>JARQOC010000004.1:135227168-135730102 GCA_033576535.1 Allobates femoralis | reverse complement strand
GAGGAGGAGGAAAAGGAGGACACATGAAGAAGGGGAGGAGGAGGACACATGAGAAGGGGGAGGAGGAGGACACATGAGGAGGGGGAGGAGGACACATGAGGAGGGGGAGGAGGAGGAAAATGAGGAGGGGGAGGTGGAGGACACATGAGGAGGGGGAGGTGGAGGACACATGATTAGGGGGAGAGGGACGCATAAGGATAAGAAGAGGGACACATGAGGAGGGGGAGGAGGGGGACACATGAGGAGGGGAAGAGGAGGAGGAGGACACATGAGGATGTGGAGGAAGAGGACCCATGAGGAAGGGGAGGAGGAGGACACGTGAGGAGGGGAAGGAGGACACATGAGGAGGAGAGGAGGAGGAGGACACATGGAGGGCGAGGAGGATACATTAGGAGGAGGAGGACACATTAGGAGGAGGAGAAGGAGGACACATGAGGAGGGGGAGTAGGAGGACACATGAGGAGGGGAAGTAGGAGGACACATGAGGAGGGGGAGGAGGAGGACACATTAGGAAGGGGAGGAGGACACATTAGGAGGCGGAGTTTATAACACGTTTTATCAGAGGTTTATGTAGACTTTTGTCTTAATCACTTGTATTATAGTAAATGTATAAAAGGTGTAGCTTTTACTATTCACATTGTGCTTGACAAAGGCCAATGTAGGCCGAAACTTTGCACCACTGTGGGCTCTATTAAATGGTGTCTCTTTGAATTTTTTGGATATGCTGCCTGGTTTTTTGTTTATCTATCTATCTATCTATCTATCTATCTATCTATCTATCTATCTATCTATCTATACAGTTCAAAGAGGGTCACAGCACTTCTTTTCCAAAGCAAGGGTAGTTTATTCCAGCTCAGGCATACATGGCGACGTTTCGAGCCGTGTCAGCTCTTTATCCAGCTGGGCTGGGCTGGATAAAGAGCTGACACGGGGGGCGTGGCCAGGACGGCGATGTGAGCAGCCGCATGTGAGGAGAGCTCCTGCGGTTGTGCCCATCTAATCATCCTGTAAACAGCCCGCAAATCACTCCCGCTGGGCTGTAACAGTGCCCGGAGGTGTCGGGAGCGGCGAGCAGCATCTGGAGCCAGGACGAAGAGACCAAAGTGACCCGCCGCCGACAAAAAGAGCTGGGGGCCGGAGAGGGATGCAGCCTCCAAGATGGCGCCGAGGCAAGAGAGGAGGCGGAGAGAGAGCTAATGCAGCCTGTCAGCGGCGCATGGCTGCGGCTGCAAAGCTGGAGAGATTTTTCCGCTCCGAAGATAAACACTCTGGGGATCCTAATGACAGGTGAGGAGACTGGGCAGGAGGCTGAGACCCACAGGAAGGTGGGGGAAGGAGCGATGGGTCCAGATCAGACTGAGGAGGGGGAGGCAGCTGGACAGAGTCAGGCTGAGGACCCTGTGCAGGAGGATCCCACTATAAAGGATGTGTATACTGTGGTCTCCTATTGTAAAGAGGCCTTAAAGACACTGACACAACAAGTCATGGGAATGCAGGGAGAGATATCAACAATTAAAAAGGATTTGAAGAAGGTGGATGTAAGGACAGGAGCGGTGGAGGAGAGAGTGAGCTAGCAGAAGATCGTATTGATAAACTGGAGAGAGCAGAAAGGAAATATATACAGAGAATTTCTGCATTGGAGGCAAAAACAGACGATCTAGAAAACCGCTCTAGACGCAACAATCTGCGCAAAGTAGGGGTCCCAGAGAAGTCAGAGGGGAGGAATCCCACAGAATATATTGAGGACTGGCTTAAGGAAAAGATTGGCTCTGATACCCTGTCCAGATTATTTGCAGTAGAGAGGGCTCACAGAGTCCCTATGCAGCCGCACCCACCCGGAAAGGGCCACCGCACGATACTTGCAAAAATCCTTAATTACAGAGATAGAGATACAATTCTGCAGAACGCCAGGAATATGGAAGATCTTTCCATCAACGGACAGAGGATCTCCATATACCCAGACTATTCGTTGGTGGTACAGAAGCAAAGAATACAATTTGCAGGCATAAAGAGACGCTTGAGAGACCTTGGGGTCAAGTATTCGATGATATTTCCAGCAAAGTTGCGGGTGGCGGCATTGGGAAAGGTTTACTTTTTTGTGGATCCTGAGGACGCAGCGCAATGGCTGGATCTCAATGCCGCTCGAATTAAGGAAGCTGAAAGAGATACATGAACCATGGCGGGACTGTTTGGAACTTTAGCCTGCTGCTGGAGCTGACTCTTGGGGTCGGTCAAGGGTTCAGAGACTGCGGTTTGTTTAAACTTTCCATCTGGAAGAATTCTGACCAGTATTGATTGGATATACATTATTGGGGAAATTTTGTTCTCCTTTCCCATTTTTTTTTTTTTTTTCTCTCTCTCTCTGGCTTTAATATGAAGGGAGAGGGGGGGAACTTCTCTCCTCTTCCTCGCTATGTAAGTCTATAGTTTGTGTTTCTTATGCAGAAGATATCTTTCCCAATTATATATTGTCTAAGGTTTTACAGGTTGGACTTTGGGAAGAACGTGATTACGTTGGAGACACCACGAATTCAAGAAGTCCATAAAGTGGTGACGGATGGGGCTGTTTATATCTATATTACTGTTATTGCCTTTCTAATGTGAGAGTATTTAAGATTTTGAGAATTTAATTGTTTCCAGGGCTGATGTTACATGTTACATGTTAAGGTGAGGGACAAGACGGGTACGGAGGGGAGGGTTGAGGCGGACGAACACTGCGGATTGGTAAAAGTCCTAGAGTCCCAGGATCGGGACGACGGCACATGTGTAGTGCCTATTTAGCTTTGGGACGGGGTTTCTGGGTTCCCACTCTCGTTGAGAGTATTGCAATTATAAGTTGGGTTGGGAAGAGGGTTGGGGGGGGTTGGGGAGGAAAGGGGGGGGAGGTGGGGCTGGGAAGACAGCAAATTGTAGGAACAGGGCCGTATACCTGGAACTTTAATGAGTATTATGGGGGATAGGACTAAAATCGTCTGTTGGAATGTGGGGGGGTTATCGGGAAAGGCAAAGAGAGTAGCGGTTTTCCAATATCTGATGGATCATAAGCCAGCAGTTCTATGTTTTCTGGAAACTCACTTAACAAAAGATACAGTTGACGTCTTGAACAAAAGGTGGGCTCAGAGGGCATATCACTCTATCTTTTCCTTATATGCTAGGGGAGTGTCGATCCTGATCCAGTCATCTGCACACTATGAGGAGCTGGAGGTCCACATTGACAAGGAGGGGCACTATGTGTTGGTGGTTTGTAGACTGGCTGGACAGTTACTGTGTATTGGGGCTATATATATCCGCCACCGTACTCTAGTATTAAATTACGGGAAATTAGGGGACTGGCGGAGAGAAAAGGGGGCAATGCCATTCCTGTTAATTGGAGACTTTAACAATGTGATGGATACACAATGGGATAGAAGCAGTACATCTTGAGAGGAACTGTGACTCCTTTTGGTACTTTAGTACAAGAAATAGGTCTGAGAGATCTCTGGAGAGCTAGAAATATTGGGAGAAAATGCTTTTCGTGTTTCTCTACTTCGCATGACTCACTATCCCGCATAGATATAGCCCTTGGAAATGATTTGTTTGATGAGCTGGTAGAAGATGTGGAATATTTGACCAGAGCCGTGTCAGATCATTGACCAGTCCTCGTTTCTGTCCGCCGGCCGAGATCACAGGGGGGCGCTGCAAGAGAATGGAAGATTCATCCGGTATGGTTGCGTTCCATTGATATGGCTAAGATAGGGGAGGAACTGGAGGAATTGTATAAGATAGATGAAAGGAGTGCTGACTCATTGGTGGTGTGGGAGACCATGAAGGCATTTCTAAGGGGACTCCTGTTTCGGGATATATGTAAATGTGAATCCCGGACTAAACAAGTGACAAAAGATAGTTTACAAAACTTGGAGAGGGCAGAGTTAGATGCAGTGCAAAGGGCTAACCCAGAATCTAGGAAAAATCTACGGGAGGCACAGGAGGAAGTTAATAGAGTCCTAATGGGAACTGCGGATAAAAAACTGTCGTTTCAGAAGTCAAAATTTTTTGAAGAGGGGGAAAAGGTGGGACACCTTCTATCTGTTATTGCTGCAGCACAGAGGAGTAGCCAGTTCGTTCACCGATTGAAGGGTCAGGGTGGAGAGGAGGTCATGGACACGAGGGGCATTCTGGAACTGTTTGTGGCTTTTTATAGAGACCTCTATACTTCACAGATGGGGGCAGAGGAGGGGGAGGAGATAGACGATTTTGTAGAGACTGCGTCATTGCCTGTTTTGTCTGAGGGGGATAGAGAAGCATTAGAGGCACCTGTCACAGTGGATGAGTTAGCGATGGCGTTGCATGGTCTGGCCGGCGAGAAATCCCCGGGGGCGGATGGGTTGCCAGCGGAGGTTTATAGACATCTAGAGGAATTTTTGCTACCTAAATTGTTGAGAGTCTTTGAGGAGGCCAAAAATTGCGGGAGGTTACCTGCCTCTATGAGAGAAGCTACTATAGTGGTGATCCCGAAGGAGGGGAAGGATCCTACCCATCCGGAGTCATACAGGCCTATTTCGTTGCTGACGGCAGATGTAAAAATTCTTGCGAAGGTATTGTCAAATCGATTAACAACAATAATATCTAAGCTGATACACCCAGACCAGTCTGGTTTTATGCATAACAGGTCTACTGCAAACAACATTAGGAGGCTGTTTTTAAATTTGCAGCTGCCGTTGGACAACGTGGGCCGGAGGGTGGTAATATCGCTTGATGCCCATAAGGCCTTTGATAGTCTCCTCACTAGCCAACAACTCAAAAAAACTTTTTGACACCTTTCACTCTCTCCTCAGTCCGAAAGTGCAGGCTCCTATCACTGACCTCTGTGCTGATGATCTGGCCTCTTACTTCACAGAGAAAATAGAAAACATCCGTCAGGAAATCAGCTCCCAACCTTCAAGTGTTTCTACTCCCATCTGTCCCCACATCCCCTCTGGCTCACTCTTCATTTTTGATCCAGCCACAGAAGAAGAAGTCTCCAGGCTCCTCTTGTCCTCACGTCCCACTACATGCACCTCTGACCCCATTCCCTCACACCTACTCCAGACCCTCTCTCCAGTGGTCACCACTCACCTAACCACAATCTTCAATCTCTCCCTCTCCACTGGCATCTTCCCCTCCTCCTTCAAACACTCTATTATTACTCCACTACTAAAGAAAACATCCCTTGACCCATCCTGCACAAATAACTACAGACCTGTCTCCAACCTCCCCTTCATCTCAAAACTCCTGGAGCGCCTGGTCTACACCCGCCTCACCCGTTACCTCGCCACTCACTCTCTTTTAGATCCATTGCAGTCTGGCCTCCGCCCCTTACACTCTACAGAAACTGCCCTCATCAAAGTGACCAATGACCTTCTGTCAGCAGAACGTAATGGTGACCACTCTCTGCTTATCCTTCTTGACCTCTCTGCGGCTTTTGACACTGTTGACCACCATCTCCTACTCTCTATGCTGCACTCCATTGGCATCAAAGACACGGCTCTCTCCTGGTTCTCTTCCTATCTTTCTGACCGCTCTTTCAGTGTATCATTCTCTGGCTCCACTTCCTCCCCTCTTTCTCTCACTATTGGGGTCCCTCAGGGCTCAGTCCTTGGCCCTCTCCTCTTCTCTCTCTACACAGCCCCGATTGGACAGACCATCAGCAGATTTGGCTTTCAGTACCATCTCTATGCTGATGACACACAATTATACACTTCAGCCCATGACCTTACTCCCGCTCTAATAAAGAACACCAATGACTGTCTAACCGCAGTCTCCAATATCATGTCCGCTCTCTATCTGAAACTCAACCTTTCCAAAACTGAACTTCTTCTGCTCCCACCCTCTGCCAACCTCCCTAAACCTGACATCTCTCTCTCGGTGTGCGGCACCACAATAACGCCTAGTCAGCAGGCTCGGTGTCTCGGTGTTTTGATGGACACTGATCTCTCTTTCACCCCATATATACAATCTCTCACCCGCTCCTGTCGCTTGGACCTGAAAAATATCTCTAGAATCCGCCCCTTTCTCACCATGGAAACAACTAAAACCCACACCGTGGCCCTGATTCATTCCCGCCTTGACTACTGTAATTCTTTATTAGCTGGCCTTCCCCACAGTAAGCTTTCCCCTCTCCAGTCTATCCTCAATGCAGCAGCCAGGATCACCTATCTAGCAAACCGTTACTCAGATGTTTCTGCTCTGTGCTAGTCACTACCTTGGCTACCCGTTCACTATAGGATCAAATTCAAATTGCTCGTTGTCACCCACAAAGCTATTCATGGTGCGGCACCTCCTTACCTCTCCACCCTCATCTCTGTCTACCACCCCACCCGTCCCCTTTGTTCTGATTGTGATCTTAGACTAACCTCAGCATTAATCCGAACCTCCCATTCCTGACTCCAAGACTTCTCTCGAGCTGCACCAAACCTCTGGAATGCTCTACCCCAAGAAATTTGGACCATCCACAACTTGAATAGCTAGCTTCAGACGCTCCCTAAAAACACACCTCTTCAGGGCGGCCTATCCTTCTCCCTAACAGTAGATATTTATTGTTATATAAGCCCCTGTACTTTGTGTTCCCATCCCGTTTTAGATTGTAAGCTCCTTCGAGCAGGGTCACCTTCATTTTTTGCCTTTTTATTGTATTTCCTGAGTTGATTCTATGTTTATTGTATGTAACTACTGTTCTGCATTACCTTTCTGTACCGTATATTTTTCTTATATGTACCATTGTACTGTAAAGCGCTGCGGAATATGTTGGCGCAATACAAATAAAGTTTTATTATTATTATTATTATTATGATAGTGTGGAGTGGAGGTTCTTATGGAGAGTACTACATAACATGGGCTTTGGTCCTCAGTTTATAACTTGGATCCAGCTCCTGTATACCCAGCCAGTAGCAAAGCTTAGGGTGAATGGGACTACCTCTCGCAAGATTGATTTACAGAGGGGAACCAGACAGGGATGCCCATTGTCTCCCCTGCTGTTTGCCCTCACGGTGGAACCCCTGGCGGCTATGATCAGAGGGTCTAGGGAGATTAAGGGGTTTAAATATGGTAGATTTGAGGAAATAATCGCTCTATATACAGACGACGTGTTATTGTTTTTGGAAGATCAGGGGAGCTCGCTGAGCCATGCCATGCAAACCATTAAGAGATTTGGGTCACTGTCAGGAGTTTGTATAAATTGGCTTAAATCAAGTTTGTTTGAGGTTGATGAGAGTGGAGATGGGGTTGAGATACCGACAGAAGCACAACGGTTACAAAGAGTGAAGCAATTTAAGTATTTGGGTATTCAGGTGGCTTTGCCCATCACGGATTTCCTGCGGCTCAACCTTACCCCTTTGTTGTTGATACTGAGGCGTAAGGTTAATGCTTGGAGCAAGCTGTGTTTATCGGTGGTGGGGAGAGTTAATCTAATCAAAATGATATTAATGCCCAAGGTACTATATGTGCTACATAACTCCCCTTATGGATCTCACAGCGGAAATTTAAGCCAATTAGCGACATATTTCGGGACTTGATATGGGGAAAGAGACAACCCAGGATACGACTGGAGACGTTGCAGAGACCAAAAGATGAGGGTGGGTTGGCGTTACCTCACCCTGGGATTTTCTACCTTGCAGCGCAGTGTCAGCATTTGCGGGGTTGGGCAGGTGTAGCGGACCACACTTCCATTAGGAGAGTTTTGGAAGACATGACGGGTAGATCACCCTTGGTGGCTGGACTTGAGGATGGGTCAATGGGGTTTTTGGGAAAGAAATATCCAACTCTTGACCTTGCTCACAAACTCTGGGAACGTATTAAACAATTGAGAGGAGTGACGGGCCTGACGAAATATACACCGGTGTGGAACAACGGGAGATTTCCGGGCTTGAAATCTATGGACGGACTGCCAGAGTGGATACATGGAGGTATTCTTTATATATTGGTATCACTATTTGAGGGTCCGACATGCACTTAGAGCACAAGGTATTGGGAAGACTCTCTGTATACACTCTGATATTGTTCTAGATTATATCTGTCACGACGGGATGACGACGGGAGTGATTTCCTGCATATATAGGGATTTACTGCATACATTACTCCTTTCATTTCCTATTAAGTCCCGTCTGAAGTGGGAAGAGGATGTGGGCTCCATATCTGATGACCAATGGACTAGTATTATGGAATATATACCTAAACTGTCTATATGTGAATCAGCTAGATTATCACAATTATATGTGTTACATAGAGTGTATAGATCGCTAGTGATAATGCACCGAGCGGGATTGAGAAATGACTCGGAATGCCCGAGATGCAGGGGGGAAGGAGCCGGAATTTACCACATGATGTGGTCCTGCCCACGATTGTTCTCATACTGGACCACAGTTATTAATAGGATAGAGGGAGCATTCGGGTGCGTGATTCCCAGGGATCCTATTGTCTGTCTGCTGGGATACGTAGAGGAGGTGGCGATTGACAATGCACTAAAGGTGGTTGTCGCGAGACTATTATTTGTGGCAAGGAAATTGTTGGCGAGACATTGGATTTGGGAAGACCCCCCGAGCAGAAGAGAGTATATGAGGATGGTAGAGGAATTAATCTGATTGGAAAGGGGTGTATGTGAGAGACGAGGAAAATTTGAAATGTTTGAAAAAATGTGGTCATCATGGATACAATATGGGTGAGATGGGAAGATATTTCTGAAATAAATACTAGGGGTAGGATAGGTGACGAGACGATTGTTCAGGATTTCATGTTTATGCTAATGTTTGACTCCTATTGACTGGCCGCTGTTGGCTGGATTTGCTGTCAGGGGTGGGGGCGGGAAGGGTGGGTGAGGGGCTGTTCCTTGTATTAATGTAACTTGTTAAAATGCTTAATAAAAATCTACCTGATTTAAAAAAAAGAGCTGACACGGCTCGAAACGTCGCCATGTATGCCTGAGCTGGAATAAACTACCCTTGCTTTGGAAAAGAAGTGCTGTGACCCTCTTTGAACTGTATGTATTATAGGGGCTAGAAGGAGCCTCTGGGATGCTCTGCACTCTGATTTAAACCAGCTATACACGCTGCTTCTGCTTTTCTTGTATCTATCTATCTATCTATCTATCTATCTATCTATCTATCTATCTATCTATCTATCTATCTATCTATCTATCTATCTATCTATCTATCTATCATCTATCTATCCCTCTATCTATTATGGCCACTTTACACGCAGCTACAGGTAACAGGTTGTGCACAGGTAACTTACTGGCTGCAGTGAAATCATGGAGACATAGTTCCATTTGTACACAGCAACAAGATAGAACCATGTCTCCATGATTTCACTGCAACCAGCAAGTTACCTGTGCACAACCTGTTACCTGTAGCTGCGTGTAAAGTGGCCATAAGGGCCGCTTTACACACACCAACTTCTGTGACCAACCTCTGAACAGATCTCTGGTTGCAGTGAAATCATGGACACATTGTTACATTTGTACACAGCCACAAAATGGAACAATGTGTCCATGATTTCACTGCAACCAGAGATCTGTTCAGAAGTTGGACACAGAAGTTGGTGTGTGTAAAGCGGCCCTAAGGGTACCTTTACACGCGGCTACATTTCTAGGGTGGCTACAGGTAACTTACTGGTTGCAGTGAAATCATGGAGACAAGGTTCTATCTTGTTGCTGTGTACAAATGGAATAATCTCTCCATGATTTCACTGCAACCAGTAAGTTACCTGTAGCCACCCAAGAAATGTAGCCGCGTGTAAAGGGGCCCTTATGGATATCTATCCATCTATCTATGGCGGGCGTCACACGCTACGATATATGCAAACATATCGCTGGAAAGTGCCTGATTTGGCATCGCTCCTATGACATCGTTGCGTGTGACAGCATGATGTGACTACCGATAAGTGGTCAGATCGTTATATACAGATATGGGAACCGGACCTCATACCAGACGATGTAGATCATCCAATCTGCTGCATTGTTCTGTGTGACACCGCCATAACCGATCTCCTGACCGATTTCTCCTATTCACATCATTGACAAGCATCGTTCGCTGGTTGTGTGAGCGATACCTGCATGGAACATCGCTGCTGCGTCCTGAACTACTTTATCTATACATGTGAGACCTCACTAACATGTTGAGCACGAGCGCGCACTACTGACATCGTTATTGAGTTCCCTCACAAAATCGTAGTGTGTGACACTCACCTATTATGGATATCTATCCCTCTATCTATTATGGCCACTTTACACGCAGCTACAGGTAACAGGTTTTCCACAGGTAACTTACTGGCTGCAGTGAAATCATGGAGACATAGTTCCATTTGTACACAGCAACAAGATAGAACCATGTCTCCATGATTTCACTGCAGCCAGTAAGTTACCTGTGGAAAACCTGTTACCTGTAGCCGCGTGTAAAGTGGCCATTATGGATATTATCTATCTATCTATCTATCTATCTATCTATCTATCTATCTATCTATCTATCTCTATCTATCTATATCTATCTATCATCCCGTTTCTCTCCCATTGGTACAGTCTTGAGGTAAAAAGAAGATCCGGATGAATATTACTGTACCTCAGTTTAAACTGGCGCCTAGGATTTTTTTCTTGCACCCTGAGGAGCAGGAGTCATTCTTGGGTTTGGTGTTCTCGGCTTTTGTCCAAAGATCGGAGACCTCTCTTTCTTCTCTGCAGAACGTCGAGCTTTTATTCCTCTGTTGTAATGAAGTATAGAGCGGGTCCCGGTCGATATCACTGAACCTCACTTTCAACTTGCCTCTAGGATTCACTTTTGTATCCTGAGGAGCAGGAGCCCTCCTAGGCTCTGGTGGTATTCGCTCTGGTGGTCTCAGGTCTGGTGGTCTCAGCTCTTGAGTTCTCGGCTCTGATGGAGTTGGCTCTGGTGTTCTTGGCACTGGAGATCTCGGTTGTGGTGGTCTTGGCTCTTGATCTCTTAGCTCTGGTGGTCTTGGCTCTTGATCTCTCAGCTCTGGTGGTCTTGGCTTTTGAGCTCTAGGCTCTGTTGGTCTCGGCTCTGGAGCTCTCAGCTCTGATGGTGTTGGCTCTAGTGGTCTTGGCTCTGGAGCTCTCGGTTTTGGTGGTCTCGGCTCTTGATCTCTCAGCTCTGGTGGTCTTGGCTCTTGATCTCTCAGCTCTAGTGGTCTTGGCTCTTGATCTCTCAGCTCTGGTGGTCTTGGCTCTTGATCTCTCAGCTCTGGTGGTCTTGGCTTTTGAGCTCTAGGCTCTGTTGGTATCGGCTCTGGAGCTCTCAGCTCTGATGGTGTTGGCTCTGGTGGTCTTGGCTCTGGAGCTCTCGGCTCTGGAGCTCTCGGCTCTGGAGCGCTTGGTTCTGCGTCTCTCAGTTGTGGGTTTCTTGATTGATCAGAAATCGCCCGTTATGTCTTGTAGACCTTGGAGATTTTCTTGCTGTTGTGATGAGGAGGTATAGGATGGTCAAGTACTGACATCACCATGATGAAGGCTACAAAACAGAAAAGCCAAAGAGGAAATCTGGTGATATCATCTTTATGTGGACCATTCCTGGGATCCAAGGGTGTGACCTGCAATAAAAAATAAATAACGTTTTCTAGATTTATACACAATCCATCCAATCAGAGAGCCCTTACAATGATAGATACAACATAAAGAAAGCTTCAGGATTACTCCATAGAGAAGATCAGGGAGAGATTTAGCTTTTACCTCCTGGATTTATGGGATAATATTGTTGGTTGGATTTTGTTGTGTCCAGTATGAGAATTCCTACAATTGGTGATAATATCATTAGCTGATCCTATGTGGCCGCCATATTGATGAGAACACCATCAGTTTACCGCGATGTAGGGGGTAGAGCACACAAATGATGGGATGACCCTCGTTTCCTCCAGAGGTCTCTGAGCACCAAGGTATGGCCAAGCAGATACAAGGTACAGGTGGGCGGAGCTTACCCAAAATACCCAGGGGTGACATCACATGACCCTCTGTGACATCATTACACAGCTTAACCACAGCCTCTGCCTGTCCCCCTGCCCCCACCTGCCTCTGTGCCTGTCCCCCTGCGCCTCTCTGCCTGTCCCCCTGAGCCTCTCCGCCTGTCCCCCTGCGCCTCTCTGCCTGTCCCCCCGCGCCTCTCTGCCTGTCCCCCGCGCCACTCTGCCTGTCCCCCCGCGCTGCGTCCTCCCCCTCGACCCCCCTCCACAAGGGCAGGGTCCTCTCTCCCCTCTGTATCAGTCTGTCACTGTTAGTTTATTGCATTTATAATTTGTTTCTATGTAACCCCTTCTCATGTACAGCACCATGGAATCAATGGTGGTCTATAAATAAAAATAATAATGTGTGGCCCATTATACTATATGGAAGGCAATGTGGGGCCTACAATTCTATTGGAAGGCAATTTAGGGGTCCATTACACTATATAGAAGGCAATGTGGGGCCTATTATATTATACAAGATGTGGGTCCAATGCTATCGCATCAGGAGGGTGGTGTGTGTGCGCTGTCTCTCGTCTCTATGCCTGTCTCCCCCATCTGCGCGATATCCCAGTCTGCACCCCCCTCCCTCTATGCCTGTCCCCCTGCCTCTATGCCTGTCCACCTGTGCCCCCTGCCTCTATGCCTGTTCCCCTGCGCCCCCCTGCCTCTATGCCTGTCCTCCTGCCTCTGTGTATGTCCCCTGCGCCCCCTGTGTCTGTGCCTGTCCCCCAACCTGTCCCCCTGTGACTCTCTGCCTGTCCCCTTGCACCCCCTGCCTCTATACCTGTCATCCTGCCTCTGTGTCTGTCCCTCTGCCTGTGTATGTCCCCCTGCGCCCCCTGATTCTGTGCATGTCCCCATGCGCCCCCTGCCTCTGTGCCTGTCCCCCTGCACCCCCCTGCCTCTGTGCCTCTCCCCCTGTGCCCCTCTGCCTCTGTGCCTCTCTCCCTGTGCCCCCTGTCTCTGTGCCTCTCCCCCTGCGCCCACCTGCCTCTGTGCCTCTCTCCCTGCGCCCACCTGTCTCTGTGCCTCTCCCCTGCGCCCCTTGCCTCTGTGCCTGTCCTCCCACCTCTGTGCCTGTCCCACTGCCTCTGTGCATGTCCCCCTGTCCCCTTTCGCCTCCCTGCCTCTCCCCCTGCCTCTGTGCCTGTCCCCCTGAGCCTCTCTGCCTCTTCCCCTGCCTCTGTGCCTGTCCCCCTACCTCTGTGCCTATCCCCCTGTCTCTGTGCCACTCCCCCGGCCTCTGTGCCTCTCCCCCGGCCTCTGTGCCTATCCGCCTGCCTCTGTGCCTGTCCCCCTGCGCCCCCCTGCCTCTGTGTCCTCCCCCCTCGCCCCGTCCTCTGTTATCACCCTGCCTGGCATTACTGATGCGGGCTGCTGTAGGCTCCAGGAAGACACTCTCACTCACTGTGCAGCGAGTCATGTGACAGGGCCTGTGTGACATCACATCAGCCTGCCTGTCACATGACCCGCTCCACAGAGTGAGAGTGTCTTCCTGGAGCCTACAGCAGCCCGCATCAGTAATGCCAGGAAGGGTGAGGATCTGGGTGGTTGGGGGAGCCGGGGTACCGCTGGCGGTAGTGTGTGGCAGGCAGCACTACCACCAGCGGACGCCATATTGTTACACCCAAGTGGGAGTATAATTGCTTTGTGGCTTCCGGCGGAAGTGACATAGCGTTAAAACCGGACGGAAACCGAAGCCACAAGGTAATTATGTAAGTAGGTGTAAGGGAATGTGTGGCCCATTATATTATGTTCAGTTCAGAGGTCATCTTTGGTTTAAAAGTGTTTATGACCCAGGATGGCCAGAAACTCTTGTTTATTTGTCTTGCATTTATTACCTTCTGCTGTGCTGAGTTTCTTTGATTGATTGATTGATTAACAAGTGTAATACACCCAGATCTAAGTAGAAACTCACTATATATGTAGAGCCAGCTAAAGGGGTGCAATCATGCGGGGTCTTGCAATCATGCCACCTGCATAAGTGCCAACTGTACAAGTGCAGTTACACCGGGCAGGAAACGGGTAAGTCATGCAAGACAAACAAACAGATATGCAATTTGTTCACTTGTACTGCAATTATGTATTCAGTATGTACTGACCTCTCACCCACCACTACAGCTCTCCTTCCCACTGCATTTGACCCACGCTACTCCCATCCCCCGCTCACCATCCACAATGTATCCCCTCCTTTGCACTCTCACTCCCATCCTTCTCCATTTCCTGCTACCCCCGCTCATCCCTCCACCCAGCAACAAAGTACTTATCTCACCCTCCATTCTACCTAGCCACCTTACCCACTCCTCTGAACTATTCATGCACTTTCAATCCTCCATCTCCAATCAGGCACAGCCACCACGTAAACTCTCATGCTCCCACCTGCTAACCCTCTCCCTGCTCCTCCTACTCGCTGGCGACATTTCCCCTAATCCCGGCCCCCCCGCCACATCCCCACAGTCACCTGCACCCTACCCCCACGTCCCATCACCAACTCTCATAACCCCACCATCACCCAACCTCGCAACCTGACCAACCTTAGACCCATCCCCCCAGCCCCTGCTCCGCTAATCTCCCTGCCAGGCGCACTCTGGAACGCTCGCTCAGTCTGTAATAAGCTTACAGACATCCATGAACTCTTTATTTCTAATAAACTTTCATTCCTTGGCATCACAGAGACCTGGCTCACCCCCTCCGACACAGCCTCCCCTGCTGCACTATCCTATGGCGGATTCAATCTCTCCCACACACCCCGCCCCTCTGACAAACATGGCGGAGGTGTCGGCATACTCCTATCCGACACCTGCTCCTTCGCCCCTATTCCACTACCCCCCTCTGTTACTCTCCCATCTTTCGAAGCCCACTCTGTCCGCATCTTCTCCCCCTGTAACCTCCAGCTAGCCGTCATCTACCGCCCCCCTGGATCCATCCCCACCTTCCTCGACCACTTCACCACCTGGCTACTTCATTTCCTCTCTACTGACATCCCCACCATCATTATGGGCGATTTCAATATCCCCATTGACACTGCCCACCCAACCGCCTCTCAACTTCTTTCCCTGACCTCCTCCTTCGGGCTCTCCCAATGGTCCTCCTCTGCCACCCACAAAGATGGCCACACGCTTGATCTCATCTTCACCCGTCTTTGCTCCCTTACTAATCTCACAAACTCAACCCTCATCCTGTCTGACCACAATCTGCTGACCTTCTCCTCCTCACCTCCCCTACTACCTCACCTCCTCTCCGCAAACTTGATCATCCCTGCAGAAACCTAAAACACATTGATCTGCACTCACTCTCAGAATCCCTTCTCCCTCTCGCCAACATAACATCTATACGTGACACAGACACTGCCACCACCCTCTACAACACCACATTAACAAAGGCGCTCGACCTAGCAGCCCCCCTCACACACCACGCTCCACGCACTAATAGGCAGCCCTGGCACACCACGCTCACTAAAGACCTGAGACGGGCATCCAGGGTCGCCGAGAGGCGATGGAAAAAATCACGTTCCACTGAGCATTTTGCGCTGTTCAAACAGTCCCTCATCGCCTTCAAGACTGCACTTGCCACCGCCAAACAAACCTTCTTCTTATCCTTAATAACCTCCCTGTCCCACAATCCCAAGCAACTTTTCAAAACCTTCAATTCCTTACTCCGCCCGCCTGCTCCCCCTCCCTCTCCCCTTATCTCTGCAGAAGACTTTGCCTCCTTCTTCAAAGAAAAGATTGACAGAATCAGAGACAGCTTTGATCCACTGTCCCCACAGCCTCCCCTTTCACCTATACTGCCCTCTACTTCCATCAACTGCTTCCCCCCTATAACTGAAGACCAGCTCTCCTCCCTCCTGTCAATATCACACCTCACCACCAGCGCCCAAGACCCGCTCCCATCCCACCTCATTCCCAACCTCACCTCCGTTATCATCCCAGCCCTAACTCATCTTTTCAACCTATCACTCACCACCGGCACCTTCCCCTCAGCCTTCAAACACGCCTTGATCACACCCATCCTCAAAAAACCCTCCCTCGATCCCACAACTGTCTCCAACTACCGCCCTATATCTCTCCTCCCTTTCGCCTCTAAACTACTTGAACAGCATGTCCACTCTGAGCTGTCCTCTCACCTCTCCTCCTGCTCCCTCTTTGACCGCCTGCAATCTGGCTTCCGACCCCTCCACTCCACTGAAACAGCCCTAACCAAAGTCACAAATGACCTACTGACTGCCAAAAGCAAGCGCCACTACTCTGTTCTCCTCCTCCTCGACCTGTCAGCCGCCTTCGACACTGTTGACCACTCCCTTCTACTTCAGATCCTGGAATCTCTTGGCATCACGGACCTTGCCCTCTCTTGGATCTCCTCATACTTAACGGACCGCACCTTCAGCGTCAACCACTCCCACACATCCTCCTCGCCCTACCCCCTATCTGTCGGGGTCCCCCAGGGCTCGGTTCTTGGACCATTACTGTTCTCAATCTACACTCTCGGTCTAGGGCAACTCATCGAGTCCCATGGCCTCCAATATCACCTCTACGCCGACGACACCCAAATCTACCTGTCTGGTCCTGACATCGCCTCCCTTCTATCCAAAATTCCACACTGCCTGTCCGCCATCTCATCCTTCTTCTCTGCTCGCTTCCTTAAGCTGAACATGGACAAAACAGAGTTCATAGTCTTCCCCCCAAGACGCTCCCCCTCACTACCTGACCTATCCATCATCGTCAACGACTGCTCTCTCTCTCCAGTCCCCCATGCTAAGTGCCTCGGGGTTATCCTTGACTCTTCCCTCTCCTTCAAGCCCCACATCCAGGCCCTCGCCACCTCCTGCCGACTCCAGCTCAAAAACATCTATAGGATTCGCACTTTCCTTGACCACGACACTGCTAAAACCCTTATTCACGCTCTCATCATCTCCCGCCTCGATTACTGCAACCTCCTGCTCACCGGCCTCCCCAATACCTCCCTTGCACCTCTCCAATCTATCTTGAACTCCGCTGCCTGCCTAATCCATCTGTCTCCCCGCTACTCCCCTGCCTCCCCCCTCTGCCAAGCCCTTCACTGGCTCCCTACTTCCCAGAGATCCCGGTTTAAAACATTAACCATGACATACAAAGCCATTCACAACCTGTCCCCTCCATACATCTCTGACATGGTCTCCCGTTACCTACCCTCACGCAACCTGTGATCCTCCCAAGAGCTTCTCCTCTACTCCCCCCTCATCTCCTCTTCGCATAACCGCATACAGGATTTCTCCCGTGCTTCACCCAGACTCTGGAACTCACTGCCCCAACACATCAGACATTCTCCTACCCTGGGAACCTTCAAAAGAAGCCTGAAGACCCACCTGTTCCGCCAAGCCTACCACCTGCAATAAGACCCGGTCCACCACACCGCCTCATGACTGGAATTTCCCCTTCCCACTGTATCCCCACCCACCCCTCGTAGACTGTGAGCCTTTGTGGACAGGATTTCTCCCCTCTTGTATCTGTATGACCGAATTGTCAACACTTATTGTTACTTGTATTGTTACTATGTTATTTGTCCTAGTCTGCCCTTTTTAGCATGTAAAGCGCCTTGGAATATAATGGCGCTATATAAATAAATAATAATAATAATAATAATAATAATTATATGGAAGGCAATGTGTGCCCCATTATATTATATGGAAGGGAATGTGTGCCCCATTATATTATATGGAAGGGAATGTGTGCCCCATTATATTATATGGAAGGCAATGTGTGCCCCATTATATTATATGGAAGGCAACGTGTGCCCCATTATATTATATGGAAGGCAACGTGTGCCCCATTATATTATATGAAAGGCAATGTGTGCCCCACTATATTATATGGAAGGCAATGTGTGCCCCATTATATTATATGGAAGGGAACGTGTGCCCCATTATATTATATGGAAGGGAATGAGTGCCCCATTATATTATATGGAAGAGAATGTGTACCCCATTATATTATATGGAAGGCAATGTGTGCCCCATTATATTATATGGAAGGCAATGTGTGCCCCATTATATTATATGGAAGGCAATGTGTGACCCATTATATTATATGGAAGGGAATGTGTGCGCCATTATATTATATGGAAGGGAATGTGTGCCCCATTATATTATATGGAAGGCAATGTGTGCCCCATTATATTATATGGAAGGCAACGTGTGCCCCATTATATTATATAGAAGGCAATGTGTGCCCCATTATATTATATAGAAGGCAACGTGTGCCCCATTATGTTATATAGAAGGCAATGTGTGCTCCATAATATTATATGGAAGGCAATGTGTGCCCCATTATAATATATGGAAGGCAATGTGTGACCCATTATATTATATGTAAGGGAATGTGTGCCCCATTATATTATATGGAAGGCAATGTGTGCCCCATTATATTATATGGAAGGCAACGTGTGCCCCATTATATTTTATAGAAGGCAATGTGTGCCCCATTATATCATATGAAAAAACAGTCTCTTTTGCCAGTCAAGAATTTTCTTTTATGAATTGCTTCACAATTTAACTTTATACTTTTCTAAAACAATTTCTTAGCAAAACTACAAAGACTTAAAAATAAAAAATTGTGACAAATTCCCTTTAAACAAAATAAAGTTCACAGTTACAGAATAGTCCGCGGGTAAACTGTGGAGGGAACAGATCTGTGGGATGGAAAACTGAACATTGGGTTAAGATCTGAACCGATTTGTTTCTATAGGAAACAACAGCAAAGTCAATAATTACTACAGGGACAAACCATCCGCCATTAGAATAATAGAGAAGGACTCACCGGCAGCCCTTGGTAACTTATGGAGAAGAACAGGGAACAGCACAGAAACAATATGAAAATGTTCATTGTCTGTAGGGAGAATCTCACAGGCACCAAGATACGGCTCATGTGATCCAAGCTCCTGGTGGGCGGAACCTCCTTATACAGGGATGATACACTACAAGGCATTCTGAGACATCACACACAACATTCCATCTCAGGACATCTCCCAGCAACAACAATAACAGTCTGTTGCCCATAGCAACCATTCAGCTATATGGAAGGCAATGTGGGGCCCATTATATTATATAGAAGGCAATGTGGGGCCCAATACACTATGTGGAAGGCAATGTGGGGCCTATTATACTATATGGAAGGGAATGTGGGGCCCATTATATTATATAGAAGGTAATGTGGGGCTTATTATATTATATAGAAGGTAATGTGGGGCCCATTATATTATATAGAAGGTAATGTGGGGCTTATTATATTATATAGAAGGTAATGTGGGGCCCATTATATTATATAGAAGGTAATGTGGGGCCCATTAAATTATATGGAAGGTATTGTGGGGCCCATTATATTATATAGAAGATAATGTGGGGCCCATTATATTATATAGAAGGCACTGTAGGGCCCATTATATAAAATAGAAGGCACTGTGGGGCCCATTATATTATATAGAAGGCAATGTGGGACCCATTATATTATATAGAAAGCATTGTGGGGCCCATTATATTATATAGAAGGCACTGTGGGACCCATTATATTATGTAGAAGGCACTGTGGATCCCATTATATTATATAGAAGGCACTGTGGGACCCATTATATTATATAGAAGGCACTGTGGGGCCCATTATACTATATAGAAGGCACTGTGGGACCCATTATATTATATAGAAGGCACTGTGGGACCCATTATATTATATAGAAGGCACTGTGGGGCCCATTATATTATATAGAAGGCACTGTGGGGCCCATTATATTATATAGAAGGCACTGTGGGACCCATTATATTATATAGAAGGCACTGTGGGGCCCATTATACTATATAGAAGGCACTGTGGGGCCCATTATATTATATAGAAGGCACTGTGGGACCCATTATATTATATAGAAGGCACTGTGGGGCCCATTATATTATATAGAAGGCAATATGGGGCCCAATACACTATGTGGAAGGCAATGTGGGGCCCATTATATTATATGGAAGGGAATGTTGGGCCATTCTACTATATGGAAGCCAATGTGGGGCCCATTATATTATATGGAAGGGAATGTTGGGCCATTATATTATATAGAATGTAATGTGGGGCCCATTATATTATATAGAAGGCAATATGGGGCCCAATACACTATGTGGAAGGCAATGTGGGGCCTATTATACTATATGGAAGGAAATGTTGGGCCATTATAGTATATGGAAGGCAGTGTAGGGCCAATTATACTGAATGAAAAACAATATGTGTTGCCTATAGCATCCATTCAATAATTTTCTTTTATTCATTTTTTCATAATTTCACTTTAAACTTTTCTAAAACTATTTTTTAGCAAAACTACAAAGACTTAAAAATAAAAAATTGTGACAAATTCCCTTTAAACAAAATAAAGTTCACAGTTACAGAATAGTCCGCGGGTAAACTGTGGAGGGAACAGATCTGTGGGATGAAAAACTGAACATTGGGTTAAGATCTGAACCGATTTGTTTCTATAGGAAACAACAGCAAAGTCAATAATTACTTCAGGGACAAACCATCCGCCATTATAATAATAGAGAAGGACTCACCGGTAGCCATTGGTAACTTATGGAGAAGAACAGGGAACAGCACAGAAACAATATGAAAATGTTCATTGTCTGTAGGGAGAATCTCACAGGCACCAAGATACGGCTTATGTGATACAAGCTCCTGGTGGGCGGAACCTCCTTATACAGGGATGATACACTACAAGGCATTCTGAGACATCACACACAACATTCCATCTCAGGACATCTCCCAGCAACAACAATAACAGTCTGTTGCCCATAGCAACCATTCAGCTATATGGAAGGTAATGTGGGGCCCATTATATTATATAGAAGGCAATGTGGGGCCCATTATATTATATAGAAGGTAATGTGGGGCCCATTATATTATATAGAAGGCACTGTGGGGCTCATTATATTATATAGAAGGCAATGTGGGGCTTATTATATTATATAGAAGGTAATGTGGGGCCCATTATATTATATAGAAGGTAATGTGGGGCCCATTAAATTATATGGAAGGGAATTTTGGGCCATTCTACTATAGGGAAGCCAATGTGAGGCCCATTATATTATATAGAAGGTAATGTGGGGCCCATTATATTATATAGAAGGTAATGTGGGGCCCATTATATTATACTAGCTGTGAGCCCGATGCAAATGCATCGGGATTCTAGAACGTGCATAAATTTAGTTATAGCTGGTCTGAGTACTTTTTGGGGGGGTGTGTGAGTATTTTTTGGGGTGGTGTGAGGACTTTTTGGGGGGGTGTTGAATACTTTTTGGGGGGTGTTGAATACTTTTTGGGGGGTGTTGAATACTTTTTGGGGGGTGTTCAATACTTTTTGGGGGGTGTTGAATACTGTTTGGGGGGGTATTAGATTAATTTTTTTAATTTAATTAGTTAATGTAATTAATATATTAATTTTATATATTATTTTTTTTGTTGTTTTTCATTATTATGTTTTATTTTATTGTGTATTATTTATATTATTTTTATTTATTTTTTTTTAGTATTTTTATTATTATTAAAGTTAAAAAACCGCACTTGCTGCACCTGCCGCAAGTCCCCCTATACTTTCTATGGGGATTACCGCAACCGCGCCGCAACCGTTACACTTGCGGCGCGGTTGCGGTAATCACCATAGAAAGTATAGGGGTACTTGCGGCAGGTGCGGCGGCTGAGGTAGGGACTCGCAATGGCCTCGCGGCCATTGCTCGCGCTATCTCAGCGGTAAATGGCTAAGTTTGTGGCCGAGCCTCTGGTTCTATTTTCGGCCAGCGACTCGCTGAGTAAAACAGCTGAGTGTGAGTGCTGAAGATCCGATACATTCATGAGCCTAATGAGCGGCTGAACCTGTGGGGATGAGTGCTTTGCTGTGCGGAGAAAGTGAGGTGTGGTGATGTGGCCCTGGCGGGGTGCATCACACGGGTTATCAATGCAGGTCTGTGTTCACATGGGCCTGGTTTTCCTGATTGTCCGATGTACAGGGGGTTAACAGCTGAAGGGTTTTCATGAGCTGAGTAAAAAAGCTGAGTGTGAGTGCTGAAGATCCGATACATTCATGAGCCTAATGAGCGGCTGACCCTGTGGGGATGAGTGCTTTGCTGGGCTAAACCTGAATGGTGCACAGGGGGTTAATCACATCTCAGGTCTGTGTGTGGGTGAAGATGTGCTGATTGACTCACTGGGTTGCAGCTGGGAGTGAGTAGGCTGGATAGGAACCTGCCAGGTGTCTGAGTGAGGAGAGGACGATTCAGAAGTTCAGAGCACTGCCATGTGAAGAGGTGCTGGAAGTGATCCGTCCTCAGTGGGTAAGTGATGGGAGCCTACCAGCTGATGTGTGCATGGCAGCCAGTGTCCAAGGGCCAGGCGGTCACAGCTGACTTTGGGACATTGAGGGGGGGGGCTGTGCGGCCATTGAGGGGGGGGGCGCAGTGAGGCCATTGAGGGGGTGGGGGGAGAGTAGTAGTAGTAGTAGTAGTAGTAGTTGTAGTAGTAGTAGTAGTAGTAGTAGTAGTAGTAGTAGTCTTCGTAGTCTTTCTATGGGGATAACCGTAATCCCCTTAGAAAATATAGGGAGACTCGCACTTGCCACAACTCGCCCTATACTTTCTATGGGGATAACCGCGCCGCAAGTAGACTCGCAATGGCCTCGCGGCCATTGCTCGCGCTACCTCAGGGGTAAATCGCTAAGTTTGTGGCCGGGCCTCTGGTTCTATTTTCGGCCAACGACTCGCAATGGCCGCTTCGCGGCCATTGCTCGCGCGTGGTGACGTCACATAGTGACAAAGCCACGGCGATTTCGGGGTCCGACACGATTTTGCCTACGGCAATTATAGAGTAGATGGAAGGTATTGTGGGGCCCATTATATTATATAGAAGATAGTGTGGGGCCCATTATATTATATAGAAGGCACTGTGGGACCCATTATATTATATAGAAGGCACTGTGGGGCCCATTATATTATATAGAAGGCACTGTGGGGCCCATTATATTATATAGAAGGCACTGTGGGGCCCATTATATTATATAGAAGGCACTGTGGGACCCATTATATTATATAGAAGGCACTGTGGGGCCCATTATATTATATAGAAGGCAATGTGGGGCTTATTATATTATATAGAAGGCACTGTGGGGCCCATTATATTATATAGAAGGCAATATGGGGCCCAATACACTATGTGGAAGGCAATGTGGGGCCCATTATATTACTGTATATGGAAGGGAATGTTGGGCCATTGTACTATATGGAAGCCAATGTGGGGCCCATTATATTATATGGAAAGGAATGTTGGGGCATTATATTATATAGAAGGTAATGTGGGGCCCATTATATTATATAGAAGGCAATATGGGGCCCAATACACTATGTGGAAGGCAATGTGAGGCCTATTATACTATATGGAAGGGAATGTTGGGCCATTATACTATATGGAAGGCAGTGTAGGGCCTATTATACTGAATGAAAAACAATCTGTGTTGCCTATAGCATCCATTCAATTATTTTCTTTTATTCATTTTTTCACCATTTCACTTTAAACTTTTCTAAAACTATTTTTTAGCAAAACTGCAAAGACTTAAAAATAAAAAATTGTGACAAATTCCCTTTAAACAAAATAAAGTTCACAGTTACAGAATAGTCCGCGGGTAAACTGTGGAGGGAACAGATCTGTGGGATGGAAAACTGAACATTGGGTTAAGATCTGAACCGATTTGTTTCTATAGGAAACAACAGCAAAGTCAATAATTACTACAGGGACAAACCATCCGCCATTATAATAATAGAGAAGGACTCACCGGTAGCCATTGGTAACTTATGGAGAAGAACAGGGAACAGCACAGAAACAATATGAAAATGTTCATTGTCTGTAGGGAGAATCGCACAGGCACCAAGATACGGCTCATGTGATTCAAGCTCCTGGTGGGCGGAACCTCCTTATACAGGGATGATACACTACAAGGCATTCTGAGACATCACACACAACATTCCATCTCAGGACATCTTCCAGCAACAACAATAACAGTCTGTTGCCCATAGCAACCATTCAGCTATATGGAAGGTAATGTGGGGCCCATTTTATTATATAGAAGGCAATGTGGGGCCCAATACACTATGTGGAAGGCAATGTGGGGCCTATTGTACTATATGGAAGGGAATGTTGGGCCATTATACTATATGGAAGGCAGTGTAGGGCCTATTATACTAAATGAAGAACAATCTGTGTTGCCTATAGCATCCATTCAAAAATTTTCTTTTATTCATTTTTTCACCATTTCACTTTAAACTTTTCTAAAACAATTTCTTAGCAAAACTACAAAGACTTAAAAATAAAAAATTGTGACACATTCCCTTTAAACAAAATAAAGTTCACAGTTACAGAGTAGTCTGTGGGTAAACTGTGGAGGGAACAGATCTGTGGGATGGAAAACTGAACATTGGGTTAAGATCTGAACCGATTTGTTTCTACCCCATGTTCCAAATTATTATGCAAATGTTATTTTTCTCTGATTTTTCTAAATGGTCGGTGCAAATGACAGTCAGTGTAATAAAAGTCATCACCCGTTAGAGTATACATTGAATTTTATTGAAGAAATCTCCCTATGATAACAGTATAATCTTCAAAATTAAAACAAACTCTAAATGCACTGTTCCAAATTATTAGGCACAGTAGAGTTTGTAAACATGTGATATGTTTGAAAGAACTGAAAATGCTCATTTGTTGAATTTGCAGCATTAACAGGTCACATTCACTGAAATAAAAAGCTATTTAAGGCTGGGGTCACAGTTGACATGAGTTTTTTTTAGTGATTTAACAAAACTCATGCGTTTTTACATGTCCGCATGAGTTTTTTAAGGTGTGTGATGGCTCCCTGCGTTTTTGCTTGTATTTCTTTGGATGATGTCAGAATAACCTCCTGCTGTTTTGATGTGAACTGCCTCCCACCCTTATAGATCTTTTGCTTGATTATACTCCAAAGGTTCTCCATAGGGTTGAGGTCAGGGGAAGATGGTGGCCACACCATGAGTTTATCTCCTTTTATGCCCATAGCAGCCAATGGCACAGAGGTATTCTTTGCAGCATGAGATGGTGCATTGACATGCATGAGGATGATTTTGCTCCTGTTTCTTCTTTTTGTATCATGGAAGAAAGTTCTCAGTCAGAAACTCTATATACATTGCAGAGGTCATTTTCACACCGTCAGGAACCTTAAAGGGGCCTACCAGCTGTTTCCCCAAAACATGACTCCTCCACCCACCTACTTGCTGAAGTCGCAGCCTTGTTG
This sequence comes from Allobates femoralis, assembly GCA_033576535.1. Classification (NCBI taxonomy): domain Eukaryota; kingdom Metazoa; phylum Chordata; class Amphibia; order Anura; family Aromobatidae; genus Allobates; species Allobates femoralis. Next base: position 135,704,833 of record JARQOC010000004.1, on the reverse strand, counting down.
GGACATGGTGGCATCCACCAATCATCCACTACTCTATTCATCTGGACCATCCAGGGTTGTTCGGCACTCATCAGTAAACAAGACTGTTTGAAAATTAGTCTTCATGTATGTCTGGACCCACTGCAACTGTTTCTGCTTGTGAGCACTGTTTAGGGGTGGCTGAATAGTAGTTTTATGCACCACAACAAGCCTTTGAAGGATTCCACACCTTGAGGTTCGAGGGACTCCAGAGGCACCAGCAGCTTCAAATATCTGTTTGTTTAGTTTGTTAGACCTTTTTAGCAGCTGCTCTCTTAATCTGATGAACTTGCCTGTCAGAAACCTTCCTCATTCTGCCTTTATCTGCAAGAACACATCTGTGCTCAGAATCAGCCACAAATCTCTTCACAATACGATGATCACGCTTACGTTTTCGTGCAATATCAAATGTTTTCATCTCTTGTCCAAAAGCACTATCTGTTGCTTTTCGGCAGCAGAGACATCCTTTTTCTGTCCCATGTTACTTGAAAACTGTGGCCTGCGTTATATTGTGGAACACCCAGTTTTCCTTTTATTGGGCTCACCTGCCAAACTAATTATCACAGGTATCTGAGATTGATTTCAGTGATCCAAAGAACATGGTGTATAGGGGACAACAGTAAAATCATTAATTACTACAGGGACAAACCCTGAGAGAAGGAAATTTCACCATGTACTGTGGGTAGAAAAAGGTGAAAAATAGTATTTGTGGGTGGCTAAAATGTGTATCATGCGAGGGTGTTGGAAAAGACATGAACTGTGCTTTGTGGTGAAAACTACAAACAGCCAAAGGTTCTTTGTACCCACCAGGATGAACAGTAACCATCCTCTCCTCCTCACGCTGCCTTGCGCCCTCATCCTCCTCCTCTACAGGCCATACATGCTAGATAGACACTAAACTGGGGTTGGGAGTCCTCACTACATGTCCCAGGTACTGCACCTTTGGTTTCAGCAGGTGACACTTAGATGGTTTTATCTTCATACCGTACCCGGACAATGCTTCGAACACTTCTGCCAGATGTTATAGATGATGTTCATATGTCTTGGAGTAGACTATGATGTCATCACAGAGGCCCAATGGCGTGGTAAACGCTGTCTTCTCACAGTCAGCCTTTGCCACAGGAACTTGCCAATACCCACTACTCAGATCTAAAGTGGAAAATTAGCAGATTTTAATGCAGCTAATGAATCTTCTATTCTGGGAAATGGGTATGCATCCTTGTGTGTAATGTGGTTGATCTGCCGGTAATATACGCACATCCTCATGGTCACATCCTTCTTTTTCACTAGCACTAAAGGAGCTGCCCAGGGGCTACAACTGTCTCTTATTACCCCTGCTTCCTTCATCTCTTTGAGCATGTCCTTTGTACATTGGTAGTGAGCGGGTGGTACGGGTCTATACCTCTCCTTAATAGGTGGATGATCCCCTGTGGGTATGTTGTGTTCTACCCCTTTGATCTGCCCAAAGTCTAGAGGGTGTTTGCTGAAGAACTGCTCGTACTCCCTCACTACCCGGTATACTCCATACTTTTGATGGGAGTTTGTAGAACTGGTACCTACATATAGCTTTTGGCACCAATACTCCATCTTTCCCTCTGAGCCATTGCACTCCGCCTGGCTTGACGGGTTCAAGGGTTCAACTGTGGTGATGGTGTTGTTATCAACAATGTGTAATTTAGCCATGGTAGCATACTTTGATAGGTTCACTCCCTCTTCCCCATAATTTAGAAGGCTTATTGGCACTCTCCCCCTGTGTACCTCAACTACTCCTCTGGCTGTCAGTACAGTGGGCCTACTGTCTGAGTACACGGGTTCTACCAGGGCCTGATAATCTCACCCTCTAAGGCCTATTGCGGCTCTACAGCAGTCCATCATTTCAGTTTTGGGAGGTATTTCAATGGGTATTGGATTACTTACCTTTGCACTGCCAATTTCTCCTCTTGACAACTCTACCTGCTGTCTCATCATCAGCACTTTGATTTCCTTCCGCAGGATTCTCTGTTGCCCAGAATTGGAAGTCTCGGCAGTCTGCTGTAAAACAACAATAACCTCAGCAAGACAACTTTCTATTACATTCATTCCTAGCAGAATAGTTGGATTACGTTCATGCCGGTCAACATCAACAATTATTACCCCTTGATTTTTCAATTTTACTCTCCCAACTTTAATGGTCATCTCTTTAAACCCAATCTGTGGTACTAAGAAAATGATGGGAGTGCTGGTGTGCCACGGTCCGCGCTGCTGTGGTATGGATAAACTCACCAAAGAGCCAAAAGTATTTTCATCCTTTATTTCCTCCTCTCTCCTACGCGTTTCAGCGCCACACCCGGCGCCTTCCTCAGGGACATTACAAGCATAGCTGCAGAGGGGGTTTTTATAGACCCTTGCTGTACAGACAAAGAGGTGTCATCTGTTTACCTGATGATGTCATCCTCATCATCAAAATGGGTGGATCTGCCCATTTTGGCGCTATTTTTTACAAAAACATTAAATACATTTCAAAATTATTAAAAATGGAGCTTGACGTTTTCATAAAAATACAAATGATGTTATCATGATAAAATGTCTTTAAAAATCCGCAAATAAGAGCTTAGAAGCTGCAAAAAATATATATATGTGCCGTCTGGTGATGCATATAAAGAAAACACACATACTTTACCCATATGCTATGCTTGTAATGTCCCTGAGGAAGGTGCCGGGTGTGGAGCTGAAACGCGTAGGAGAGAGGAGGAAATAAAGGATGAAAATACTTTTGGCTCTTTGGTGAGTTTATCCATACCACAGCAGCGCGGACCGTGGCACACCAGCACTCCCATCATTTTCTTGGATTCAAACCACTATCCAGTGGTCGGTGGAGGTCCTGCAGCAGCTGGAACATAGATTCCAAAAACGCCTTCAAACCAGTTGTGGGGATCACAACTGGACCAGGTGAGCAGCTTCATAGCACCACCAGCATACACAAGTGTCACTAGTGATAGGGCACTATTGCGTCTCTTGCCCCCCTCCCTATTTTCTTTTTACAATCTGTGGTACTGGTTTACCATTGCTAGCCAATATATTAAAGTCATCATCTGGGCCACATGTAATGTCTGAATCAGCCCAGTACAGCTTGTAACGGATATAAGGTATGGAGGTGATCTGTGAGCCGGTGTCCAGTAAAGTGTTCAGGGGAATTCAATCCAGCACAACAGGTATAACTGTGAGCTTGGTGAGTTCATTCCTGAGGAGCGGCCTACTTCCCCAGGGGATCCTTGTTTAAAGCACATGAACTGGCAAAGTGGCCTGCCTCTCCGCAGCGGTGACAAATGGGCTGTCTATCTGGGTGGTAGAAGTTGCTGGGTCATCCTCTGGTTGCTGGGTACCTCCTGGGCCTCATCCACAGGACATCCTTTCTGCTTGTAGCCAACTTGATCTTCTCCATGGGCTTGGATCCACGCAGCTCCTGCATAGCCTTGGCCATCTCAGCTACAGTTCTGGTTAGGTCTTCAATCTTTTGGTTTAGAGCCTCATTGCTGATGGGCTCCTGAGGTTTAGCACTAGCCCATGACATGGCTGGTGCGATTTTCACTCCGGTGGCTGGTATGCTGTAGCTAAGCATTGGGCAGAGTCTGTATCATGAGGCTCTTCTGCCTGTAGTATGTGGATTTCCCTCTCTTTAAATTGCACAAAGTTCAAATCTGGGTTTTGGATAGCCATCATCTGCAGCCGTCCTCTATGAGGGAGGAATAAGAGTCCATCTACAAATTGGTCAATAAGCAGTTTATCTTACCCTTGTGCCAAGGCGGGTTCTGCCTGTTTGAGTGCCCTGAGTGCCTCCTGTAGATTTAATGCAAAGCCTCTCACACTCTCTTGTGACTTCTGTCGGCACCCAAAGAATCTCATTTTAGCTCTGGTATCTACACTTGTCTCAAAGGTAGCTTTCAGCCTGGCCATTACAAGTTCCACAGTGTCTTTATCATCATCCGATCAGGACTTTGTTTCTTGCTGTGCGCGACCAGTTACCTGTCCCATTAGTATGCTGATACGCTGGCCCTCTGTCAGGGGGTATATAATGTAGTAGCTATCTAGCTTCTCTTTAAAGTCAGTGAGGGTATTGGGCTCACCTGAGTATTGTGACAGCCACGTCGTTCCCGGGGTGTACGACATCAGGAACGGCATGATCGGTGACATCCCTTGCGCTGCAGCACCACCGGGTGCTCCATCTGCTTGCTGCATGGGGTCCATCGGCTGCGACATCTTTCCACCCCTTAGTTAATCCTGACCCTTCCAGTCTTCTACTTCCATCGGGGTGTATAATATTAGTTCTGCGGAGGGACAGGGTTCCTCTTCTCCACCGGATGTCGTTAGAGCGCAGGTTGGGTCTCGCTTTGGGCTCTCTGAGGGATGCCGCCAACGATGACATGCCCGTTCTGCTTCCCGCTCGCGTTACAATGGCAACAATTCAAATTGCATATCTCTCACAATTAACGGCACACAGTACCTGGTTTAACGGGCACGGGATCATGTTCGTGACGCCAGGAACTGAGGCGCTCCTAGGCCGTGGGGTACTCGGTGCCGGGCAGATACTGTCTCTCTGGGATCACGCTGGTCGTGACCCAGTCATGTGGCTTGGGTTTCAGTTTAAAATGGGTTATATACAGGGGTACAGGGGATTTTGTCATGACACCACCCGTGGTATGTGGTCAGTGGGGACCACTGCTGCTGCAGAACCTCCAGGGATGATGGATAGCAGCTGGGATGGGACAGCTCTCCACAAGTAAAGCCAATCTCCGGGGCAGTGTGGAAATTCTATGTGCAGGGTGCAGGACAATGGGCGCAAGTAACAGGCAGACTCACGGTTTTGTAGTTTTCTCAGTCCTTTTACTGAAGCAGATGGTAAAAGCTGTCCACGGAGTCTTGAGAGCAACTCAGGGTATTTCTCACCCGGTCGCGTCCTTGACTCCCTTACTTGCACTTGTAGCTTGCCTCCTGCTTACGCTTGGCTGCCGGCCCTGTCTCTTCCTGTGGGGTACCGGTATGACAGGCAACTCAAGTCTTTTACTTATACCCTGTTCCCGGGTGTCAGTGTCTCTGAACTCTCTATGTTGCTGTGGCTGTGGGTACAGTGTGGCTGGGAATCTGGAACCCCCACCTTCCGATGTTGACTGCCGGGATGTGTGACCCTGCACAGTCTCAGACTCTGGTGTCCATTCACTGGGCTTTTCTTCTGGGGAGAGCACGGAGTTGCTCAGCCTCCCAGGTGTGTTCCTCCTCCTTTCCTCAGACCCTAGCCTTAGGCCTGGAATTTGTCAGTGGACCTTGGGATGAGCTTAGCACAACTATTTTACACCCAGGTCTCCTTTACAGTCCTCCCAGGAACTGCACTCACTTCCTCCTCTCCAAACCAGAATTTATAGGGGGGCTCGGGCTTGGTGTCCGCCTTCTGGCCTGGAGGAGTTGGTCTTTTGTGTGTGTTACCTAATGAGAATACCGTTTGTTGCTCTCTGGTGACACCACCACCCGGGGCACTGATGACACTGTGGCACTTTGACCCTGGGGTGCCACACTTACAGTACAGAATCCAATTCAAATTCCCTGTTCTCACCCACAAAGCTCTTCACAGTGCAGCACCTCCCTAACTCTCTACCCTCATCTTTGTCTATCACCCTACCCGTTCTCTACACTCTGTAAGCGACTTTCGACTAATATCCGCACTAATCCTAACCTCCCACCCCCGGCGCCCAGTCTTCTCCTGAGCTGCACCAATTCTCTGGAATGCTCTACCCCAAGAAATTAAGACTATCCACAACTTACATAGCTTAAGGCGCTCCCTAAAAACACATTTTTTAGTGTAGTCCATGATATTGACTCATCAATATTCAGCTCCCACAATGCACTGCTCTCTGGTACCGGGATATCTGCAGAATTCTGAACTCAGCTCTAGCAAATATCATAAAAAAGATAATGAAAGAGAAGTAATTTATTAATCAATTATATTTTGTGTAGATTTTCACTGAATTGTCCAGCATGTATTGCGGCAGTGGGGTTGTCCCCAATGTCAGAGAGACGTTCAGATGTGCTAGGTGGCACAGTTGTTGCACAGCTGGGGGGTGAATAAAAGTGGACTTTATTGCCCAATGTGTGGCCACACCATTGGGCAATAAAGTCCACTTTTTTCTATATTTTTGTGCTGTTTTTCCTTTTTTTACACACGCTCTCTCTATTATATATTACACACACACACACACACACACACATACACACACGCACACACACAAGACTGCTGTGAGCAAATACACAATAGCTGTATATACAATATAGAATACACAATAGAGACGGCTGCTAGCTGTATACACAACAGAGATGGCTGCAGGCCATATACACAACGGAGACTGCTGCTGGCTATATACACAATATAGAATATACAATAGAAACTGCTGTTGGCCGTACACAATAGAGAATACACAATAGAGACGGCTGCGAGCCATATAGACAATGGAGACGGCTGCGGGCCCGGCTGTATAGACAATGGAGACGGCTGCTGGCTATACACACAGTAGAGAATACACAATAGAGACTGCTGGCCGAATACACAATGGAGACGGTTGTGGGACAAATGCACAATGGAGACGGCTGTGGGACAAATGCACAATGGAGATGGCTGCGGAACCTGAACTCCCACAATGAATTCCTCCATGAACATAGTATGATGACCCTACTGCAAGTTCCTCAACTACACTGGAACAGTATAATCTCTAACTGTGACCTCCACACAGCCCTCCTTGCAGTGTAATTGACCTACATCTACTATATAATCAGCTAAGGTCACATGATATGTGTCACACGCTTCCGGGGCTTATGTCGCTATTCCAGAATGCACTGCGCCACCCCGGAAGCAGCGCAATATTAGCACACCCAAGTGATAGGTATGCTAACATGGCGCAGGCTGGCGGCGGCACAGGCTACACAAGCCACCTGCAGACCCCCGCCAGCCTCCACCGCACCTCTCCCGATGCCGCTGACCCCACAAACCGCCCACACATTCCCGTACAATACCCTCACACACCCCTCCTCTGGTGCCCGCACACTCCCGCACCCCTCCTCTGGCGCCCGCACACTCCCGCAGTAGAACCCCGCACCTACCCTCCAGTGCCTGCACATTCCCCCCCCCGCAGTAGACCCCCGCACACCCCTGCAATAGATTCCCGTGCCCGCACACCCCGGACCTCCCCTCCGGTGCCCACACACCACTGCAATAGACCCCCACGCCCGCATACCCCCGCAGTAGACCCTCGCACCCCCCCTCCGGTGCCCGCTTCCCCCCCCACCCCCCTTCGGCGGTCACAGACCCCCGACAACTTACTTATTCGGATAGGACCTTTGGTGATGTCACAGTCATGTGATCATTCACATGACCGTACATCACCTTAGCTCCACCACCTGTAGTCTACACTGTTTCCCAGCTATGACATGGAGCTGTCACAGCTGGGTAGGAGAGAAGGGGAGGCAGAAGGGGAGCTGAAAGACTAAAGAGGAAACAGAGAGACCTAAGATGGGATCAGAAAAACTGGAGACAGAGAAGAGGGGTGCAGAAAGACTAAAGAGAGTGAGCTGAGAGCGAAGTGGGGCAAACAATACATAAAGGGGTCCAGAAAGACTGAAGGGGGGGGCAGAGAGACAAGGGGTGACCAGAATGACTGAAGGGAGGCAGGGGCTTTGAAGGGGGGCAGAGATATATAAGGGGGGACCAGAAACTCTGGAGGGGTGCAGAGAGATGAAGGGGGTAACATAGACGCGAAAGGGGGGGGCCAGAGAGACATAAGGGGGACCAGAAACACTGAAGGGGGGCAGAGAGATGGAAAAGGGGTAGCAGAGAGGGAAGTGGGGCAGAGAGACATAAAGGGGTCCAGAAAGACTGAAGGAGGGGCAGAGAGACAAGGGGTGACCAGAATGACTAAAGGGGGGCAAGGACTCTGAAAGGGGGCAGAGAGACATAAGGGGGGACCAGAAAGACTGAAGGGGGCAGAGAGATGAAGGGGGTAACATAGACACGAAAAAAGTGGGCAGTGAGACATAAGGGGGGACCAGAAACACTGAAGGGGGCAGAGAGATGAAGGGGGTAACATAGACAAGAAAGGAGTGGGCAGTGAGACATAAGGGGGACCAGAAACAGTGAAGGGGGACAGAGAGATGAAGGGGGTAACTGACACGAAAGGGGGGCAGAGAGACATAAGGGGGACCAGAAATACTGAAGGGGGCCAGAGAGATGAAGAGGGGGGACATAGAGATGAAAGGGGGGGGGCAGAGAGGAAAGGGGGACAGAGAGGTGAAGGGGGGAAACAGAAATACTGAAAGGCAGCAGAGAGACATAAGGAGGACCAGAAACACTGAAGAGGGAGGCAAAGAAGCAAGGGTGACCAGAAAGACTGAAGGGGGGGGTCAGAGAGACATAAAGGGTGACCAATAAGACTGAAAGGGGGCAGGGACTCTGAAGTGGGGGCAAAGAGACATAAGGGGGGACCACAAAGACTGAAGGGGGCAGAGGATGAAGGGGGTAACATAGACATGAAAGGGGGGGGCATAGAGGGAAGGGGGGCCGAGAGACATAAGAAGGATCCTGCCCCCCTCCGCTTCCATCCTGCCCCCCTCTGCCTCCATCCTGCCCCCCCTCCGCCTCCATCCTGCCCCCCGCCGCCTCCATCCTGCCCCACCGGCTCCATTCTGCCCCCCGCCTTCATTTTGCCCCCCGACTCCATCCTGCCCCCCCAGCTCCATCCTGCCCACCTGCCTCCATCCGGCCCCCCCGGCTCCATCCTGCCCCTCCGACACAATGCTGCCCCCCCGACATAATCCTGCCCCCCCTCTCCCCGCGTCACAATCCCGCCCCACCGGCAGTTAGTGGTCATGTGACCGATCAGCTGATCGGTTTCCCAGGCAATGACAGGTCCTAAAGGCCTGTAGGATCTAGAAGACGGAGGTGGAGTGAGCCGGAGGACAGGTGAGTATCCTCACTGAGGATTTTTTTACTTTTACTGTGGAGTATCGCCATATACCATAGTGCTGCTATACATGTACTGTAATCTACCGCCATATACTATAGTGCTGCTATACATGTACTGTAATATAATGCCATATACCATAGTGCTGCTATACATGTACTGTAATGTACCGCCATATACTATAGTGCTGCTATACATGTACTGTAATGTACCGCCATATACTATAGTGCTGCTATACATGTACTGTAATGTACCGCCATATACCATAGTGCTGCTATACATGTACTGTAATGTATCGACATATACTATAGTGCTGCTTTACATGTACTGTAATGTACCGCCATATACCATAGTGCTGCTATACATGTACTGTAATGTACTGCCATATACCATAGTGCTGCTATACATGTACTGTAATGTACCGCCATATACTATAGTGCTGCTATACATGTACTGTGATGTACCGCCATATACCATAGTGCTGCTATACATGTACTATAATGTACCGCCATATACTATAGCGTTGCTATACATATACTGTAATGTACAGCCATATACTATAGTGCTGCTATACATGTGCTGTAATGTACCGCCATATACCATAGTGCTGCTATACATGTACTATAATGTACCGCCATATATTATAGCGTTGCTATACATATACTGTAATGTACCGCCATATACTATAGTGCTGCTATACATGTGCTGTAATGTACCACCATATACCATAGCGCTGCTATATATATATATATGTAGTTCACTCACGTTGACTGAACAAGTTCTGTCAGTCACAGCATGTCAACTACATACATATTCTAGAATACTCGATGCGTTAGAATCAGGCCACCATCTAGTAACCTCATAAAGAGACACTGGTCAGAATTGCAAAAAATGGCAAGGCCAAAATAGGCTGGGTGGTGAAGGGGTTAATAATCTAGAAGATTCAGAGCTGTCACAAACCTCCTACTGACTCATTACAAATCCGTGGATGACATAGGAGTCTTCAGTTAATTTCTTTTGTTTACAAGACTTCATGCCTTTGCCAGCAGAAATTTAATACTATTAATATATTTATTACTCCTCGCCTCTCTACATTCCATCCACTTCCCAGCCCCCTCTAAATCCTCATTGACCTCTATGCTCACACTCTCTGTGTTTATCTCTCTATATACCCCATAGTCTGCACAACTACCCTCCCTTCATATTAGCAAGTGACTATCCCAGTATATAGTCAGTACAGTAACATCCTGGTTAGATCACTGTTGTTTGTCTTTCCTGAGTCAACATCTATTGTTTCTTGTTTTATATCAGGCAATTACCTACAAGCAACAATATTTATATATGTATATATATATATATATATATATATATATATATATATATACTAGCTGGGTGCCCGATGCACATGCATCGGGATTCTAGAAGAGCGAGTCTCTGACTCGCAATGGCCGCTTCGCGGCCAATGCTTCGCGCTGCTAAGGCGACTCGCCATGCCCGCTGCGCAGGCATAGCGAGTCGCCTTAGAACTGCTCGCAATGGCCGCTGCGCGGCCAATGCTTCGGGCGTATCCACATGACCACGCTGACTCGCAGCGCGAGCGGTCTCAAAAGGGGCAAAAAACCCATTCGTGATTATATAATAGATATATATATATAAAAAGAAGTTTATCTTGAGCCAGTTATACCAAGGCTAGAGTTAGTTTTTGGTTACACCTGTCTATTCTGGCTAATACAGTGGGAAAAAAAATTACTTTATGGCACAACTTATTTAAAGAAACCAGTCAGGTCCTCAGAGCCACCAGCAGTCCTGTGCACATATCAAAATTCCCTGCCTAACAGACGCTTCATTCATTTGCACACATAAATAAATCTTTAGAAAAAGTATTTCTAAATTCCATTTATGATATGCATATTGGTGCTTGGCCTAGTTGAGGGGGCGTTAGTTCCCTTACTAGTTAGCTCACTTAGTATGTTATCACACCCCTGTGAGCGTGACAACATATTTTTCAAAGGCCGGCGTCACTGCCAGCGCTATCCAAAGCTCGCAAAAGTGCGCAGCTTTGTTTCCGCACAGAAAATGAGCTTCTGAAGCCGAGTGTACGCATCCCAGATTCAGACAGGCTGACTGCACATGATCGGAAGTGCAGACGACTACTGGGTCATGTGCAATGAGCCTCTCTGAAGCTGGGACACGTACACTCGGCTTCAGAAGCTCAATAGTGTAAGGGAAATAAAGCCGCGTGCTGAATTTTTTAAAGCATTTAATCATATCCACATATGATAATTTGCTTAGTGGGCCGGCTGGTAGGGAACTAACGCCGAGCCAAAGCCCTAATTTACATATGATAAACAAACTTAAAGGTACCTTTACAAGCGGCAACTTTTCTAGGAATTTCACTGGCAACTTACTGGTTGCAGTGAAATCATGGAGACACTGTTCCATTTGTACACAGCAACAAAATAGAACAATGTGTCCATGATTTCACTGCAACCAGTAAGTTGCCAGTGAAATTCCTAGAAAAGTTGCCGCGTGTAAAGGTACCCTAAGGGTACCTTCACACGCGGCTACATTTCTAGGGTGGCTACAGGTAACTTACTGGTTGTAGTGAAATCATGGAGACAAGGTTCTATCTTGTTGCTGTGTACAATTGGAATAATCTCTCCATGATTTCACTGCAACCAGTAAGTTACCTGTAGCCACCCTAGAAATGTAGCCGCGTGTAAAGGTACCCTAATGGCCACTTTACAAGCGGCTACATTTCTAACTTATCCACAGGTAACTTACTGGCTGCAGTGAAATCATGGAGACATGGTTCTATCTTGTTGCTGTGTACAAATGGAATAATGTCTCCATGATTTCACTGCAGCCAGTAAGTTACCTGTGGATAAGCTAGAAATGTTGCCGTGTGTAAAGTGGCCATAAGAGATACTTTCTCTAGCAATCTGTTTATGTATGCAAATAAATCTGTTAGCATCTGTTAGGCAGGAAATTTTGATATGTGCACAGAAATGCTCATGGTTCTGGGGGCTTGGAGGACCTAACAGGTTACCTTTAATATGGATGGATACTGTATCTATAATACATACTAAAAGAGAAAATTTAGCAAAAGAAGAACCACTTCAGATAAAATAGTTCAATTGCACATTAAATTAAATCTTAAAGAGTGTAAGCCCCCCAACCTCCCACCTTCCTGCTATGTATGGGTATGTGTTCACGACTCAGAGGCACTGCGTTTTGGACTCCGGACCTGAAAGAAGCCGTGGGAACCCATGGGTGCAAACAGGGTGACCTCTGCTGCTCTGTGCCCACAATATATGCAGTGGGTGCAGGGCGGCTTCTCCCTGTGTGCACCCAATGGTTATCTCTTCCGACTCCGCAGGATCAAATTAACATACAGCAGCAATGCAGAAGTCCGGAAACCCGCACTGCAGCTGAAAATACACAGCAATAGGGAGAAGCATAGTGGGCACGGGATTTCTTGAAATCCCATCCACTATGCTGCTACTGTACAATGCAGCGTTTTGGACGCATCGGCAATATGCTGCGTCAAAACTGCTGTGTTCCCTGATCATGAGTATGCACCCTTACAAGTTCTACAGCAATATGCTTGAAAACATTGTACTCCTAACCTAAAGGCCCCTTCACACACTACAACATCGCTAACGATGTCGCTGCAACGTCACTGGTTTTGTGATGTAACAGCGACGTTGCAGTGTGTGACACGCACCAGCGACCTGGCTCCCGCTGTGAAGTCGCTGATCACTACACGTCGCTCAGGACCATTTTCTGGTCCTTGGTCTCCCGCTGGTCAGCATGGATCATTGTGTTTGACACCGTAGCAACGACTTCATTAGCGACTCCGAACCCGGCCATAATAGTTGTGGAGTCGTCAATCACTGCTGTCTGACATGTCTCTAACGACCTGCGAGGTCGTTCGGCAGGTCCGTATCACTGCTGCGTCGTTGCATAGATCTGCCTGTTTGACAGCTCACCAGTGACTCCAAAGAGACTTTCCAGCGATCCCGGCCAGGTCGGGATTGCTGGTCGGATCGTTAGAAAGTCTCAGTGTTTGAAGGGGCCTTAAGAGACTGGCTACTGCTGCCCTCTCCTAGATAATGAGTGCATCACTTACTAGATCTTTTATGTAGAGCTTGTTAGCGCTGTTCTAAAGTTCAAAGGATGACGGATAAGATGGTAAATTAGGTAATAAGCATTAAACACTAAAATAAAAAAAATCTCTATGTATAATAAAGTTAAAACCCCTTTAATAAATTTCAACCTTAACAACTGTTCATACTGATCACTTTGTGCTCTTTAGCTCAGACAATGCAGACATTCCAGGAATACTAAACAATAACATGAATAAGAATCAGGGTCTCCTCGAGACACTCTTAGGAGTGCTTTTATTTTATGCTTTTATTACATAATTTATCGCTGATTGGGGATGTGAATATGTTTTCCACATTAGCTTTAGAAAGAAAGGTCATGCACCTCTGATGAAATTAGTATTGGATATTTGAGAATGTTTTGCTATTGCATATGCAAGTTAAAGGTCCGCAAAAGGTAAAATTCAGCAGGTGTCCTAAATCCCTTAATCCATAAACAGAACACTCAGTTTTCGCTCACAGGTACCTACATTAAAAGACTTTCTTATTTTACATGTAAAGATGAATTGATAAGGTTGAAAGATGACTCTCACAGGTCTAAGCAATTTCCTAAGAATTTCCTTCCCAAGCGATTATGTTGCAAGATTCTTGGTGAAAACATATCAATTTAATTATAATTGTAAGGAGGAGAAGTGGAATAACCTGTTTGAGATTTAGAATTGGATGACATTTTTAAAGAGAAAATGTTACAATTCTTACTGCACAAACTATTCACTATGGTAGTGAAATTATTTCTCAGGTCCTAAAAATCTATTTTCTAAGTACCGTAGTTACTAAATCATCACTAAATATAAATCATAAATTAATATAAAGCATTAAAGAAAAAGGATGACAGTTTGATCATTATTAGGTCTCATTCACAGTTCAGTATTTTTAAGCCAAATTCAGAAGTGGGTTCAAAATAGAATGATGTAAACCTTTGCATGTTATATCTTGTATGCTAGAGTCTCACTCATGTTTTCGACTTTAACCACTTCACGATAAAGGACATACACGTACATCCTTGGTCATGTCCCGCCAACTGATTCAAGCTCACATGCTTAGCTCACTTCCTCCTTCCCACATCTCAGCTGATGACATGAGATGAGATGTGTAGCTAACACCACTAATTGGATCAGCAATGTAACGGCGCGATCCAAAGCCCCAAGACGGGGATCGCACTATTCCCCACCGTGATCGGAGGTCCCATAATGAGATCATAGGACTTCCGTCTGTTACTTGGACAGCCCGGGTCCTCTGATGACACTGAAAGCTGTCCTGTATCACTTCCTGCAGGCGATCTCCCAGTGAGGTCACCGTCAGGGAGTGATCATTTCCACTGTGTTCAGATGTGCTATAGCCCATCCGAACACAAGGAAAACAAGTAGACAGTGGAGTGCTGAGGCCCTCTAGTGGGCAAAGTAAAATAAATAAAAAAATGTAAATTTAAAAAAAAAAAAAAAACACAAATCATCCCCCTTTTGCCCCATTGAAAATAAAACTATTAAAAAAATTAAAAAAAATACACACATTTGATATCGCTGCATTCAGAAATGTCTGATCTATCAAAATATAAAATCCCTTAATCAGATCTGTAAACTAGATAATGGAAGAAAAAAGTCCGAACGCCAAAATTATGTTTTTTTGGTTGCCGCAACTTTGCGATAAAATGCAATAACAAACGATCAAACATCTACGCAAAAATGTTATTATTAGAAAAATAGGCTCAAGCCGGCAAAAAATAAGCTATCACACAGCCCCAGATCGCAAAAAATGAGAGCACTATGGGTCTAGCAAAATGGCACAAAAATGCAATTCTTTTTCTTTAAAAACTTCTGCATTTTTTTCAGCAATTAGATAACAGTAAAAGTATACATGTCTGGTATCTATGAGGCATCATAACGATATGTCAGTGTTACCATATAGTGAACATGGTGAATAAAAATCCCAAAAAACAAACATGTAATTGCACTCTTTTTTTGCAATTTCACCACTCTTGGAATTTTTTCCCATTTTCCTGTACATTATATGGTAAAATAAATGATTTCATTGAAAAGTACAACTCATTCTGCAAATAACTCTTGGAAGAAGGGCAAGAAAAAAAACGACCGGGGGTGAAGGGGTTGATACACTGATCAAAAATACTGATGTTACACTCATGGATGTGAGCATGGGGAAGTGGACCTACTGGGCTTCGGTATTGATTTTGGCCTGGAGGGGCATAAGTAAGCGGCTACCTCGGTTTCGCTAGAGCCTCTGATGGTGATGTTATGTTTGAGCTGTAAGTTAGCCACCAAGTGTTACTCGAGGAGATCTCGGTAACCTGACAGGTGCCCCAGGGGCTGGGGATGCAGGCAGGGACAGTCTCTGGTGCACAAACTGGAAGATGCAGAGGAAATGGTGGCACTACTAGTTCAGACAGGTGCAGCAAGTATGGCAGTACAACTGTGCAGCAGGTATACCAGCACAGTTGATTCAGGCAGGTGTGACAGATATGGCAGCACAGTGGACACAGGTACAGGATATACTGTCACAAGTATGGGAACAGGATACTGGGAACAGAACCTGAGAACTAGCAGTGTGTCTCTAGCATAGACCTCGTTGCTCAGGCACCCCTCATAGGGGAAGTCACCAGCCATAGGTTGAGAAACCCTCCAGGGTATAGCACGCTTGCCCTTTAAGAGAAGGGGCCGAGTCTTGTGCGCATCCGAAGAGCGCTCCTAAGACCTGTTCAGAGCACACAAGACCCAGGAGACAGAAGCAGGAGACAGACTCCGGGGAGATGCTGCAGACTACCGGAAGGCTGAATACAACAGATCCCATGAAGTATAAATAAGGTTTCCTTGGCATGCATATTTTCCTGCAAGAAATTGAATTTGTTTCTATTGTGGTATTTTTGTAAAATACAATTACGTTTTACTACATTTTCTACAGAGATTCCTATGGGAAAATGCATCAAAAATGCCAAACCTGGAGTATTCAGTTAAAGAAAAATCCAGAGGACCCCCCCACCGCCCTCAAAATAACCAAAAGTGTAAATAATATCCCAAAAGGTCACACATTTTATATTTCTCTCTTGACTTTGGGCTAACACAATGCCAACTGGAAACCACCAGGAAAAATGGCTTACACAAAGTGTGTGTGTGTCTGTCTGTCTGTGTGTGGTGTGTGTGTGTGTGTGTGTGTGTGTGTGTATGTGAAACTAACCTTTAGAGTATCTCCACACATTGCAGTTACGCTTTCAATTTTCTTTCCCCTCACATATAGAAAATATTTGTCTTTATGAGACAACCCCTTTAAAAACACATGGAAACATATATAGTTATTGCTGCTTACTATCGCACTGTAAAAAGTTGAGCTTGTACTTTGCAGGTTGCATTCAGGAATCTAATTGACTTGTTTTAGTGCTGTCCGTTTTTTTTTCAGACAGCATACTAACTCATAGAGTTTCACAGATCCATACACACATCCATTTCACAAATAGGACTGTGTCTCTGGTACGTGATACTCACAACAAATCCTATTTTCATCTGTTTTTCAGATCAAACGAGGCCATTAAAGTCTATGAATATCAGTGAGATATGGATGAAACTAGGAAGACAAGTTTTCTCCATCGGAGTTTTATCCGAAGTTTCATCTGCTTTAGGCGGCCGTCAGACGCTTCAATATCTTGAACGATATCGTTTAAGCGATCTGCTTTTTGATCACTTAAGCGATATCGTTTGTGCATCGCTACGTGCGATCAAGCGATTTTACAATGTAAAATCGCTTGATCGTGACATCGCAGATATGAGATCCGGAGCTCATATCAAGCGATAAACGATTTAACAATCTGCTTCATCGTGTATGACACCATGATGAACGATCTCCCAGCGGCAGAGCCTATGCTGGGAGATGGTAACTATGGTAAACGTCAGGTTACTAAGCGCCGCGTGGCTCCTAGTAACCTGATGTGTACCATAGTTACCAGCGATCTCGCTGCTCCACATCGCTGGTGAGTCTGCCTGTGTGACACCTCACCAGCGATGTGAGTGATATTGTTAGCGATCGCGCGTGCACGTGATCGCTAACGATATCGCTCACGATATTGTAGCGTGTGACGGCCGCCTTAAACTTATCCATTATTAAGCGTCAATAGGCAAAAAAAAAAAGGTTCAGATAGTTCACCTGTTTCAGTGAAAAAATCTAGGATGACACTAAGTAGATGGACATGCTGACCATGTTCCCCATCAGCAACATCAGTATTGTTGTATAGTGTAAATTGTAATATGTCATGCGTTGTTGTGATGATATGTAAAGTATAATGTGATGTGTTAATGAAGTATAATGCGTATTTTGATGTGTTGTTAGCGATAGACAGAAAGGTAGGAAAGAGTTAATGTTTGGGACTAGCACATAGTGGGAGGGATGGGAATGCAGGGACAGTGACAGTTTCCTGTAGGTATATCAGATTAGGCCCAGCATGTCAGATAAACAAACCTAAGGTCTGATTGGATGATGAAGCCACATAATCTGGATTTCCTTGGAATAAGAGAAACCAGGGTGAAGGATAGCGAAATCCAGAGTATCGAGATGAGAGAATAATTGACTGACATATCGAGAGAAGGCGAGTCCTGGGGCAGGATGCCTAGCAGTATGGTCCTGAAGTTTTCCACTCAGAAAATGTTACAGTCTAAGACAGAATTGAAACATGAAATGACAAGGGCAAGAGTTCCTTAAACTTCAGAAAGCTAGAATCTCAGTCTGACCATATTGGCAAACCTGTCCTCCAGTAGGCATAAAAGATGTGTAAACACGTGTGGAAAAACGTGTAATTTATAGACTGTACTTTTGGACCTAGCTGGGTGAAGGTGAAGCAAATTAAGTTATTGGAGCAAATATCAATTGAGGTTGAAGATATAAAGTGCCTAAGTGTGGAAATACTCTGTGTAACAGAAGAAATGTGTGAGCAGTTGTGTACCTGCTATCTGCTGTATATAGTTGTCATCAAGTGATTGTGCAGTAAAATTAACATTTTAAAGGACTAGTGGTCTCCCTCAATGACTTGTTTAACATCTAGTCCTGGCCATCTGAAGCTATCAGCATCATGCGGCCTGCAAAGGCGTATCGTCTCCGTAGTGGGAGTCCACACACCCAACCAGGATTCCCTTTTTCACGTAGTGTTCTGGTGTAACACACAGAAGAGGGAAACTCAGTGGTGATGTGCACAAAGATTGTAATGGGGATTTCAGAACAAAAGGTAATAGGGAAATGGTGTATCAATGCAGGGATAAGAAATGCAATCTGGCGACAAACAAAATTTCTAGTTTCAGTGCTCTAAACGACTAACCATAAAAATAGTTGCAACAATCTCTAACTGAACTCAGGCAGGCTACACCTCCTCATAATGTAACAAGAATTATTCCACAATTTCAATAATGATCATGTCACTTCCTCCCATGACCCATACCTCTTATATTAAATGCCAACATCAAAGTCTGTATAAGAGAGAAAGGGGCAAAGCAGGCCTACTGTTTGGTCCACATCCCCTTAAGTACCATAATGCCCAATAGGAAGGACCAGGGTCACCCTGGAACATGAATCTTGACCAACGTAGTCTGCGGCTTGACCACTTAGCTCTGCTGAGGTTGTTGACTGGCGGAGTTTGTGACTTGATTACAAAGACCTGCTGCGGGATCTTGACCGGCGGAGTCTGCAGCTTTACCATGGACCTTCGCTTGGAGATCTTGACTGGAACAATCTGCAGCTTGTCCATGGAGCTGGCCTGAGGCTTCTTAGGTGGGCAAAACATTACATTGAGAATCAGCCTTCTTCCAGGTGATACTCATGAACAATTCATGGGAGGCAAACACATTCTCTTGGGCAGCTTCTCTCTGAGGACTCTTCTCTCTGACTTCTTGGCACCAAATTCTTTCTGCCATTGGCATTTCCTTTTATAGTCCTGTGCTGCATCACAATTCTCTTTTGCCCTAGTCATTTCTTGAAAGTCTTCCCCACGGAAACCGCAGGCTTCTCTTCAGGTTCCCAGTTATCTTCAGGGGATAGCACCTCTTGACTATCAGACATGCGCCATGTTACACCTGAGAAAAAGAAAACAGTCTGTTTCTCTTGGAAGATTTACCATCAAAACTAGAAAAGGGAGAGAGAAGCGCAATAGGGTCTTATCATTGATAAAAAGGTGGACTAAATTTAATTAGTCACTCACCTGGAGGGGTTGTGTAGCACACAACCAGCGTCAGGGCAAAAGGTAATAGCTGCTGCAAGGATCCACACCACAACGGTCAACATAGTTCAAAATTGCAGAGCGTGGGCGGTGTATACAGACCTGCGCTGCATAAACCAGAAAGATCAGACGGTGTTCATCATTGTAGTGTTTATTTCCACTAAACACTAAACACTATAATGATGAACACCGTCTGATCTTTCTGGTCTATGCAGCGCTGGTCTGTATACACCGTCCACGCTCTGCAATTTTGAACTACGTTTCTCTTGGAAGGTAACACTCACATGGATGTCAACATGTAGACTAAGGTAAGACCTGGTGAGGAGGTATTGATGGGTCTATGATCTGGGCAAAACATATAATGGCATATTCAGATTGTTTTTAAATGGTTGTATGATTTTGGTACGAATTATAAATAGCTGCATGGTTTTGTGGGTGAAATATCAGTTTACTTGCAAGATTGTGTGTCCATTTAACAATTATTATAGTAGCCACTGTGGCAGGTCTTACTATTGTGAACTTTGATTACTTGCATTTATCCAGAGTAAAAGTAACTTTATGTAGACTTATGCACCCAAGAAAGATAATAACAATGGATAAAGATATTGGCCACAAGACTTAACGTTGTTTTATCACCCAAAGCAACATTTGGTTTTTCTTTTCTGTAATAATGTCTTATGGTTTAACTACAATGTAAAATGAATAAGGGAAACCCAATCTTTTATCAATTCAAAATAGCAGGTTCATAACATGTTACTTGAGAGCACATTTACAGCTATATCATGGGGACAGAGTTGCATTAACCCATGGACAGACCTCTAGGGTTTCAGGTATGCACTGTCTTAACTATCTGGTATGGTAAGAGCGAGATTGCAGCATATCAAGATCACAAAACAATAACAAAGGTGGTATTATTTTGGAATTTTAATATTACATGTGAGATATATGCCAGTATGATGTACGTGCTTTAAAAGATCACTATTTGGATAATGCATGTTATTGAGGCATTATATGGTGATAATACATGCTCTGTATAAGAAAGTATAATTACCTTTTATAATGGTATAACATTGCAATATGAACTATCTGAAATAGCAAGTACCGTATATACTCGCGTATAAGCCGACCCGTGTATAAGCCGACCCCCCTACTTTTGTCCTCAAAACCTTGAAAAACCTATTGACTCGTGTATAAGCCGAGTCCCGAGTACAGAATACAGGACTCGGATTGTAAACTCGCTTAGAATCACTCAGACTAGCTCAGAATCGCTCAGAAATGCTCAGAATCGCTAAGACTCGCTCTCAGAATCGCTATGACTTGCTCAGAATCGCTAAGAACCTGTCGGAATAGCTCAGACTCGCTCGGAATCGCTAAGACCCCTCGGAAAAGCTCAGACTCGCTCGGAATCGCTAAGACCCGCTCGGAATAGCTCAGACTCGCTACTGACAGCAGGTATCCGAGGTCCCTAATACAGTGACTCGCGTATAAGCCGAGGGGGTGACTTTTCAGCCCGATTTTTGGGCTGAAAAACTTGGCTTATACGCGAGTATATACGGTATCTTACTTTGTTAACCTGGACAAAATGTCTTGGCCCCGTGTCATGACTTCGATTCATAAAGCAGCCATGGTAGCTACGCTAAATTCATATCCATGGCATTCAATTAAAGCCTGACTCTATTGACTGAAAAATGAGTAAGGTCTCAGTAATGGGTCCAGCATTTTTGATAGCCAGAGCTATATTATGCAGTATTCTTGAAGATTAAAATTAGTGTTGAGCGAGTAGTAAGACCCTCAGATAGCTCTAACCAAATACTATAAATGAGTAACGAATTCAATGCAAGTCAATGGGAAACTCACTTGAAACCAATGACTGAAACAGTATTCGGTTAGAGCTATCCGAACCCAAATACTAGTGCATCTCAATGAATTAGAATATCATCAAAAATCAATGTCATATTGCCATGTTTCAGGGCCTTTCTGGGAGGCCTGAAACAGGTTTACTAAGAAATCAATATTATATTCATCCTTTGATGTGACATGAAATACAGCAGCATGGTTTTTAACCCTTAATCCTCCCTACTTTGATTTTCTGAGATAATGACCTTTGGGTTTTCATTCGCTGTAAGCCATAATCATCAACATTTACAGAAATAAATATTTGAAATAGATCACTCTGTTTGTAATGACTATAATATATACATTTCACTTTTTGTATTGAATTAGTGAAATAAATAAACTTTTTCATGATGTTCTAATTCATTGAGATGCAATAGTATCTTACTACTTGCTCAGCACTAATTAAAATACAAGAATCCCAAATAGAAAAATAAAAAAAAATATTAGTGTCAACTGAGCCTTATTTGATAAAATCACTAAATATCTTATAATATTGTAGTGCCCCTGCAGCCGGGCTGCCATAGCTAGTACTGCATGTTATCTAAAATGTAGTGTCATTCCTGGAGGTAGGTGGAGAACACAATGCTGAGACACCCTCAAACACACCCAAAACACCCAAACTGCACTCAGAGTGTGCTGGGCGGAAGATACCCACCTATAGGGCAGCCCCCACCTCTGGTTAGAGGAAGAAAAGCAAGGAGGAGAGTTTTAGTCTAAGAGAGTGCTAAGCCGAGGACCAGGCAAGATGCATCTGCTGACAGATTTGGAAAGCTGTGCAGGGGAACTAGATGCAAGGAATGGAACCAGCTCCCAACTTGGACAGGGACCTCTCGTGAAGCTGGAGGTCACTGGGCCTTCACATCCAGTAGCTACCTTTTGTGGACCTTCCGGAAGCTGATGAGGCTAACGAAGGGTCAGAGGACCAGAGTAGTCACTCAAAGAATCTGAGCTAATCTGAGTTACCTCTGGGGTGGCCAGGCTGCGCTCCTGGTCTAGATTGAACCCGGTTGTGCTGTAATCATCAACATCTACAAGTCAAAGGGTTAGAACTACAAAGACTCTGGTGTTGTCTGACCCTTTCTGTGCCCACCTGCACTACTACCTTTATTCTTCTCCTCTGCTTGCACCATCCACTATATCACCTATCTACTATGCCTTCCAAGAGATCTGCTCTAGCTGGTGAGGGTATACCAACTGTCTTCTTCGCCATCTCCCCTTGGAAGCCCCATTGCTGCCCTGGCCAACTATTGTCAGAACTACAGCTGGCATCACAAATTATCTACCCTTTAAATACTACCCCCTCAATTTGTTTGGTCAGGGACCAGGGCCGGGACTACGACTAGGCGACCCTAGGCGATCGCCTAGGGCGCCATCTAGTGCAGGGTGCATTTTTGCCCGCCCCCTGGGAGGCCCCGTGCTGGCCGCCGGCGGCCGCGGCGCGTCGGCCAGAGAGGGAGGAGGGAGGGAGTCCGACTTCCTGTCCCGCGGCTCTGCCCGCCCCTCCTCTCCTCACAGCCAGCGCCCAGCAGACGCACGGTGACGGCATCTTCGGTGACCGGAGGCGGTGAGTGTGTAAAGGCGCGCCCCTCCCCCCCAGTCCCTGTATTCACCACCACTGGGCTCTGCTTTATACACCACCTCCACCACTGGGCCCTGTATACACCACCACCACCACCACTGAGCCCTGTATACACTAGCACTGGGCCCTGTATACACCACCACTGTGGCCTGTATACACCACCACTGGGGCTGCTGTATATAGTGCTGGGGCCTGTATATATCACTGGGGCTGCTGTATATAGTGCTGGGGCCTGTATATAGTGCTGGGGCCTGTATATACCACTGAGGCTGCTGTATATATTGCTGGGGCCTGTATATACCACTGGGGCTGCTGTATATAGTGCTGGGGCCTGTATATACCACTGAGGCTGCTGTATATATTGCTGGGGCCTGTATATACGACTGGGGCTGCTGTATATAGTGCTGGGGCCTGTATATACTGCTGGGGCCTGTATATACCACTGAGGCTGCTGTATATATTGCTGGGGCCAGTATATACCACTGGGGCTGCTGTATATATTGCTGGGGCCAGTATATACCACTGGGGCTGCTGTATATACTGCTGGGGCCTGTATATACCACTGAGGCTGCTGTATATATTGCTGGGGCCTGTATATACGACTGGGGCTGCTGTATATAGTGCTGGGGCCTGTATATACTGCTGGGGCCTGTATATACCACTGAGGCTGCTGTATATATTGCTGGGGCCAGTATATACCACTGGGGCTGCTGTATATATTGCTGGGGCCAGTATATACCACTGGGGCTGCTGTATATACTGCTGGGGCCTGTATATACCACTGAGGCTGCTGTATATATTGCTGGGGCCTGTATATACCACTGGGGCTGCTGTATATAGTGCTGGGGCCTGTATATACCACTGAGGCTGCTGTATATATTGCTGGGGCCTGTATATACGACTGGGGCTGCTGTATATAGTGCTGGGGCCTGTATATACTGCTGGGGCCTGTATATACCACTGAGGCTGCTGTATATATTGCTGGGGCCTGTATATACTGCTGGGGCCTGTATATACCACTGAGGCTGCTGTATATATTGCTGGGGCCAGTATATACCACTGGGGCTGCTGTATATACTGCTGGGGCTTGTATATACCACTGAGGCTGCTCTATATATTGCTGGGGCCTGTATATACCACTGAAGCTGCTGTATATAGTGCTGGGGCCTGTATATACCACTGAGGCTGCTGTATATAGTGCTGGGGCCTGTATATACCACTGAGGCTGCTGTATAACCCCTGGGGCTGCTGTATTACCCCTGGGGCTGCTTTATAACCCCTGGGGCTGCTGTATTACCCCTGGGGCTGCTGTATTACCCCTGGGGCTGCTGTATAACCCCTGGGGCTGCTGTATAACCCCTGGGGCTGCTGTATTACCCCTGGGGCTGCTGTATTACCCCTGGGGCTGCTGTATAACCCCTGGGGCTGCTGTATTACCCCTGGGGCTGCTGTATAACCCCTGGGGCTGCTGTATAACCCCTGGGGCTGCTGTATAACCCCTGGGGCTGCTGTATAACCCCTGGGGCTGCTGTATTACCCCTGGGGCTGCTGTATTACACCTGGGGTCTGTATATACCACTGGGGAGGCTGCTGTATACCACACTGCTGGGGGCTGTATACCTGTGTTGGGGTCCACCCTCGGCTTATACACGAGTCAATAGGTTTTCCCAGGTTTTTTGGGGGCAAAAGTAGGGGGGTCGGCTTATACACAGGTCGGCTTATACACGAGTATATACGGGTAGTAATCCTACAATGTCTGCTGGACATGGTATGAGGAGGTTTATGGCTCAGTTAGTACACTCCATACTTCATGGTAAGGGGAGGGTTTATGGCTCAGTACACACTCCATACTTCTTGTTATTAACCAGTTAATGCTCTCTTGTCCACCGCACTGCAGTTTCAAAAGAGGACAACAGCGAGACAAGCAGCAACATGGCATCAGAGAGTCCCTGTCCTCGAAATAGAAGATCCTCAGATCCTGGTATTGTGGCATAATATTAAGAATAATACTTTTTTCATTTATATTACACTATGAACTCCACAGCACGTTACATACATCATGAACACTGTCCCCATTGGGGCTCACAATGTAAACAACCTATCAGTATGTCTCTGTAGTGTGGTTGGACGAATCTTTTATAGGTCCCCGTTAAATTAAATTTACTTTCAAAGTATGCTGACATTTTTATTCCCAGACATATTTCGGGGGGGGGGGCGCCGTTTGCCTTACCTGCCTAGGGCACCAAAATGCCTTGTCCCGGCACTGTCAGGGACACAACCACAGCTCCTGAGGATTATCACAGTGAACTGATGCACCAGGCCTCCATACAGCTGAGTAAGCCCCGGTCCTTGCAGCAGTGACAATATCACTGGACAAGTGCCGCTTTCCTTAGTGTGGTGATACTTTCCAGTCAGGCAAGATCTATTTAGACAATTAAACAATAGTAATAATTTTTCATGAATCATGTGCACCTCGAATGGACAACTATAATACAAGAACAGCATAATAATAACGCTAAATGTCTTTATAGATTTAGTTTTGGTAGACAATCTATTCGTAGAGCCCTTTAAATGTAAGGCATCTTTTTCCTGTATGCTAAGTACCCCATGATCACATGGCCACATCCACAGCACTAGTGGATTTAGTATTTTTAAAAGGTCACTTCTATTTTCATGTCCTTTCTATGTATATTAATGACAACAAAGTAATAAAGAACTCCCATAGTGAGAAATGTATATTTGCATCAATAAATGACATATTTTGCCTGATCATGCCTATTCCCACTGGTTCAGCGCATTACATTAGTGTTCTTATAAGTCTCCTGAAGTGATATAAATTGAGTCCTTCACAGACTTAGCACAATGACACCGATCTGTGTCCAATACATGATGCAGCTAATTATGCTTATAGATTTGACAAGTTTAGCAGACAACTAAAGTTTTTACCAACAGACTTTATTTCATCCAGACTTATACAGTCCATTTTGACGGCAAGATAACTATCAAGTTTATAGAGAGGTTTATAGTACTATATAATGAACTATGATACTAAAGAGATATAAAAAGGTTCATCTCACATTATATCATACAGTACGTTCAAAAGAGATACGTGTTTTGGATCATAGTCATTTTGGACAAGTGCACAACTACTAACGGCATGGAGTGAGATTGTCACGACTTCACCACTCATGGTGTCCTAGGAACATAGTGAGTGACAGCTCATCCAGCACATTAGACATCCTATAGAATCAGGGCATGTTGTGATGTCAGCATCATTAGTGACAACTCAACCGCATCAACCCTACCCCTGAAGAAGCCACAAACCAGGTGGGGTTTCCTCCACATTGACACCTTACATGTTTGCCCACTGATATCTTACCTTTTACTTTGATCATTCATTTAGTATGGTTCTTATTTCTTGAAATTATTTTTTCAAGTCTGAACCTACTCATTTATTGTATTGTTTGATTAGGTTGCCATCCTCTTCAGGTTATATATCATTATACTGTATTTTAGGTTCTCGTTTCATGTAGCTTGCATATCCTATATACCTTTTTGTGTGATATCATGGGCTGTTCACTTTGTTTTATTGTTCTATGACCAAGGGTTTTTCTTGTATTATTGTTCTGGTACATATTGTACTGGCAGTTAGGCTGTTATTATCTTGATTAATATTATATACCTACAGCTGCATTGGTTCTGTGTCTCCTGTGTTTCACTGAGTGCCTATTATGAGCCAGTATTTGTTACATCTACAAATGAATAGTGGTTTTAAATAGTTTTTACATTTTTCTGACTCTATTGTTGATAACAATGCTTGATAAAATTTGTATTATTTTGGTGATCACTGTTTTCTGGCATCCTTCTTGTTTTCTTACATTTGGAATGCTTTCAGTAGATCCCTTATGTTTAGTGGTGCCCTCCTCTTTGACTTTTTTATATCAGCTTAGCTGATCAGTGTCATGGGTGTGCTGGGCTGTCAATTTTGTGAGTGACAGCTCAATTCCCCAATTTGGCCAAGTCTGCTGGATCTCTTCAAGGTGTCATCAGTTCAGGATGATTACCTGGCTATTTAGCTGGCTGACCAACTTTGATAGAGACAATGACCCAGGTCATACGGATAGATTTCATAATCAGTGCAAGATGTGGTGAGCAGCAGGATGCCATCTATACTTCCCTGAATGTCCGCTTACCTGAGGTGGAGCCAATGGAGGCTAGAGTTACCAGTTCTTGTGCTGCAGAGAGGAAACATAGACACAATCATGAACTCTGTCTCTACTGTGGTGTCGCTAGACATTTTCTAACAAACTGTTCATCCTAAACTCAAGCAATCTAGCCATCTGGTAATGCCTAGGTCTGGGTATTGACGAGGGGGACACCCAGACTACCAGGTTCTGGGACTGGTACTGAAATTAAGGTCGTTTGGAGAAAAATCTACAAATGTTTGCCATTGACAAGACACCACTACTTCAGAACTTTGTTGAATGGGTGACATTGGAGTTCAGGCTCCAAGTTTGAGTCTTTCACCATGATTCCATTTCTTATGTTGTTTTAGATAATTTACTGGGACTTCTTTCTTATTCTATGAAAGGCCGCAACGTTTAATAGTCACAAATATCTGTCTGCAATCATACATTTAATGTTTGATACATTCTCCCTGTTGTTTGGGCATCATGTATTGGCTGTCAAGTTACTTTTAAGAATTGTATTTTCAAGGGTACATTGGCCAATCTGTATACTGTATGTGGATGACGTAATTGATACAATCACAGTGGAGGTATAGACACATGCCTCTCAAAGTGCAGTCAATAGGGATTTGCATATTTACACAGATAATTCTTTCTTAAAATCTGTTTTAGTGATAGAATTTGAACACATATCGGAATGATATTTACTTAATAATGGTTAATCAAAGTTCAAGCTGTACACTTTGTAAGCAAATAAGAAATATGTTACTGAAAAATTTACATAAAATATATTTACTATTGAATAATATTTCATGTGGAAATTGAAATAAAGTGAAAAATAATTAGAATATATGAATAGCATGCAAAAACTCAGAGCAATAAGATCAAATCAATTAAATAGGAAAATATACTGTATGTTTAAAATTGTTACAATATAAATAAAACACAAAAGGGTCACTAAACAGCAAACATTTTCCCAAGAGATTTGCAGTAATTGTATGCCGGCATACAACCAAACATACTGCAAGATAAAAAAAATTGAACCCATAAACCACTAATTAATGACTTAAAGAGATCGCCTCACTTGATTTATGACTGAACCACATGTAGCATGAATTAGATCCTTGCTGCACAACTGGTGTGGAGAGAAGCCAACTGATGACCAGAATGTGTAGTGTTGTGGTGCAGATGACGATGGATCCAGAAGCACACACAGATATGCTGAACTGCTCAGTCGAGTGACCATACTTTAATGAATTCTCTTCCTTTTCCCAGCTCCCCCTTTTCCTCCCACAGCTCCTCCTCTATCTTACATCACTGTTACTGGGCAGAAAATGCAAACAGGGAAGACAACAAACAAACTGCAGAAGATATAACAACATTACAGAATGGGTTAATCAGGTCTTTTCCTATCGTTCCTTGACAGATTTTTAAAACGTTTCAGAGTCTGATTCATGCTGCTTGTGGTTCAGGCACCATGAAACCATGAACCTAATGGCAGGTTCCCTTTAAGAAAGTTATTACTAAAAGTAAAATAATTTGGAAAGCATTTAAGCCACTGTGTTTTGTAAACATCCTAAATACCGTAGGAGACAGCACAAACTATTATGTTATACGAGACATAAGTAAAGGAGACCACGTCCACTAGTAAAGGTTAAATTCGCAGTCAGATGCTGAATAAAATGTCCTTTAATAGAATCTCATGTATTTTGCTTGAGGAACTGTCTTTTCTCTATAAAAATGTTTTTAGCATTGGTCATGTATAAACCAACTTCAAGTTGTCTTTTCACTCCTTTCCTGCCTGTTTTATAAAAAGGAATCTGTCAGCATTTTTTTGCGGTGTAATATGAAGACAGCATGCTGTTTGGGTTAACATAGAGATTTCAGCGATGTGTCTTTTATCCCAGTATGTGCAGTTTTTTACCTGCAATGTTTATTTTAGCTTCAGGAGACTAGTTCATCTAAAAGTCTGCTAGCAGCACATGACTATGTGATTAGCAGATCACTGTCTATAGACATTGCATATGGAGAGCTTGGTGTAGACAGGGACAACTTCCTTAGCTCTTCTGCATTGCTAAATCTAAAAAACTCTGATTGTGTCAGAAGTGCTGCACCCAGTAAACTAAAGGCCCTGTCACACGGCACATGACATCATTAACGATGTCACTGATACGTCACGGTTTGGAGTCATTCCAGCGACATCGTTAGGACGTCGTTGCGTGTGACACGAGATTCAACAACTGATAAGTTGTTGGATCGTGATTGCAGGTTTGAGAATATGTTCTCAAACCTCACGATCAACAATCCGCCAACCTGCAATATTGTGTGTGTGACACCCTGATAACGATGTCGTTTTTGACTTCGCCCATTCACAGCAATGAGCAGGGATTGTTGCGGGGTTTGCGAATGATACCTGTGACTCGCCACCAAGGGATTGGTTGCTCGGGCGTACTAGTACGGGGAGTCAGGTGGTGGTCGGATGCCCGAGTCAGTGCCCTTGAGCGGACACCAAAAGGGGAATAAAATAATAAAGTTTATGTTTGTGACTCCACCTGTATGTCCGGTGATTGCACGGCGCTGCTGAACCTCCAGGGGATAGGGCGGCAGCAAGGTGTTGTAGCCCTCTACAGGTAGGGTGGTTTTCCCCGAGGTGTTGGAAGTAGGAATAGTGGAAAAGGGCAGCGTAGTCATGGTGGTGTGGGGCTGGAATGATAGACAACAAAAGTCTCTTTCGGTACTTTCTGATGAAACCGGTACAGTCCAGGGATGAAGGCTGCACTCTGGGACTTCCATGTTGAGTGAGGTGTAGGCCTCCCTTGTCCTGTGCTTTGTCCTGAAGCCTGGCTGGCGTGAAACCAGACCTGACCTCCTGTGTCTCCACACCTGTGTTGCTGCACTGAGGGCTCTCTCTGGGTTACCGCTATCTCTCCTGCGGTCCCTGGCTCTCAAATGTGGTGGTCGGGTGTCCGGGAAGCTAAACCTCCGTGGTGTTCTGGATTCTCTGCTTGGATAGTCTCTCTCTCCCGTGTGCAGACTCGGTCTCCAGTGACCGGTGTTCTAGTGGGGTGAGCGGTATAGCTCCTTTGCCCTTGTCTGGAGTGTTCCTCGCCTCTGCCTGTCGTCTTCACTCTTTGGACCTCACACTGGCTCTGGTGTGCACTGGTGTCGGGCCTAGCACGGCTCCAGTAACCAGTTCTGCTCACTAGCTCTGAGCTGAACTTCACAGTTCTTCTAGTGACTGCACACTCTGGCTAATTCGCCCCAGCACCTGTATTTATAGGGGATTTGGCTTAACAGCAACTAGTAGGTTTTCCCCTACAGGCCTGGAGTGGAAGGTGTTGTGTGTATGTGTGGTCTCAGCTGTGGAATTCCCATTGTGAACTAGTTGGTTCTGTGGCTTACTGGCACAGGAGCGCCACACCTGCTCACAACATCGTTTTAGAGTTGTCCACGATATCTACACTGTGACATCTCACCAATGATGTCAAAACGATGTCTGCAACGACCGTGCACCCCACAGATCGTTGCCGACATCGTTCCAATCGTGAAGTGATACATCATTGGATTCAGGGCCTCTTTGTCTACACCATGCTGCTATCAGATGAGGTAGCAAAATCCTGCTGATAGATTTCCTTTAAATAGCTATGGGTGTCAGTGAAAGCAGAGATAGCTCAAAGTTTATGCAGGCTATTGAACTACATAGTCCCAATGGTCTTCAATTTGCTTTCAATTTATCCATCCTCCCGTCCGTTACAAGAGTTGTGACCTTTTTACATTTTTGGTCATTTTGAGCTGTAGCTTTATTTGATAGCATTTCCGAGTTCATTTAGCTTCCTGTTCTCTTGTTAATCCATTTTTGAATTAAAAAAAAAAAAACAGTGATGCTGGCTTTTTTTCATTTTGGCTTTCACTGCATTGGACAAATATAATATGTACTAGAAATAGGCCCGATGCTATTGCATATGCAGTCTTTGTGCCTGTGTCCCCTTGTGCGCTCTCTCCTGTCTGTGCTGTCTCTTCCCCTGTGTACGTGCTCTGTCTTTTACTTGTGCCTCTTCCTGTTCGCTGCTGCTCTCACCCTGTCATGTACTCCTGTTCGCTCCCCCTATGCCCTCTGCCTCCCCTTGCTCTGCCCCTCTGCATTCTGCCTCCCTTGTGACTTCTGCTCCCCTGTGCCTTCTCCCTCCCCTGGGCCCCGGCCTCCTCTGTGCCTTCTGGCTCCCGTGTGCCTGCCTCCCATCACTAAGCCACCATACAATGCTCACCACTGAGCCACCATACAGTGTTAACCACTGAACTACTGTAGGTGTAGACAACTGAGCCACCATACAATGCTGACTACTGAGCCACTGTACCATGCTAACCACTAAGCCACCATATACAGTGCTAATCATGAGCCACCACACAGTGCTAACCACTGACCACCATACAGTGCTAACCACTGAGCCACCGCACAGTTCTAACCACTGAACCACCGCACAGCTCTAACCACTGGAACCACCGTACATTGCTAACCACAGAGCCACCATAAATGCTAACCACTGAGCTACTGTAGAGTGCAAGCCACTGAGCCACTGTACAGTGGTAACTACTGAGCCATCATATACAGTGATAACCACTGAGCTACTGCACAGTGCTAACAATGAGCCACCGCACACAGTTCAAACACTGACATTGTACAGCTAAGCAGGGAGCCACCGTACATTGCTAACCACTGAGCCCCCATATACAGTGTAACCACTGAGCCACAATACATGCTATCCACTGAGCTACCTGTACAGTGCAGTCCACTGAGCCACCATACAGTGCTGACTACTGAGCTACTGTAACAGTGCTAACCACTGAACCAATATACAGTGCTAAGCACTGAGCCAAGCACAGTATTTAACCACTGAGCCACCGCACAGTTCTAACCACTGAGCCCCGACAAAAGTTCTAACACTGAGCCACCGCACAGTCTAACCACTGAACCAGCGCACAATTCTAACCACGGAGCCACTGTACATTGCTAACCACTGAGCCACCATGTACAGTGCTAACCACTTAGCCACAGTATACAGTGCCAATCAGCGAAGCGGATTTAAATCATGACAGTGGTTGGGTCACTTTCGCCAATATGGGGTCGGGTCACTTTCGCTGCGAGCAGCCGAGAGATGAGCAGCTCGCACCTTCATCTTCCGCTGCGTCACTCTGACCTCCATGCGGCGGGTAATGAGCCACGGCTACCTGGGAGATTGAGGTCTGTGTGACTAATTTTGCCACTTGTGTCGCTATCCCACAATGGTGCATTGTGGGATAGCACATATGCGCCGGACGTCTGTGACAAATATTATTGGTGATTATATATTAGATTATTGGTCCCCTTAGATGTCATTATCACTTGCACAATAGACTGCAATATATATCATTGCAGTATATTATGAAATTACCATTTTCCTATGAAGCCTGGCCAATGGCTCGTCTTCATGATGTACAAACAGACAGGGGATTTTTAGTAGGACCATGACTGCCATGACAACATTATCAGCAACCTATTTCCCTTATTTCCATCTTTTAAATTCTGTTGTCATAATTGAAAATTACATTCAAGAGGTAAGCTGCTGTGATCTTAAGAATTAATAGATTTATCTAGGCTTTTTAAAACTGTAACTTTATTGAAAATACCTGGTAATGACTTCTTTGGTACTGGTCCCTAGCCCATAATAATATCCTCCATCCTGTAATAATGTTCCCTGTATAGGAATGGAGAAGTATGAACGACATCATTCAAAAAGGTTTCACACTGAACGATGTTGCTGCTTCCCAGAATGTTAATTGGACGACGAACGATAGATATGAGTTGATCTCAAATTTTGGATGAACGTTCCAACGATTTTTCCTTCCTACATCGTTTGGTCACACTCAACGACGCACAAACGATATCGTTAGAACGATAACAAATCCGTGACATTTCAACAATATTGTTAACGAGATCCTAGCGTAGTGAAGTGCCCTTAAGAGCCTCTGCAACTTATTATCTCCCTTTATCTAATGCTCACATAAAGCCTCTGTTACCTAATGTCTCCCTATGACTCCACTCCCCTCCCCCAAACACATACAAATTCACTAAGAGGCCCTGCCACCAACTATCTTCTCTAGTGCTCACCAGATCCCCACATAAAGTACTGGGCAAAGGTAGGGTACTTGCTTACATAAAACAAAAATTAACACTGAGCGGTTAGCATGCCACAGCGTGAGTGCTTTGTGCTGGCTGTTGTAGAAGTGTGGACTGTCAGTCTGCTGAGGTGTACACAGGTATGAAGATACCACTGCACAGACCGTGTAGAGACAGTGGTAGTTAAACCCAGGGCTGCCACAAGGAATTTGGGGCCCCTGCCTGTCAAAATTTTCAGGGCCCCCGAGACATCACCCAGCCTCCACCCAGCTCCACCTTGCCCATGCTCTGCCTCCACCCATACTCCACCTCCACCAAAAATACATTATATTTATAGTGAAAAATTGAAATAGCACCAAAAATGACCTCAGTTTATGTGCAAAGCTTTCCCAACCAGCAATCCAGATGGTTACTTACAATAGAGTAAAAAAAGGAAAAACAGCACAAAAAATTGAAAAAAGTGGACTTTATTGCCGATGCGTGGCTACGCCATTGGGCAATAAAGTCCATTTTTTTATATATTTTTGTGCTGTTTTTCCTTTTTTTTTTACACACTCTCTTCTATTATATATTACACACACACACTCACTTGAGACTGCTGTGGGCTGAATACACAATAGTTGTATATACAATAGAGAATACACAATAGAGACAGCTGCTAGCTGTATACATAATAGAGATGGCTGCTGGCCGTATACACAATGGAGACTGCTGCTGGCTATACACACAATAGAGACAGCTGCTGGCCATACACAAGGAGAATACATAATAGAGATGACTGCGGCCATATAGACATGGAGACGCTGTGGCGGCTATAAACAATGGAGATGGCTGCTGGCTATACACATAGTAGAGAATACACAATAGAGACTACTGCTGGCTGTACACAATAAAGAATACACATTAGAGACTGCTGGTGGCCGTATACACAATGGAGACGGCTGCGAAACAAATAAACAATGGAGACGGCTGCAGGACAAAGTGCACAATGGAGACGGCTGCGGGACAACTGCACAATGGAGAAGGATGCAGGACAAATGCACAATGGAGACAGCTGTGGGACCTATGCACAATGCAGATTGCTGCAAGACATATGCAAATTAGAGACTGCTGCGAGATGCATGCACATTAGAGACTGCTGCGGGTTGTATGCACATTAGAGACAGTGCAAGATATATACACAGAGACTGCTGGCCGTATGCAGAGACTGCTGGCTGTATATCTTGTATACACAGACAGCACTCTACTATATAAACAGGTCCGCACTATATACATACAGTATATAGATACACAAATACAGCATGTAGTGGGACCTGTATATAGAGTATAGTGCTGTGTAGAGACAGACACACAGAGAAGAGAAGACAGACAGAGAGAGACAGACAGATGAGCATGCTCACCATCAGCACCAATAGCAGCAGCAGCGGCAGCAGCAGCTCCATCCTGACTCCAGTCCATTGCATCCTGCCGATGCCTGCATGCCTTCCTGTTTGTGAGCCGCACCTCAGCAGTGGTGATGGACAGGAGACAGGGCCCACTCAAGAGGTGAGGGGGTGGGGTCCCATGGTATTGATAGGAAAGGGGGCCCATGCAGGACATGAGAAGACAGGGCCCAGAGGAGATCGGGCCCGCTCCTCTACATCTTGCACACGGCCAGCAACAGCTGAGTCAGCATGTGCCAGCTTGGGGGCATGCCCCCTGCCCTCCCAATCGGCCATGCCCCCTGTGCACGGCTGGGCCCCCGGCCCCTGATCCAATGGCCACAACCCCTGCAGTCAGGCCCAGGGCCCCTGACTCCAGGCAGAGCTAGTGGCAGCCCTGATTGAACCAACAATTTTTTTACTTGACACAAATGAAGAAAAGACATTTTTGCCACAAGATCCGGGTGTAGTAAAAATGATGGCAAAGAAATAAAGTTTTAAACCAAAGGGATACCAATATCACTGTTAGCCCGAGGGGCATGGTGATGTAAAGTAGACTCACTGGACCACTGGTGGAGTTGTGGTAGCTGAATACCTAATACAGCAAGCAACAGGGGAGTGACTTCAAGTAAGCCAAGATATTTATTTTATATATTAACTAAGTCCACTAAAGAAAATGTCTAAATGAGAGGACCCTCTGGATCAAGAACACGAACTCCCCTAGAGGAGCAACCGGCGAGGGAACCTCTATACAGGGATTATCCTTGCAAGTTACAGGGGGTCTAAATGCCACAAATACAGGACCAGAGGGGTAATCCGAACAGACCATAACAGTATAGATAATAAAGCTGGGAAGACTGAGGTATGCTGGCTCTATCTGTAGAAGAATCCTGGTTGTTCCATGCAATCCAAGATAAGCGGGTGTGGTATTCCTGTTCTCAGGAAACTGATGATAAGTCCGAGACACCACAAAAGCACCCAACACACCGGTCCCAGGGACAGCGGGTGGACCCGATAGAGGGACAGCCAGTTAGTCAGTGGGACAGAGTGAGAAAGGTGGGGAGTTTGTTGGGCAGTTTTGAGAAGGTAGCGAGTGGAGGAGGATCTGGAGAACTTGAGCAGTGTGGAGCTCGTCCTGGGTCCCAGAACAGCAGACTGCAAGACAGACAGAGGGAGCCCTAGGGGCGCGGGCAGAGAGCAATCCACCTGTGCGCCCAAATTCTGCATGAAATGGAAGGGCTGGTTGGGACTAGGGGACTGACCCTGAAGGTGGCGAGGAGACTCTATGTTCCAACCATGAAACCAGAGGCCATGAGATTTAGAGGAGCTGTGGCCAACATCCGATACATCCGCTGAGAAGGTATCCATACTAGGGTAAGGGGACTTGGTATTGGTCACCTGACAGGACCTGTGGCTGCTGGATTGGGGCACTGTGTGCGGAGGTGCAAGCAGGTGAGAGGCGGACAGTTAGCGCTGAGAGAAAAAGCAACCTGTGAAGGAAGGAACATAAAGGGGGTGTCTTGGAGGAGCTATCCCGGTTTATTGAGGACTATCCAGACTGAGTCTCGGCAAGGACGGTACCCTGTAACATTGCCAAGTGAAAAGTCAACCGGATATAGAACTCAAAACTGTGTGTAAGACTGTTCATTTCCAGCCTGCGGAGTGGTAGACTGATAAGACACGCAGGCCACCAGAGACCTGCCTGCAAGACGCCCCAATTCCCCTCTCCTGCCAGAACAGCCCTGCCGTTCCCTCACCAAATCTTACACTGGTTGTCCTGGATAACTATTCCACCCATGGGGAGCGATGTCACTATAGCTGTAATCCAATCATCCCCAGAGGCCCCGCGCCGCAGCGTCGGCCAGCAATAGCTGAACACCACGGGTGGAATCACAACAACTATCCTTAAATCCATAATTCCCCGAACATTTATTGACACCACCAGGATCACGGAGCCAGGTCTCGACCACCGGGACTCCCCAGCAGAACAGTTGCCCAGTTTCAAGTACCCCATGGCCCTGGGGAAGCGTGTCACAGCCAGTAGAGGAATCCAAAAAATCCTGTGCAATCTAGCAGAGGCTGGTACAGCTGGAAGCAGTGTCCAGAATATACTTAGAAATCCAGGGATAACGGACACTGCCAGTAGAGAATTCTGTGTATTGAGAAAATATGTATATTGCAGGGTAAAGTAAGCAACAGTCTTCTAGTGCAAAGCACTGCAGGAAAGGAGACCTGGACATTGGCAATGTTCCAAAAGAATGAACACATTGCCCAGGCACCTCCCATAAGGGGAAGATGCCTTACATAGCCTAGACCTCCGAGCTATTAGACTGATAGACTAAATGGGAAACAGGTGTACTGGCCCTTTAAATGTTTGTAGGGTGTGGCGCTCGCCACCTAAGCACATTCCCAGGAGACCTGCCAAGAAGACACAGGCTCCTAGGGGAAAAGGAGGCAAATGGCTGCAAGGGCCACAGGCAAGGTGAACGGTGGCAGGTATGGCACGAGGGTAAGCAGAACCAGGGGAGCTGCATGATGGGCACTAGTCTCCCTGCTCAGTAGAGGCTGGCCCCACAGCAATGACAGAGCGGATGAGGCACATAGCGCCGCACGGTGGGCACCAGTCTCCCTGTCCAGAGTAGACCAGCCCCACGGCCAAGGGCATGACAATCACACAAATGAGTCACTAAAGCCAAATATTATATTGAAGATAATTTAAAAAATATACATGATATAATAATGATAAATAAATAAATAACATGAATAAGTATAATACTAAAAGGGGGAAACATCCACATAGAAAAAAAATAATATAATAAATGAATTTAAATATAGAATCCTAACTGTACAGTATATGCTTATTTAAGTACAAAATCAGTGCATATCAGATGCTGTAATTTAATAAGTGAATATACTTTCCAGTATGACGTAATCAGCTTAAATTTATAGAGTAGTAGACATTGTGTGATATAAGTATAGGTTATATAGGAGAGAGCTCTATATGTAATCAAGCAAGACAGTGTGGGAACATAAGAGATTAACACAACTTGAAAGCATATCAGTACTTACTGAAAAAATGGTAAGGAAACAGGAGGTCCCTCTAGCCTCAACATACATTTCATAACAATTTCTTCATACAAATACAGCAATTTAGGCAGATAGAATAGAAACATAATGCTATCTATATACTTTTGTTGTATGTTTATCATTAAGTAATAGTTACCATTGTTGGTGACTTAGTCCAATAACCCCACCTAGCAGACGTCAATGTCATTACAGTATCCATCACCATTGTCTGTCTTTAGGCTAGACAAACCTTAATAAAGGCCCTAACAGAATCCAATGATACCACCAGCTATGCGCCAATTCCTAATTAGTAAGTTACTCTGCATCCTCAGCACGTTGACCATCTTTGTTCTCTTGAGCACTTCCTCAGTCCCCACTTGGCACATCAGAAGAGACAGTTCACACAGATGGTCTTCCACTATGGCCTGGTCAACTTTCCCTTCTTGGCTCAGGCTCAATAAAGACAGGGTCTTTCGCTAACCTATTCTTAGATCTTCTCTAGGATCAGTAATAATAAAGAGGAAGCAAGGCTCACCGTTTGTAGGTGCTAAGGTAGTACTTCGGCACACAAAAAAGGAATATGATGCAAACAAGATGGTGGATGTTTGGTTTGTTTATTACTTAATTTTTTCATTGGTTTTTAACACACCAAGTAGTTATCGGACGTTTCAACTCTACTTTGAGCCTTTTTCAAAGAGAGAAAAATCTATCGGATGTGGAACAGTGTTGATCGAGTGAAAACTGAGTAACCAATATAGACTTAGGCTGCTTTCACATCAGCATTTTACGCTGATCGCGGCAGTTGCGGTGAAAAAAACGCAACTACCGCGATTACCGCATAACGGCCGCACTTACGGCAAGCCCCATACAATGTCTATGGGGCTTGCGGCAGGTGCGGCATAACGTGCTTTTTTCGCGGCCGCACCTGCCGCAAGTGCTGAAATCGCACTTGCCGCACCTGCCACACACTTACCGCAAGCCCCATAGATATTGTATGGGGCTTGCCGCAAGTGTGCCGCGATCGCGGCCGTTATGCAGTAATTGCGGCAGTTGCGTTTTTTTCATCGCAACTGCCGCGATCAGCGTAAAACGCTGATGTGAAAGGACCCTAAGTGAACCTGGAGTCTCAATTAGTTAATAGTACACACATAATATGATAGTGTAAAAAATATTAAGGATTGAGTAAGAGGTCCACCAAGTTATAATGGTTGGCAAACATGCAATCCAATGTAGAGAAAAAAATGTATATCATTGTATGCTATCGAGTCTCTGCACATTTGTGGAATATGTGCTCAATTAGGATGAGTACAAAGTCCTCTATAGGGATAAGGCATGCAGAGTGTTCAGTGATCACTGAACACGCTGGATGCTTTATCCACATAGGACTTGGTGTTCCTGATGATCCACATCTCACAGATATTCTTTTGTTTGAAAACGACTCAATGTAGAGTCGAAACATCAGAAAACTACCTGGCTTATCTATGTTGAAAACTGATGAAAAAATTGTTTAATAAACAAACTGAACATCCATTTT
Organism: Allobates femoralis; assembly: GCA_033576535.1. Taxonomy (NCBI): domain Eukaryota; kingdom Metazoa; phylum Chordata; class Amphibia; order Anura; family Aromobatidae; genus Allobates; species Allobates femoralis. The sequence goes on along the minus strand of JARQOC010000004.1, from coordinate 135,665,632 downwards.
GTTTGCACCACATTCCTTTTTTGTGTGCCAAAGTACTACAGTAGACTTCTCTATGATCTAGTCTTGGGTCTTCCTTCAGATATGGTCTCAAGTCTTCCTTCAGAACTGGTCTTGGTTTATTTTTTCGGAATTGGTTTTGCGTCTTCCTCAGAACTGATCTCTGGTCTTCTCTAGGATCTGGTCTTGGGTCTTCTCTAGGATCTGGTCTCGGTTCTTCCTTCAGAACTGATCTCAGGTTTTCTTTCAAACATGTAGCCGTGAGCCCACTACTCTGCTCACATGACTGTCCTGCTACATATGTCCAGACCTTCTCGGCTCTCCTACACCTTTTTAAATAGTAACTGTGCCACAGCTGTCGCCTGACCTGGCATCTCCTCCTATCTCTCCCCTGAGGAATCATGCACTTTACTCTTAAGTTTCTACTTGTCCTTTCTCTGTCATATCTGACCAGCAGATGATGATGAACGTTTGTGGACACGCTGTAAGAAATTAACTGTGTGCGTTTTCTATCTAATTTGCTTCCTTACAGGGGCTGTGGGAGTTTATCAGAGATCTCAACCCTAGGGTAGGTTTACAGTGGGCTTGGAGGGGGCCATGTGGGATGACAGTGTGTATTTGCTTTTTATAAAAAATGAAACACATGAACCAATTGTAATAGACAACCCTCTCCTTAAACATGCTGTCACGTACCTGCTTCTTAGCACGTGAATTGGGGTTATCCCTGTAAGGGTTATTCTATCTCCTCTGTCTCAATCCAGCACTCAACCTCTGTCCTATGCTGAAAGGGAGCATGAATCACACCCAGATATGGACCGCGCACCCCGTTTCACACACACTGCCATCACTCACCGAATTTGGAGCGATGAGTCCCCCTAAACTAAGACTATCAGACAATCAACAGGATCACAAACTCTCTAGAGTTATGGATTCTTTTAGAGTATATAAGATTCAAACTTATTAAAGTTTTAGGCTTGAAAAAAAGTACAGTGCTTACTAAAAAGATATAAAAAATGGAAATAGAAAGTCACATACAAATATGCAAAACAATTATAAACTAAAAGGGAGAAACTTACAGAAATACCTAAACTTTGCAGTCTGTTCTTTCTGTATTCTAATGGGGAAGGAGAAAAATGGAATGCGGATCACAGCAGTGTTTCAGCTGCCCAAAATCTGTTACCAAAAGACTTTGACCTTGAGGGTCCATGTTATAGGCTCAGCCTGAAGATCAGATTTCTAGACCAACATTCAATTTTAATATTCTAATTCTGGGACTATGATTGGAGCCCTCGCTAATTTAGCCATGCATACATTATTTTCAAAATGCTCTTTGTCTTAATCCCTTTTCTTTCCCACAGTAACTACAACCCTGGCAAAAATTATGGAATCACCTGGCTCGGAGGATGTCATTCAATTGTTTAATTTTGTTGAAAAAAGCAATCACAGACATGGCACAAAGATAAAGTCATTTCAAATGGCAACTCTCTGCCTTGAAGGAACAGTAAAAGAAATCTTGAAAAAAAAATGCTAGCCAGTAATGGTTACTTTGTAGACCAAGCAGGGGGAAAAATTATAGAATCACTCAATTCTGAGGAAAAAATTATGGAATCACCCAGCAAATTTTCATTCCCAAAACAAACACCTGCATCAAATAAGATCTGCTCATTAGTGTGCATCTAAAAAGGAGTGATAACACCTTGGAGAGCTGTTGCACCAAGTGGACTGACATGAATCATGGCTCCAACACGAGAGATGTCAATTGAAACAAAGGAGAGGATTATCAAACTCTTAAAAGAGAGTAAATCAACACGCAATGTTGCAAAAGATGTTGGTTGTTCACAGTCAGCTGTGTCTAAAATCTGGTCCAAATACAAACAACATGGGAAGGTTGTTAAAGACATCAAAGCGTCAAGACCAGAAACTTAAAGCAATATGTCTCCAAAACAAGAAATGCACAACAAAACAAATGAGGAATAAATGGGAGGAAACTGGAGTCAATGTCTGTGACCGAACTGTAAGAAACCGCCTAAAGGAAATGGGATTTACATACAGAAAAGCTAAACAAAAGCCATCATTAACACCTAAACAGAAAAAAACAAGGTTACAATGGGCTAAGGAAAAGCAATCGTGGACTATGGATGACTGGATGAAAGTCATATTTAGTGATGATTCGCAAATCTGCATTGGGCAAGGTGATGATGCTGGAGCTTTTGTTTGGTGTCGTTCCAATGAGATTTATAAAGATGACTGCTTGAAGAGAACATGCACATTTCCACAGTCATTAATGATATGGGGCTGCATGTCAGGTAAAGGCACTGGGGAGATGGCTGTCATTACATCTTCAATAAATGCCCAGGTTACATTGATATTTTGGACACTTTTCTTAACCAATCAATTGAAAGGATGTTTGAGGATGATGAAATCATTTATCAAGATGATAGTGCATCGGGGGGCGTGTCCTAACCTCTGATGAAGTAGGAAGCTTGGATCTGGAGCTCCGACCAGGGACCTGTTTCACAAGCTAATTCCACGGTTCCCTCGTGCCCCCGAGGCTCCAAAACGCTCTGTACCGGCTCTGGAGGATCTCCTGCTGACATGGGGAAAAGTAAGGCCAGCTCCCGTGACCCGGCTCGCCGCATTGCCGACTTCTTTGTCCCCCCTCTGCACGTGGTGCAGGGAGATTCACAGGCACAGCAGTCCCCCAGAGCTGCTCGTGCTGCAAGGCGTGATCCTCCCCCCTCAGCCTCAGGCAGTTCTGAGATTGTTATCCCAGAGGCTACAGTAACCCCTTCACTACTGAAAGCCATGCTGGGGGAGCTTAGATCCTCCATACAGGAGGATATGCGGGCCATGGTGTCCTCTCTCCGGGGGGAGGTGGAGGAGCTGGGAGGCCGGACAGATCATCTTGAAAGGAAGATGGCTGAGCTGGTGGCTTCACATAATTCCCTGTGGGACGCTCATGAGGCTCTGGAGAGTAAAGCACATAAAACCCACTCTAAAGCCCTGGACCTGGAGGACAGGTCCAGAAGAAATAATATCAAGCTCAGGGGGGTTCAGGAATCAGTATCAGATGCAGACCTGAGACCTTTCCTACAGGAATTTATTATGGTACCCCTTCCACAGACAGACAGAAGCCTCCTGGTGATCGATCGCATACATCGCCTGCGCAAACCCCCAGGGTTGGCGCCTTCTGTGCCGAGGGACGTGCTCGCCCGGGTACATTTTTTTGAACTTAAGGAGGAATTCCTCCAGGCACTCAGGGGTTCACCTCAGCTGCCTGACAAGTTTGCCTCTCTGAAGGTCTTTCAGGATCTCTCCCCTGGCACCTTGGCCCTGCGCAGAGCCTTTGCCCTGTTCACTTCAGTCCTCAGAGATAAGGGCATACAATACAAATGGGGGTACTACCCTACCAGACTCCTCATTAAAAAAGATGGCACCTTCACTACCTGCCTCACCCCCCGGCAAGCTGCAAAATCTTTCTCTGAATGGGGATTCCAGCCTGCAATTGATAAAGACTTGGATAAGTCTCCTAACTCAGGACAGAACTCTCCCAAGCAAGTGGACCGCCGCATTGACCCTGACTGGGTAACCGTTCGATGAACTTGCATCATCTGGGTCCCTGGTCGGACCTTTTTTCCCTGTTGTTTTCTTTTGTTCTCTCCTTTCCTGTGTGGTTATCCTTCCGCACAGGACTGAGGGACTCGGACTCTGGCTGCTGTTTCCACGGACTGAACCCTGTGGACTGTTGGAGTCCTGTTTTGGCCCCCTAGGTGACGTTGTTTGTCACCGGTGGATTCGGACCTCCGGTCTGAATGGACGTTCTGTTTCTTATTTTTTTCGTGTTCTTTGTTTGTATGTCTTGTTTGTCTCTCCCTTTTCCCCCACTTCCCCTTTCTCTCCCTAGGTGGACATGGAGCTGTATCTCTGCTTTAGTAATTTTTATGCTATTTACTTATTGTACCGTATCATTATCTGTTGCTATGTTTGACCCTCCATGAGTGTTACACTGGTCTCCCAAAATGTTAACGGGCTAAACTCTCCGTGCAAAAGGGCAATGGTCTGGCGCCAGTTAAATAAATCCCGTCACCAGATAGTATGCCTTCAGGAGACTCATCTCCTGGCACAGGATGAACCCAGAATGTCTTCTACCTTGTATCCGCACCGATTCTTTGCAGGAGGAGGCACGAAAAAGGCCGGAGTTGCTATTTTTATCAGTAGAGATGTGACATTCCAATTGGTCCGGGTGGTCGCTGATGTAGCGGGGAGATCCCTGATTCTTCTCTGTACCATTAATGACGCACCCTATACAATTGCTTCAGTGTATGCCCCTAACACCGGTCAAATCAAATTCTTAAAATCATTCTTGCAAACTATAGGAGATGTACACCACGGGTATAAATTGATTGCAGGTGACTTTAATGTCCCGATGGTGAAGACGTTGGACTGCTCTGTCCCGTCTGATTCTAGAGCGGAGGCTGACCAGGTTGTGCGCTCTCATGGACTCCATGATATATGGAGGTACTTGCATTGCAGTGAACGAGATTACACGTTCATGTCCTCCAGACATGCAACTTACAGCAGAATTGACTATATACTAGTTAACGACGTGGCTCTCCCTCACTGCTCTGCGGCTACTATTGGTAACATATCCTGGTCAGATCATGCTCCTGTAACGGTCTCACTGATTGACCCCCTGGCCTTAACCCCTCCTGCATTTTGGCGTCTTAATGCCCAGCTTCTAACGGACCAGTCTGCTGTCTCCCATCTAGAAGCCTTGCTGGATGAGTTTTTCCGCCTTAATGATACACCTGAGGTGCAGCCCGACACTCTCTGGTACGCACATAAGGCTGTTATGAGGGGCCACTTACTCAAACTGGCGGCATCTAACAAGCGTAAATATACCCAGGCTTTAAGGGATGCTCTGGCAGAGGTTGCATCTTTGGAGACCAGGCATAAACATACCCCCACCCCACTCTTGCTCTTGGAGCTCGGCAGGGCCCGCCTTCGGGTCCGGGAATTACTGCTGCGCTCCACCGCTAACGCCCTGCGCAAATCTAAGGCCGCCTTTTACTCTATGGGTGATCGAGCGGGTGCCCTGTTGGCCAGGCGTGTCAAGAAGAGGGAAGCGCAGTCTAGGATCCCTTTTCTTGTGAAGCCAAACTCCACAAAAGTTTATAATCCCATCCACATAGCAGACGAGTTTGCCTCGTATTACTCTGAGCTTTTTAATCTCAGGGATGACCCAGCGTTGCCACAACCCTCTCCTGATATTATAGCTGCCTTCTTAGAGAGGGCTTCTTTACCCAAAGCTACACAATCCCAACTTGCTTCTCTGAATGCTCCCATTCAAACCTCAGAGATCCTTAGGGTTATTAATGAAGCTAAGAAACACTCTGCCCCTGGACCAGATGGGTTCTCTTTTCCTTACTATGCTCAGTTCCTTTCCACCTTGGCACCTCGTCTCCTCTGTCTCTTTGACTTCTGGGCGCAAACTGGTAGTATCAGATCAGAGGGGCTGCAGGCCTCAATTGCCACGCTCCCCAAACCGGGCAAACCACCCACCACTCCTTCTAATTTTCGCCCCATCGCCTTGCTCAATGTAGATGTGAAGATCTATGCCAAACTGTGGGCAAACCGCCTCCTTCTGGTGCTGCCCTCCCTGGTCCACCCTGACCAGGTGGGGTTTGTCCTGGGCAGACAGACGAGGGATGGTACGAGACGCCTGATTGACTTGCTGGATGTGGTTGAGAGGGGGCACCTCCCCAGTGCATTCCTTTCACTTGATGCTGAGAAGGCGTTTGATCGGGTGCACTGGGGATACTTGGAGAGGACACTAATTAAATTTGGACTTAATGGTCTCATAGTTCGGGCAATCATGGCCCTGTACTCCTCTCTGAGTGCCTCAGTCCGTGCGTCGGGCTTTCAGTCCCAGACCTTTTCAATCTCTAACGGGACGAGGCAGGGCTGCCCCCTCTCTCCCCTTATTTTTGCGTTAGTCATGGAGCCTCTTGCGGCCATTGCTCGTCAGTCCCCTGACATTAAGGGAATTCCTGTTGGTTCGACTGACTATAAGATCAGTCTCTATGCTGACGACGTGGTCTTTACTTGCTCTGATCCTCAGCGCTCCCTCCCTGCGATTTTTACACTTCTACATGACTTCTCCTTAGCTTCTTATTATAAACTTAACTTGTCTAAATCTACTCTCTTCCCTCTTTTTCTCCCCTTGCCTCTGCAGTCTCATATTCAAGCCACCTACCCTTTGTGCTGGGCCCCTCTGGGCTTTACTTATTTGGGGATAAAAGTGACGCGCCTGGCCGACATGGTAAGACTAAATTGTGAGGCCCTTGTCGCAGAGCTCAGAGCGGATGTGGGAAAATTCTCGGGGTCCTTCCTCTCTTGGATGGCTCGCATCCAGGTGGTGAAGATGATGTTACTTCCCAAATTACTCTACCTCTTTAGATGCCTGCCTCTCCACATCCCTGCCAGACGCCTCTCCCTCTTTCAGTCTATCTTTGACTCATTTATTTGGGGTGGTAAACCGCACAGGATTAGGAGACAGTGGATGGTCCTGCCTAGTGCCAGGGGTGGTTTGGGGGCACCTTTGATAGTGGCTTATTATAGGGCGGCCATTTTGGAGCCTCTTAAGCTATGGTGGGAAGGGTCCACTCAGATCCCTTGGTTGATGATAGAGACTCACTTTGCTCCTAAGGGTTCCCTCAGGCTCCTGTTGGAGGTCTCTCTCTTAAGATCAGATCCACCAACGGCCCTTCTTTCTACTATGGTTGCTGCGACAAAACTATGGGCGTCGGTTTGCCCTATGGTGTTCCCGTATATGGCCAGGCATGTGTCCCTTGATGCCCTGACAGTGCTTATCGACGGTTTCCCTTCCTCTCTTTGGGGAAAGGCAGGGATCACTTTTATCACCAGCCTTTTTGGTCCGTCGGGCCTTCTCCCTTTCACAGCTCTTCAATCTAAGTATTCCCTCCCAAATGCTGCTTTTTTTTCATATTTACAGCTGCACAGTTTTTTACGTACGTCGACGTTTTTCAGGGATCCCCCGCTCGTTGGAGACACCCCGGGCCATAGATTTTTTAAACCTCAGACCTTTGTATCCAGGGGTGTATCAGTTCTTTATAACACCTTATTACTCCACGGCCTATCACTCAAACTTTCGTGCATGGATTCTTGGGAGTCCCTTCTCTCATTTACTGCCTCAGCGGAGGAATGGTCCGCGGCCTTATTGCACCCTGCCAAGTTCTCCTCTTGTGTGGGTCATGTGGAACAGGCTAGAAAGACCCTCCTGCAATTGTATATGACTCCGGCCCGTCTGGCCAAACTCCACCTGGCCTCCTCCTCCTCCTGCTGGAAGGGTTGTGGCTCATCTGGATCGTTATCACATGTCTGGTGGGAGTGCCCCCCTATTAGGAACTTTTGGTGTCAGGTAGAGTCGCTCATTGCTGAGGTGACGCAGATCCCGATGTCCCTAACACCCCAGCTGGCGCTATTGGGTATTTCTCTGGTAGATTTCCCCTCGCCCTTGAGACCTATCATATCTAATATTCTAGTCGCCGCAAGGCAGAGCATAGCAGCTCACTGGAGGACCCCATCTACCCCCTCCAGGGCAGAACTGATCAACAAACTCAATCTTCACTTCTGCTATGAATCCCTGAGCGCTTCATCATTATCTAAAAAGAATAAAGTCCTTACTTGGTGGGATCCCTGTGTCACCTCTATCCATGCTGCGGATATTCCGTCTTATCTGTTAAAATGACTGAGTGTTGATTCTTTTTGAGTACAATATATGTTGACATTGATGACAAGCGTTATGTAGCTTTATGTGTTTTAATGTCCACCCTTCTTTCTCCTTTTCTCCCCATCTCCTTCTCCCACCTCGCCCTTGAACTTTTTCCCCTTTATATTGGCCATTGAATGGCTTTTATGCTGTTTTTCTGTATATTGTTATCTACTATATAATTGCCTAAGACGTTTTCGTGTCGGACCCCGACAACGTGCCGTGGATATGTCACACTCTGTGACGTCATCACGGCGAAGCATTGGCCGCGTAGCGGCCATTGCGAGCCGCTGACGTCACCACGCACGAGCAATGGCCGCGAAGCGGCCATTGCGAGTCGGTGGCCGAAAATAGAACCAGAGGCTCGGCCACAAATTTAGCGATGTACCGCTGAGGTAGCGCGAGCAATGGCCGCGAGGCCATTGCGAGTCGCTACCTCAGCCGCCCTGTGCCCCTGTGCCCCTGTGCCTCAGTGCCTCAGTGTGCCCCTCTGCCTCCCGCTCCGAACCTGTGCCCCTGTGCCCCAATGCCCCTGTGCCCAAGTGCCCCTGTGCCCCTGTCACCCCGCCATCCCCTGTGCCTCAGTGCCCCTGTGCCTCCCGCTCCGAAGCAGCTGCTGTCAGCACATGCTGATACAGTGCTCCGGAGCCTGTGCCCCTGTGCCCCAATGCCCCTGTGCCCAAGTGCCCCTGTGCCCCTGTCACCCCCGCCATCCCCTGTGCCCCTGTGCCTCTGTGCCCTGTGCCCCTGTGCCCCTGTGCCCAGTGCCCCTGTGCCCTCCTGTGCCTCTGTGCCCCTGTGCCCCTGTGCCCCTGTGCCCCTGTGCCCCAGTGCCCCTGTGCCCCTGTGCCTCTGTGCCCCTGTGCCCCATTGCCCTGTGGATTACCGCAACCGCGCCGCATATTAACTCGCTGGCTCAGTGCGAGCACTTGCGGCGCGGTTGCGGTAAAACCCATAAGGATTACCGCAACCGCGCCGCATTGCGAGTCGCTGGCTGAGTGCGAGCACTTGCGGCGCGGTTGCGGTAAAACCCATAAGGATTACCGCAACCGCGCCGCATTGCGAGTCGCTGGCTGAGTGCGAGCACTTGCGGCGCGGTTGCGGTAAAACCCATAAGGATTACCGCAACCGCGCCGCATTGCGAGTCGCTGGCTGAGTGCGAGCACTTGCGGCGCGGTTGCGGTCAAACCCATAAGGATTACCGCAATTGCGCCGCAAGTGCCAGTTGCGGCGCGGTTGCGGTAATCCCCATAGAAAGTATAGGGGGACTTGCGGCAGGTGCGGCAAGTGCGGTTTTGCCGCACCTGCCGCAAGTCCCCCTATACTTTCTATGGGGATAACCGCACCGCAGATGCGGTTTTTTAATAAAATAACATAATTTTAATACAAAAAAAGTCACTTAAAATACAAAATAATAAATAAATTTAATAATAATAATCGTAAAAAAAATAATAAAAATAAATAATAAAATAAAAAATAATAATAAAAAAAAAAAAAAATTACATTAAGATATTAATTACATTAATTTATTAAAATATAAGTATTGGACCCCCCCAAAAGTATTGGACCCCCCCAAAAAAATTATGTGACCCCCCCAAAAATCCCCATAGAAAGTATAGGGGGACTTGCGGCAGGTGCGGCAAGTGCGGTTTTGCCGCACCTGCCGCAAGTCCCCCTATACTTTGTATGGGGATTACCGCAACCGCACCGCAGATGCGGTTTTTTAATAAAATAACAATTTGAATACAAAAAAAGTCACTTAAAATACAAAATAATAAATAAATTTAATAATAATAATCGTAAAAAAAATAATAAAAATAAATAATAAAATAAAAAATAATAATAAAAAAAAAAAAAAAAAAAAAATTACATTAAGATATTAATTACATTAATTTATTAAAATATAAGTATTGGACCCCCCCAAAAGTATTGGACCCCCCCAAAAAAATTATGTAACCCCCCCAAAAATCCCCATAGAAAGTATAGGGGGACTTGCGGCAGGTGCGGCAAGTGCGGTTTTGCCGCACCTGCCGCAAGTCCCCCTATACTTTGTATGGGGATTACCGCAAACGCACCGCAGATGCGGTTTTTTAATAAAATAACATAATTTTAATACAAAAAAAATCACTTAAAATACAAAATAATAAATAAATTTAATAATAATAATCGTAAAAAAAATTATAAAAATAAATAATAAAATAAAAAATAATAATAAAAAAAAACAAAAAAAAAAAATTACATTAAGATATTAATTACATTAATTTATTAAAATATAAGTATTGGACCCCCCCAAAAGTATTGGACCCCCCCAAAAAAATTATGTGACCCCCCCAAAAAAAGTATGTGACCCCCCAAAAAAAGTATCTGACACCCCCAAAAAAGTATGTGACCCCCCCCAAAAAAATATGTCACCCCCAAAAAAATGATGTGACCCCCCAAAAAAAGTATGTCACCCCCAAAAAAAGTATTGGACCCCCCCAAAAAAGTATGTCACCCCCCAAAAAAGTATGTGACCCACCCAAAAAAGTATGTGACCCCCAAAAACTATTCACACCCCCCCGAAAAGTCCTCACACCAGCTATAACTACTATAATCAAATTAATGCACATTCTAGACACCCGATGCATTTGCATCGGGCTCACAGCTAGTATGCTAATAAAAATCTTAATGGTTAAAAAAGATGATAGTGCATCCTGCCATAGAGCAAAAACTGTGAAAACATTCCTTGAAAGAAGATCGATAAGGTCAATGTCATGGCCTGCACATAGTCCAGATCTCAATCCAATTGAAAATCTTTGGTGGAAGTTTAAGAAAATGGTTCATGACAAGGCTCCAACCTGCAAAGCTGATCTGGCAACAGCAATCAGAGAAAGTTGGAGCCAGATTGATGATGAGTACTATTTGTCACTCATTAAGTCTATGCCTCAGAGACTGCCAGCTGTTATAAAAGCCAGACGCGGTGCAACAAAATACTAGTAATGTATCTGAGTGTTCATTTGCGTGTTTGTTTTTCATGATTCCATAATTTTTCCCCCTGCTTGATCTACAAAAGTAACCGTTACCGGCTAGCATATTTTTTTCAAGATTTCTTTTAGTGTTTCTTCAAGGCAGAGAGTTGCCATTTGAAATGACTTTAGTTTTGTGCCATGTCTGTGATCTGCTTTTTTCTACAAAATTAAACAACTGAATGAACACCCTCCGAGCCAGGTGATTCCATAATGTTTGCTAGAGGTTGTAGACTGTCAGGCTGTACTGGGTCCCATTTGGTGGCGTCTTCAAAGGTATAAGAGGCGTGAAATGGTTCCACTCTGTGCTTTCTCTGGATGGTCCCCTGGAGAGACCAGAGACCCTGTGATGGGAAAGCTAGCTTGTGCTCAAGATAACATAGGTTATGACCTTTTGTGTAGTGACACCGAATTTAACAATTAACTGCTGGCTCTTCATTTCACTATACATGGTTTTTGTGATGTTTTTTTTACTGTTTTTTTAAAATTGTGAAGGATATCTGACAATTAAGTTCTTTTTTTCTAGTAAGTCAGGGACTTTGTTTTTTTTATTGTTTGAAACAAAGTGCCTCAGTTTTCTTTTGACTCTTTGCCTATATCTTTGTCTTTTTCTTCATGTCAGAAGTTAATTGAGCCTTTGGAGAGCTACAGAATATGTTCGTTCTCTATAAATAAAAGATAATAATAAATAATGGCAGTTAAAGTAGCCCAAGACAAAAGAGAAAAGTGCTTCATATAGTGCAAGGAAGCAGCAGGCACTTTTGAATTCAAAGACACAAGAGGAGGGGGTTTACGGATCAATTTTCTAACCCTTAAATTGAGGAGGAACGATTGCACCACACATAGAAATCATAATTTCAGTTTTGACAAACATGGTTCTGCTTGTAAGCTCTGAAGTTGACCCAGTTTTATAGATGTTTATGCTGTCAGGCAGTCCCCTATTGTATTAAATAAAATCTTTAGTAAATGACTTGTTTTGACAGTCGCCTAAAATACAAAATAACAACAGTTCTATGGATGGGGAAATATCGCAAACACTATGTGCTGCTAGGCCTCATGGTATAAGAATTAGAAGAGATACTAAAAGAACGCTTTTCTGCTGCCATCTAGTGTTTAAGAAGTGCATATCGTGTAATGTTAGAAAAATATTAAAATCTGAGAGTCCTCAGTCGGTGATACCTCTCAGATTTTAATATTTTTCTATCTACTGGCTAACACAGTGCAAACATATTTTACTGTTTAATTACAGACATTGCTTATTTTTTTATACAATTGGTGGGCCTCATTACATACTGTATCAGCTCTTTTTGTGTGTTTATTTGCTATAAAAGCTTAATTGTTACATTTAGAAGAAAAAGTAAATGAACATTTTGGAATTGCCTGTACCTTTGTGAGCGTGTTCGGAGCAGTAGTCAGTCAAGGGGCTAATTCTCCTCACCACAGCGCACTGTAGACAGGGTGTGGATGGGCAGACATGGTCCATTTTTGAGGATACCATTAGGCCTGAGGCCTCGTTCTTCCCCTCCTGTACATAGGTGAGACACGGTTACACCTTGAGCTGGCTTTAAAGTGTCCAAAACACATCTTTAAAACTTCTTTCCTTTTTTACTTGGACAACAGCTTTAATCTGGTTCACGACAGTTAACATTGTCTTCATTTTCCCACTTTACATTGTGTTCTGCTCATTCATGTGCAGCAATTCATAGTTAATACCAGTTACAACCCATAAAGGTCAGTAGTTACACATACACATTTCAGCAGTGTCCTTGCATATATAAAAGTTTCCCCTTTAAGATTAGTCATCAGTGGCGTACCATCCGCGGTCGCAGGGGTCGCAAGTGAGACTGGGCCCAAAGGTACAGGGGCCCGGAGCCTGCCGACCCCTGCTACCGCTGCGCCAGCTGTGTGGAGCTCTACCCGGCCTGTTCCCAGGCGGATGATCACGGCCGCTGGAGGACTACTGGCACTTACCGCTGGCGCTGCTGCCACCCCGCCCCCTTCTTCCTCTCGCAGTCAGACCGCAGGAGCAGGCTGGGGACTGTAGGGGTGGAGACATGCGGCAGCTCGCCTACCTCTCTGCTGAAGAGGAGCTGGTTAGAGTCTTCCGGCCTGGCCTGCTCTTCTCCTCCTCACACAGCACCGCTTGAGTCACTGCTTCCTGGGCCTGGCATGAAGACCTTCAGGGAGCATGGAGCACACAGAAGGTGCAGTGTGTGTTGACTGTGTGTGCAGTGTGCTGCGCAGGTTTTGTGTGCAGAGTGACTGTGTGTGCAATGTATGTGACTGTGTGTGCAATGTATGTGACTGTGTGTGCATTGTATGGCTAGGGTCACATTTCCGTTTTTCTTTTAAAAACCTGATCCGGTTTTGAGCGTTTAAAAAGCTTAAAACCGGATCAGGAAACGCTCCTCATAGGAGCCTATTATAAAAACCGGATAGCTTCACAAGCAACCCAGTTACCACCTCCGGCTCTGCAGCCTGCGTGAAAAATCATGCAGGCTGCAGTTTTCAGAGCGATTCTCTGACCCGCAATGCGGAAACCGGATTGCTCAGGATGTGTAATCCTGAGCAATGCGGTTACGGCATATAGTTTGCTTATTCCGGCTGCCCCCTGTCCAGCTGGGAGACTGTAGTATGTTACCTGGATAGGATTCTGCTCAGTTCCCAGCTCCGCTGCGTAGCTGCACGTGTTGTATTGTCAGTGCTCCGCTGTTTACCTCTCATGTGTGGACCCTGGCTCCCGCTGTGGAAGCTATCCGCGGGTTGTGAGGTCCTCTGCAGCTGGTGCATGACTTTCCACGTGTGTCTAGGCTTGCAGCCGCTGCCAGGTGCTCTGGGCATCGGTTCCTGTGCTGGCTATGCTGTATGGGTTCTGACTGTGCCTAGGGTGCGCGCCGCCACACCTTCCCCAGTTTAGTAAGATGGAGGGTGTGCGCTTGAATTGCTGTCCCCAGCCTATAGCTGAGGGTCAGCTCCTATTTAAAGTTCCTCTTCCCTGTTGGGCGGGGCCAGAGCCTCGCATTAGGTTTCTTAACCTAGCCCAGTGTGTTTGGTCCAACATGCTGCTCCTGGTCTGCCTTGTCTACAGCTCCTGTTCTGCCTGCTACCAGTTCGGGGAGAGCTGATGTCTGTGTCCCTGGACCCGTCTTGTCTGTGTTGGTGCCAACGTCCTTGTCTTGTTCCTCCTTGTGTCTTGCTGTTCCCGGTCTGGAGCCGTGTCCGTTGCATGGAGTCCAGACGTCCTGACTGTCAGTGTCCAAGATGGACCTGAGGTTCTGCCTGGTGTCCGTGCCTGGTGTCCGAGATGATCCCGAGGTTCCGCCTGGTGTCCGAGATGGTCCTGAGGTCCTGCCTGATGATGTCTTGCCTTGTGTCCGAGATGACCCCGATGTGTCCGAGATGACCCCGATGTCTTGCCTTGTGTCCGAGATGACCCCGATGTCTTGCCTTGTGTCCGAGATGACCCCGATGTCTTGCCTGGTGTCCGAGATGACCCTGAGGTTCCCGCCTGGTGTCCGAGATGACCCTGAGGTTCCCGCCTGGTGTCCGAGATGACCCTGAGGTTCCCGCCTGGTGTCCGAGATGACCCTGAGGTTCCCGCCTGGTGTCCGAGATGACCCTGAGGTTCCCGCCTGGTGTCCGAGATGACCCTGAGGTTCCCGCCTGGTGTCCGAGATGACCCTGAGGTTCCCGCCTGGTGTCCGAGATGACCCTGAGGTTCCCGCCTGGTGTCCGAGATGACCCTGAGGTTCCCGCCTGGTGTCCGAGATGACCCTGAGGTTCCCGCCTGGTGTCCGAGATGACCCTGAGGTTCCCGCCTGGTGTCCGAGATGACCCTGAGGTTCCCGCCTGGTGTCCGAGATGACCCTGAGGTTCCCGCCTGGTGTCCGAGATGACCCTGAGGTTCCCGCCTGGTGTCCGAGATGACCCTGAGGTTCCCGCCTGGTGTCCGAGATGACCCTGAGGTTCCCGCCTGGTGTCCGAGATGACCCTGAGGTTCCCGCCTGGTGTCCGAGATGACCCTGAGGTTCCCGCCTGGTGTCCGAGATGACCCTGAGGTTCCCGCCTGGTGTCCGAGATGACCCTGAGGTTCCCGCCTGGTGTCCGAGATGACCCTGAGGTTCCCGCCTGGTGTCCGAGATGACCCTGAGGTTCCCGCCTGGTGTCCGAGATGACCCTGAGGTTCCCGCCTGGTGTCCGAGATGACCCTGAGGTTCCCGCCTGGTGTCCGAGATGACCCTGAGGTTCCCGCCTGGTGTCCGAGATGACCCTGAGGTTCCCGCCTGGTGTCCGAGATGACCCTGAGGTTCCCGCCTGGTGTCCGAGATGACCCTGAGGTTCCCGCCTGGTGTCCGAGATGACCCTGAGGTTCCCGCCTGGTGTCCGAGATGACCCTGAGGTTCCCGCCTGGTGTCCGTGATGTTCCGTGTCCTTGATGTGTGTTCTTGTTCAGTAAACGTTACTTTTTGCTATACCTGAAGTGTGCGGTGTTGTCTTGTCCTGCAGGTTACCACCTAGCCCACATGCTCAGCTGCCACAGAACCCGGTTGCTGTTCTTCCCTAGTCTGGGCAGGCCCGGGTCCCCCTGTGGTCCAGTGGGTCCACATTCCCCTTACCTCATGGGTTGCGAGCGCGACCGTGACAGCAGCATTGTATTATCTGGAGCGGCTGTGAGGCGGCATTGCATCATCTGGAGCAGCCGTGAGGCAGCATTGTAATATCTGGAGTGGCCGTGAGGCAGCATTGCATCATCTGGAGCGGCCGTGAGGCAGCATTATATCATTGGGAGCGGCAGCATTGTATTATGTGGAGCAGCTGTGAGGCGGCAATGTAATATCTGGAGCTGCCGTGAGGCAGCATAGTATTATCTGGAGTGGCCATGAGGCAGCATTATAGTATCTGGAGCAGCCGTGAGGTAGCATTGTATTATCTGGAGCGTCCGTGAGGCAGCATTGTATTATCTGGAGCGGCCATGAGACAGCATTATACCATTGGGAGCGGCCGTGAGGCAGCATAGTACAATCTGGAGCGGCCGTGAGGCAGCATTGTATTATCTGGAGCGGCCGTGAGACAGCATTGTATTATCTGGAGCGGCCGTGAGACAGCATTATATTATCTGGAGCGGCTGTGAGGCAGCATTATATTATCTGGAGCGGCTGTGAGGCAGCATTACATTATCTGGAGCGGCTGTGAGGCAGCATTATATCACCTGGAGCGGCCGTGAGGCGGCACAGTAACACCTGGAGCGGCCGTGAGGCGGCATTATATAATCTGGAGCAGCTGTGAAACGGCATTGTATTATCTGGAGTGGCTGTGAGGCTGCATTGTATTATCTGGAGCGGCTGTGAGGTGGCATTATACTATAATGGAGGATCATATATACCTGGATGAGGGACAATAATACATAATGAAGGTGAGAGGGGTCAATTTGTGAGTCTTTATAGGATTTAGAACATTACATGGGACCCGTACATCTGACCAATGTGGGCACGCGGGGGAAGGGGGGGCCCAGGTCCAAATTTTGCACCGGGCCCTTCGGACTCTAGTTACACCACTGTTAGTCATCCTGATGAAACCGCCCACTCAGCTTACCCAAGTAGAAGATTGCAGACATCTTTCCTGGGCTTTTGGAAAGATAAGACTTGTGTTCTTAGCTCCTACCCCCTTCCCTACAATCACTACTCTTGTCCAGCAAAATCCAGTGAGAGTAGTAGTACAAACCATATACTTGTGTTAGAATCTGTATGCAGGTCATTATGCAAACACTGTATAGGAGTACTGTGTAATAAGAACGTGTTGTGTGGTACCCCAGAGTCCGGTTGCCACAATGGCATTGCCTCCCTTGGGGGGTGATGTCATGCTTGGAAGCAAGAAGGGGTATCCACACCTGGTAAATCCACAGCATGAAACACTTTACCTGACTCCAGACCAGAAGGGGGAGCCCAGAACCCGGATTCAGGGGAGCTTCCCTATAAATTCTGGCCTTGGGGAGTGGTTAGTGGGAGAAAGTCAGAGAACAAGAAGTGAGCAGACATCCTGGGGACTGGAGCCAGAGGAGCTCGTCCCAGGATAGAGAGCAGCAATCGTGAGGGACCCATTGGAGAGGGTCTGAGGAAGGAGAGTAGAAGGCCTGGGGAGCGGAGCCAGTTGCCGGCTCACCCCAGAGCAGAGCGTCAGAAACGGACACCGGAGTCCGAGGTTGTGCAGGTACTAAAGGCCCAGCAGCCAAAACCGGAGGACTCCACGTCTCCCAGCCACATCAAAGCACCTAGAGGCACAGCAGCACCCAAGAGCTCAGAGAGAGTCATCAAAGGAGTGGTGCTAGAGAAGAGCTCAAGCTGGCTGCTATACAGGTGAGAGACTTACCAGCAGGAAGAGAGGGTCACAGCTTAACTACAGGCAGCCAGAACCACCAAAGAGGAGCACGGCAGGGAAGCTTCAGAACTCACCGAGTGAGAAGATCTCCAACTTGCTTCCAGGTCGTCCGGACTCACAACATCACCTGTGGTTAATGTTTTGGTTTAAACCCGCAACTACAAGTAAAGGTAAAGGAGACTACGCACTGTGTACCTGTCAGTTATTCCGCGCCCTCAGTCCTGCACCCCAACGGCCTATTGGTCGCCATAGACAATACCACTTGCCGAGGGGAACCACTTAATCTGTGGGGAGCGATATCACCTAAGCTGTGATTCCATCATCCCCAGAGGTCCCGCATGCAGCGTCAGACATCAATAGCCAAACATCACAGGTGGCGTCACGACTTTAACCCCTAAAACCTTAATTCCCGAATTTGTATTGACACTACCAGGGTCAGAGAGCCGGGTCTTGACCCCCGTAACTCCCCAGCAGTACTGTAGCCCGATTCTGAGTATCCCACAGCCCTGGGGGGCGTGTTAGTTGTACTTTATAATTCAATACCTTAGTTAATGCTCCAGCACTAACTAACATGCAGATAGATTGTATTTCGGTGTAGAACAGTGATAGCTGCAATGAACTTTGCCCCAGATAGTCATGTTACTGTGCTGTTTCTGTAATGTCCCAGTTACTGATGTAGTTGCACCCTGTGTTAGCTGCTGTTTCTGTGATATGCCAATACTGTTTGTTCTTTGTAGTTTTTACCCCATCAATCAAGTTTACAGCATCACCTCAATAAATATAGACTACAGAACACATACAGTCTGTTTACTGAGGAAGTGAACAAAGGGTTAAGCTCTATGCTGAAATCCACACAGCATCATATGTGGAGGAAGACAGAACACATTGACCTTTTGCTACAGGAGGGATACAGTATAAATTAGTTGGTGTACTTGCTATTCCTCTCTCTTAGAGACCCCAGGATAGGAGAGTTAGTAAGACCTGGTTGTTCTGGTAGGTATAGCCACCCGTGTCCATGTGTTTCACTGTGACTATTCCGCATAAGTCTCACTACTAAGTACAGCTACATGGGTCACAGCAGCTGCACTATCTCTGGCACTGCTGTGATGCTTCAAGGACTGCTCAGAGAGTCAGACACCTATGTACCTGTTACATATAGAATACTGTCTGTATAGAGTCTATTGCATGGGAGCAAGGGAACACAGGAGACACGCTTGCTTAGAAAGTTCTTGCACTACTTCATACAAGTGCACAAATACATTTGCAGATGCAGAGGCTGAAAAAACAGCAGTCCAGCATAAGTCTCTAAAATTAGTTTCAAAGTCACTCTTACGTTCCTTGTAATTGTCCATGGCAAGCATAAGGATTCCTAACTACACACAGGTTCCAAAGATCCAAGTAGAGGATGGCTGTAACAGAATGTCCACAAGACTTCAGGAGACCAGACCACTGACAGGTTGCAGACAGCATTCAGAAGCACTGATTGAACAGCTGAGGCTGCTTAAATGGGCAAGAGACAAGGACGGGAACATAGATGCTGAGAACTCCATACTGCTTGAGGGCATGGTGGATGCAGCAGGATAGGAAGTAAGATGGCTGATGGAAAAACTAGATTCAAAACAAAAATGACAGAATATATAACAAAAAGTCTGAAAATCCCACATTACTCCCCCCTTAGGGACAGCCTCTGGATGACCCCAGACCAGGCTTGTCTGGGTACCTCTGATGGAACTGTCAGAGTAAGTGAGGAGCATTTATGTTGTGATGGGTTGCCAAGAGTTGTCTTCAGATAAGTAGCCCTGCCATTTAATCAGGTATTGTAGCCGATTTCTATACAACCTGGAGTCCAGGATCCTTTCCACCACAAATTCCTCCTGACCATCAATGAGCACTGGATCGAGAGGGGAAGAAGAACGTCCAGGAAATGTAGTGGTACTGCTGCCTTTAGTAGGGAAATGTGAAACACAGGGTGAATTCACATAGATCTGGGCAGTTGAAGATGGCAAGCAACAGCACTTACAATCTTATTGATCTTGTAGGGTCCACTTATGTCCCACTTTAGATGATAGGATTCTCAACTTAAGATTTCAGGTTAATAGCCAGACCAAATCTCCTACCTTGAAGGCTAGTGCAGTTTTACGAGTCTTATCGGCTGCTCTCTTATACCTTTCCTGAGCCGATTCCAGATTCTCTTTTAGAAGATCAAGGTTCTGTTGTAAAGAAGTGATCCTTTCAGCCACAGCTGGTAGAGGCATATCTATGGGAAATCGAGGAAGGATGTTAGTGTGATAACCCAGATTAGCATAAAAAGGAGACTACTCAGTGGAAACGCTATGTCAGTTATTATTGTCAGCTAGAAATTCAGATAGAGGAAATAGTCATCCTGTAGGTGACAGATAAAGCAGTGGAGATACTGCTCCAGGGTCTGGTTGGTCTGCTCAGTTTGTCCATTAGTCTGGGGATGGAAGACATACAGTTGTGGCAAAGAGTATTGACACTCCTGCAATGTTGTCAGATAATATTCAGTTTCTTCCTGAAAATGATTGCAATCACAAATTCTTTGGTATTATTATCTTCATATAATTTGTCTTCAATGAAAAAACACAAAAGAGAATTGTCCTAAAGCCAAATTGGATATAATTCCAAACCAAACATAAAAAAGGGGGTGGATAAAAGTATTATTATTATTATTATTTTTTTATATAGCGCCATTGGTCCCATGGCGCTTTACATAAGAAGTGGGGGTAACAAGGACAGGTACAGTACATATGAACAGTCAATGCTTGCTGATACACAACGGGAGAGGACGCTGTCCACGAGGGCTCACAGTCTACAGGGGTGGAGGAGGACACGATAGGGGGGGGAAGCGGCAAGCGTGTGGTGGAGCGGCGCTGGGTCTCATCAAAGGTTGTAGGCTTCTTGGAATAGATGAGTTTTCAGGTTCTTTTTGAAACTCTTAAGGGTAGGCGAGTGTCTGACGTGCTGGGGGAGAGAATTCCAGAGTCTGGGGGAGGCGCGGGAGAAGTCTTGTATGAGGTTGTGGGAGGATGAGATGAGGGGGGAGGAGAGGAGGAGTTCTTGTGAGGAGCATAGGTTGCGTGCAGGTTGGTATCGGGAGACCATGTCAGAGATGTAGGGGGGGACAGGTTGTGGATGGCTTTGTAAGTCAGGGTTAGGATTTTAAATCGATATCTTTGGGGGGTGGGGAGCCAGTGAAGTGCCATGCGGAGAGGGGAGATAGGGGAATAGTGAGGAGGCAGGTGGATTAGATGGGCAGCTGAGTTTAGGATAGACCGGAGGGGTGCAAGGGAAGAGGCAGGGAGACCGGTGAGCAGTAGGTTGCAGTAGTCAAGGCGGGAGATGATGAGGGCGTGGACGAGAGTTTTGGCAGTGTCATGATTAAAAAATGGGCAGATACGTGAGATGTTCTTGAGTTGGAGTCGGCAGGAGGTGGCGAGGGCTTGGATGTGGGGCTTGAAGGAGAAGGAGGAGTCGAGGGTGACCCCGAGGCACTTTGCGTGGGGGACTGGGGAGAGGGAGCAGTCGTATTGGCACTGGTAGAAAAATCATGTGATGCTCCTCTAATTTGTGTAATTAACAGCACCTGTAACTTACCTGTGGCACCTAACAGGTGTTGACAGTAACTAAATCACACTTGCAGCCAGTTGACATGGATTAAAGTTGACTCAACCTCTGACCTGTGTCCTTGTGTGTACCACATTGAACGTGGAGAAAAGAAAGAAGACCAAAGAACTGTCTGAGGACTTGAGAAACCAAATTGTGAGGAAGCATGAGCAATCTCAAGGCTACAAGTCCATCTCCAAAGACCTGAATTTTCCTGTGTCTACCCTGCACAGTGTCATCAAGAAGTTTAAAGCCCATGGCACTGTGGCTAACCTCTCTAGATGTGGATGGAAAAGAAAAATTGACGACTAACATCCAAACAAGATCAAGCTGCCCTGCAGTCTAAGGGTACAACAGTGTCAACCCGTACCATCCGCCGGCGTCTGAATGAAAAGGGACTGTATGGTAGGATACCCAGGAAGACTCCACTTCTTACCCCGAGACATAAAATAGCCAGGCTGGAGTTTGCCAAAACTTACCTGAGAAAGCCTAAAATGTTTTGGAAGAATGTTCTCTGGTCAGATGAGACAAAAGTAAAGCTTTTTGGGCAAAGGCATCAACATAGAGTTTACAGGAGAAAAAAAGAGGCATTCAAAGAAAAGAACACGGTCCCTACAGTCAAACATGGCGGAGGTTCCCTGATGTTTTGGGGTTGCTTTGCTGCCTCTGGCACCGGACTGCTTGACCGTGTGCATGGCATTAAGAAGTCTGAAGACTATCAACAAATTTTGCAGCATAATGTAGGGCCCATTGTGAGAAAGCTGGGTCTCCCTCAGAGGTAATGGGTCTTCCAGCAGGACAATGACCCAAAACACACTTCAAAAAGCACTAGAAAATGGTTTAAGAGAAAGCACTGGAGACTTCTAAGGTGGCCAGCAATGAGTCCAGACCTAAATCCCATAGAACACCTGTGGAGAGATCTAAAAATGGCAGTTTGGAGATGGCACCCATCAAATATCAGGGACCTGGAGCAATTTGCCAAAGAAGAATGGTCTAAAATTCCAGCAGAAGTTCTTTGGACGAAGTGCCTTAATGTCTGCGCTGCTGCTACAGGATCAAAGGAACCGAGACACAGGAATGTCTGGATCAGCAAAAGCCTTTATTTTCCGACGCGTTTCGGAGCTTCCTACCGAGCTCCTTCCTCAGGGGACCCCTGGTGATGCAAAGAACTTTTGCATCACCACCACGTTTTCCTGTGGGAGTACGGTCCCTGCAGCAGCTGCCTTAACGCTTTTCTACCAGTTGTGGGTTAACACAACTGACAAAGGTGAGCAATTCCACATCGCAAAGTGAAAGTGTTTATTTGAGATAAGACCCTATATGCGCATTCTTTTTTCTACAGATAAAATTCCAGCAGAGCATTGTAAGAAACTCATTGATAGTTACCGGAAGCGGTTGATCGCAGTTATTTTGGCTAAAGGTTGTGCAACCAAGTATTAGGCTGAGGGTGCCAATACTTTTGTCTGGCCCATTTTTGGAGTTTTGTGTGAAATGATCAATGTTTTGCTTTTTGCTTCATTCGCTTTTGTGTTTTTTCATTGAAGACAAATTAAATGAAGATAATAATACCAAAGAATTTGTGATTGCAATCATTTTCAGGAAGAAACTGAGTATTGTCTGACAGAATTGCAGGGGTGTCAATACTTTTGGCCACAACTGTAAGAAAAAGTTAACTTTAATGTCTAAAGCAGCACAGAAATTCTTCCAAAAGTAAGTAAATTGCACACCTCGATCAGAAATGACCTCATCTGTTACTCCGTGCAAGCAAAATACATTTTGAATAATCAGGTCTGAAGTTTGTTTAGCAGTGGCCAGTGCCCATGCGTAGGTTGTAACTGACAAGACTAGCCTGACAGAGGCGCAGGTTGGCCAATGCCTAGACCCTGTGCCTGAGGATGAGTACAGGGCACTCCATCAAACCACCGCACCACGTCCATGCGAGCCAGGGCAGCACAGCTTTATACCACAGACGAGGGAGTAGTCTGACAGGCAGGGCTCCCCTGACGTTGCCTCTGGCACCCCAGCCTCTTCCATTCCCCCAGATACTGCACAGAGGCTGCTTTGAACCCAGGTAACTTTCTTCTTGCAGGTTTCCATAAGGACGGGAAACCAACTGAGGAGGCGAGGGGAACCTGTCACGGGTGGCACGGATGACAGGGTGGAGGCCACGCGCAGACGATCCCAGCGCTTGGCCCACCAGCCATAATGGTGGAGGATGGTCCGTCTCTTTCAGGAGCATTTACCTTCTGTGTTGATGGAAAGAAGGTGTGATGGAGATCTCTCTATTATGGGGAGACGGCTGTGGAGGTCTTGCGCTCGGTCTGGTTTTATCCACCAATGTTGTAGGTCACTAGGACCCAGCAGACTCCTTCCACCTTTATAAGGAGGTTCATTACCCTTCCTCGGTGCAGGTGATAGTTCCTTGTGCACACTTTATCCTTGCTCCAGCAGAAGCTGAGATTGTGGAGGTTGCTGTGTTCTGCTGTCAGATAAGTGTTTCCTTTTCCCAAATGTCTGTCTTCCCTGGTGTTTGTCTTTAGTTGATAGTGGAGGGGTTTAGTGAACCTCTCCATCTGATCCTTAGATAAGATAGATCTAGGATCAGAGAGGGACGAGGTTCGTGGTCGGCGACAGTTGAGGAGACTGTATAGGGACGTTAGGGCAGACAGGGTCAGCTCTAGGAAGTCTAGGGGTCACCGTCTCCTTCTTGTGCCCTTAGCATTAGGGACTCCTGATCCCCCCCCCCGTCGTTATCCTACGCTGGGTGTCTTCCCACTCCCAGCGTGACAGAACCGCCCCTTTTAATCGGTAGGTTTCCTGTCCCTATAGGCGGATCCCCTCTCTCAGTGGATGATGTCGTAGTGATAGGAAAACATCTTTTAATGTGTGTGCTGAGAAAATAGAGAAAATAAATATCACATAGTGGAAATAGCATTAAGCAAGAAGCTTCTGCTACAAAGCTGCAGAACGTAGGAAGCTGATGATACATAATTGCAAAGCGCATATCATCAGTACATTGGAGATACAATGTTGCAGGACACATCAAAGCCAGATTCCATGGGCTAGTGTGGAATCCCCTGAGACCCCCGAGGGCCCCACACAGCCACAGAATAAATCGGATACACAGTTACTGATGTACGTGAATGAAGAATGGCGTCTATTGATTGCAGCACACTAGAAGGCAGTACTATCAAGAGGCTCTAGAAATCAAGTGGAGTAGTACTGCAGGATCGTAAATATTATTTGAAAGAAGCCCACAATATTTTATCAGACGCTAAGACTTACAAAATAGTTCTTATTGAGAGCTATTATTCTGCTATTATTGATTACAATAAACATACCGCCAAAGGTATATCATGTAACATTTTCAATAAACAAGAACAAGCCTTTCTAATAGTAAAAAACTCACCTATGGCCTTTTACTATCACTTACCAAAGATTCATAAAAATGCTACTTATCCATCTTCTCGCCCTATAATATTCGGCAAGGTTCTCTAACATCCAACTTAGTGGCCTATGTGGATACATTAATGTATCCACATGTTATCCAACTCAACAGTTTTTTAAGGGACTCAACACATTTTATTAATTTGATCAAAGATGTGAAGTGGGAGAAGTCGTATGTTTTTATGACTGTAGATGTCCCTTCATTATACTCCAATATCAATCATGACATTGAACTGATGTGCTTAAGGGCTTTCTTAGATCTCGACACACGGTTGCCACCTGTACAAAAAAAATTTCATCTATGACAGTATGTTTTTCATATTGCATAATAATTTCAATTTTCAAAATCGGACATATCACCAGATACTTGGGACTGCAATGGGCTCAAAGGTGGCACCTACCTACGCCAGTCTTTTTATGGCCACTTTTGAGTCCATCTACATTTTTAACACCACCTTTTCTGATGCAATAATTATCTACAAAAGATACATTGATGATTTAATATTTATTTATAACAACAGTTATAATGATATTGACTCCCTACAAAACAACACATGGGGTTTATCCTTTACTCCGGTTATAAACAAATATATAATTGATTTTCTTGATTTAACCCTTTTCCATGATAATAATCCCATCAGCATTTTGCTGATGTTTGCGGCCGACTTGCGGCCCGGATCCGGCAAGCCCCATGCATTGTCTATGGGGTTTGCGGTCAGGTGTGGCAAGTGTAGTTCTGCCGGAATCCAGCAGATCCAGCACTTGCAGTGTTTATTTTTTACCACCGCAAGAGCCAGATCTGCTGGATCAGGCAGAACCGCACTTGCCGCACCCGACCACAAGCCTCAAAGACAATGCATGGGGATTGCTGAATACGAGCTGCAAGTCGGCCGTTAGGCAGCCCATCTGGCAGATGCGGTGCCATCTGCTGGATCGGCCACAAACATCAGCAAAACCGCTGATGTGAAAGCAGCCTAACACAGTCTAATTTATTGAGAGAAAGACTCATTGAAAATAATTATCCTACGAGGTTAGTGGATAAAGCTTTCTTTTGTAGTATCAATCTAACGTAAGATGACCTTATTGCACCACAAAAGGAGACAATTCGGTCTGTATCAGGGGCTAATTCTTTTGTCTATAATTTTATCGCGACTTTGTCTAAACAAAACCAAACAATAAAATCCATTCTTGGTAATCATTGGAATATGCTTCTCAATGATCCTGTTTTAAATAAGGTTTTACCTAGAAATTGCTCAGTCACTTTTAGAAGGGCTCCGACCCTAAAAATATACCGCTCCCAGTCAATTCAGGGAAAGAACACCTGATTCTAGTGCCATCATCAAAACTAAAACTGTGGGTTAAATGTAGCTCTCTAAAATGTCAGTGTTGTAATATAATAGCCCATAAAGTGAGTACTAGGGGATGAAGTGTTCAATATTCATTATTACCTCAATTGCCAGTCTTCTATTATAATTTATTTAATCACTAGTTTTTGTGGAAAAAAATATGTGGGTAAAACCACATAGGCATTACACTGTAGGATGAACTCTCACAGGTTTAATGTGAGAGAGGGCTTATTAACCCACAGCTTGGCCCTACATTGTGCGATTCACCATGAAAAAAGAATCTGTTTCTCTGTGATCCCCATTGATCATGTTCCAATTTCTATTGCCAATTGTGGTCAAATGATAACATATAAAGAGATCTATTGGATCTACAGATTGAACACTTTGAAGCCAAACGGCCTCAATGAGATATCAGATCTATTTAAATGAGATATTAACCCTTGTATTCTAGATTCCTATTAAGTTTGTTAGTCCAAAAAAAATATTTTTCTTATCCAGGCTTGGGTCCTTGATTTCTAGAGCTCTTTGATAGTACTATCCCTTCCCTATTATTAGGCTATGTGCACATCTGACGTTTGTGCATCTCTGCAGTCCGTCCAAAAACCTGGGTTTTTTTAGCAGAAACTGAGTTTTCTGTGCTCAGCAGTGTCCCTCGTTTTTTGCTCGTTTTCCGCCCAGTTTTACAGCGTTTTTCTCGGCGGTTTTCTCGTCGGTTTTGAAAACTGAGTTTTTTGTGCACTTGATCAGCTGAAACCGCTGGAAAAACGGAGGAAAGAAGTCACTTGCTCTATTTTTGGAAAACCGGTGGAAAAACTCAGTTTTGACTGAGAAAACTCAGTTTTGACTGAAAACGACCAGAAGAAAACCGTTCTAGTGAAGACAGAGTTTTCTAAAATCCATTGACTAGCATGTTAATCCAACCGAGGATAGGATTAACATAAATTAACATAAAACTGAGCGGAAAACGCCGACGGAAAACGTCCAAAAGCAGCCCACAAAACGACTGATGTGCACATACCCTTAATGTTTCTACCTTGTAGTGTCCTGTAATCGAAATGCGGCATTTTTTATTCAAGTACACCAGTAGCTGTGTATCCAATCTATTCCATGGCTGTGTGGGGCCCTCGGGGGACTCCGGGGATTCCACCCTAGCCCATGGAATCTGACTATGATGTGTCCTGTAACATTGCATCGCCAACGTTCTGATGATATGCGCTCTACAATTATGTATCGTCAGCTTCCTGCTTTCTGCAACTTTGCAGCCCAAGCATCCTATGCTTGATGCCATTTCCTCTATGTGATGTGTGTTTTCTTAGCACACATATTGAAAGATGTTTTCTCTTTGTCCTGGGGGTTGTATACTGGCAAGGTGTGTCTTTTGGCTGCTGCTGGGTTTTGAGCCCAGTACTCCAGGGGTTCTTTGGTTTTTATACTTTGCTGCAGTGTCAATTGTATGAGAATACCACCCCACAGGTCGGGTGTTTCTGTGTTGGGGGCATTGACATTAACTTCTCTGTCATCCATTGCACTCTTGAGAATTCTTGTGTGCAGATTGATGGCGATGGTGATTGCTGTGGGGGGAACAATTCACTCCACTATTCTATTTTCAGCAGTTACATATATGGTTTGATTGGCTCCTTGTACAGTTTATTTGGAGTGTATGACTATGCTCAAATATCATATCAAACAGTCATTGTTTTAGAAGCTAAGGTTCAATCATATAACCAGAATTTTCAATTCATGAAGAATTCTACTGCATATGTTTTACATACGAGATTTTCAGCTGATTTAATTTTATATTTATATTTTTTGTTCTATAAATAATTAGATTCCACCTATGTGTATGGACTCGATTCTCACCTGTCCTCAGAGGCGGACTGGCCCAGACGGCAGGGAGGCATTTGCCCCCCAGGACGGTGGTTTAGTCCTAGTTTAGGGTCGCCCCTACAGTGTGAGCATTCACTTGATTTATAGTGGGAACCGGGACGCAGCAGGCTGGACGCGGGATCGGAGAGGCGAGAGCAGCCAGCCGCCAGGTGAGCGAAGCAGTGCTAGCAAACCCCCCGCTCCTCATTTTGCTGCCAGCACCCCCCCCCCGTCCTCACCTTGCTGCCAGCACCCCCCCAACAAACCCCCACCAGGTCCTCACCTTGCCGCCAGCACCCCCACACCCCCCACCCCGGTCCTCATTTGGGCGCTGGCTGGGAAAACTGGACTGATCCCTTGGGCAAGATCTGCCAGCCCACCCCTGCCAGTCCTATATTATTTGATACACAAATGTACTGTATTGCTGTATGGGAATGAACATGATCTCTTCAATATTTTTATACATCTATATAATTTCTGTTTTTATGCTACATACCCTATCAAACAAATTCTATCTATACAAGCCTGGTGGTGCTGGATCCTATAGTTCTGTCCTCCAAATAGAACAGTGATTTTATTTATTTTTTGTTATTGGTTCGATTCCTACTGCCCACAATTAGATATGTCCAACCTTTTAATTTATATATTTTTAAATGACTAATTTAGGTATATATTTATATGTTTGAGATGTTTTATTGTATTCTTATAATATTTGTGTGTTTTATCATGTTTGTATACATTGTTTGTTGCCATAGGTGTCTCTGTTTGTAGTTTTTTTCACGTTGTTGTACGTCCTACATCCAGTCTGCTATATAGCGGCTGATGTAGGATACGTCTGTAAGAGATTTTATATCCTGAAGAAGTGGGCAGTTTGCCCATGAAACGTACTGATATAATAAAATCTATTTTACAAAGATCCTTGGACCTGCATTGGATAGTGATTCATAATCGACAACGTGAACTTTGACTATGCGCTTTCTTCCTATTTCATGTGGTTTCTCTATGTTTTTTATATGAAATAAAGGATTCTTCTCCAGTCAATTTTTTCCAGCAAAGCGGAATAATTCCATTGGTGACTGTGAACTCTTAGCCCTAAAAGTGGGAATTGAGGAATGAAGACAACTTCTTAAAGAATCTAAGTTCCGAGTGAGTTTTTATACTGACCACAAAAACCTGTATGCAATGTATTGACTGCCTTTGCAGTCCTAGAGTTCTGCTGCTGTTTAAACCAGTTTTTCTTCTTTTGACTCAGTCTGGGTTGATATTGAAGCTGCAGTTTCTGAATGTGTGGTGGGTAGCTCTGCAGTTGGGGAGTGAATCATAGCTCAGGTGGAGGTGGAGGAGTGTGTCTGAGCTTTCTGTTGTCCAAACCCATAGCCTTAAAAAGTCCTGCTTTCCTTACCAGATGTCACTGATTGAGTTCATTTCTCATCCAGGACCCGTGTTGTGCAGACGTGCTGCAGCAACTACTATTCCCTTCACTTGGAGAGGTGTCCTTTTCTTGGTTCGTGGGTGGAGGTAGGGGCTCTTAGCTGAGGGCAGTTCAGATTTGAGGGAGAGAGTGGTGACCCAAACCTCCTCACCTTCAGAGGTACCTTCAGGAACAGGGCTCGTGAGGAACCCGAAGTCCAGGGACAGACTAGCCTCCTAGTTTCCTTTGCCCATTATCCCTTCCTACACCATTCCCCTTTTCTGCTCCATGCGTAACACTGTAGTATAGTCAGTCTGCTCTAGGCTGAATTCCTGTAAAGCTCGATAGTCACTCTTTTGCTCACAATTTGAATTCATCCCCATCTATCACCCAGCTGAGAAAAATATGCAGGGCTTACACCTTATATCTGTCCTTTGATCCATCTGATGCAGCTTGATGACTCACCTTCACAGGTAATTAATACAAAGGATTGCCCAGCAATCTGTATACAGGTAAAACCTGGTCTGGGATAACAATATACTTATCACATGGGTACATACTCAATAACTCAATTCAGAGTATACAAAGTATAACGATTGTTATAGCCACAGGTAATTGATATTACATTCCTGATTAATTACAACAAAGTGCAGAGAAATAAAGTGCAAGGACAGTACATCATTACAAACAACAACCACAGAGAGATTTAACATCGGTGTTAGTTACCCAGAGTATTATCAGCCATGTGGCTGGTCAAAACAGGAGGGACCCAGGTGGGCAGCCCACCTGGGTCCCTCCTGTTTTGACCAGCCACATGGCTAATAGTACTCTGGGTAACTAACACTGATGTTAAGTCTCTCTGTGGTTGCTACCCATGAGATAAGTTTATTGTAACCCCAGACCAGGTCTTTCCTGTATACAGATTGCTGGGCAAACCTTTGTAACTGGTTATAGTTTGATGTGCGATTCATTTAATGTATTTGTTATAACCCCACTTATTACTATGTAATGAGTTCCCAGTATTTCTTGCCATTGTGACCTGGTTATGCTGTATCCCCACTTCTCCTGAGCTTCCATTTTGGTGTATGTAATAAAATAGAACCTTGTGCATAAATCGAAGCTTTGACTCCTTTTTCTCTTTGTAAATTAAGCTTTCTAAGTAGCTTCTCAGGGGTGCACTATTCAGCATTACCCCTGTTGGTATTGATATGGAACATTTTTTTACTTCAAAGGTAATTGTATCAGAATGTACTGTTGCTGCCATCTCTTCATTCTCCAGTTTATCACTTGAGGTACATTCTTTGGTGTTAAAGGTACTCTTATGGTAGATCTTATACTAGGCTCATGCATCTCTCCACTCTTGATATCTTGGACTTTTAATCATATGACTGAACTTCTCTCCTTCCCTCAGTGTGTGCAGTTCAAATCCTCTCATCAAGTACCTCTCAGTGTTTCCAATCTCATCCAGAACGTTCACTACTATCTGAGTTGTTGTGGATGGTTTCTCCAAAATTGTCTCTTTTTGTGCCTTTACCAGATCTTACATTTGCTGCACAGTTGGCTCGCGTGTTTTTCAAATACATTTTTCGCTTCCATGGCATGCCATCTCATATAAACTGGGTGCAATTTGTGTCCAGGTTTTGCAAGGCACTCTACAAGAACTTAAAAATACCCATTGATTTCTTAGCCTACCACCCTCAAAGCAATGGACTGAATAAGATTCAGTCCATAGAACAGGATTTATGATATTTTTCCAAGTCTCACCAATATAACTGAACAGAACTATTTACTTATGCTGAGTTTGCCAAAAGAATTGTGTTTTAGAGTCTTCTGGGAAATATCTATTTATTACTGTGTCTGGCTGAGAACCTCATCTTTCTCTGCCTATTCTAGCTAAAATTCTATATTGTGCTGTGAACAACAACTATCAGGACTTCCATAACTTCTATACTAAGATACTAGCTAAAATCGCTACAGTTGCAGTAAAAGATAAGAGTGTGCTGACAGACACTGTCAATCTGTTCTCAATATTGCTTCAAAAGATAAGGAATGACTTTCTACAAAAAAACATCCAATTTAAAACTCATTCCAAAAAATTAACAACCAAGTTCATTGGACCATTCCAAATTATTGTGCAAGTAAACTTTGGTTACCCTCTGTCTTAAATCACTTCCCATTATGAGAATCCCAAATCCCTTTCATGTTTCTCTTTAATG
The DNA here is from genome assembly GCA_033576535.1 of Allobates femoralis. Taxonomy (NCBI): domain Eukaryota; kingdom Metazoa; phylum Chordata; class Amphibia; order Anura; family Aromobatidae; genus Allobates; species Allobates femoralis. Next base: position 135,634,553 of record JARQOC010000004.1, on the reverse strand, counting down.
CCCTATGGCACTCAAAAGGTTCTCTCCTATGGTCAACTCATAACTTGTCCTTGCTTCCACTTCAGTTCCAACTCAGACTAAGAGATCAACCAGATTTGGATTGCAAGAAGATTTGCACTAATCTCCTCTTCTGATTGCCTGGAAGGGACACAGTCCTGAGGACATAGGTTTTGTGCTGACAAAAACTTACATGCTCCAATGTTGCTCAGAAAATGTCAAGCTAAGCCTTTGCTTTCTTCCAATATGGCTTCATCTGGGATGAGCACTAAGAGGAAGAGGGTGGTACTGTTGTGCACCTGTATCCACGCTTTGCTTCCCTCACTCAGGCAGCTGGACCCACTGTTGTGCTCCTTGTTGACCTTTGCAGATGGCCCAGCATGATGCTTTGTAATTATCTGCCAGGGCCTACATATGGCTTACCAATACACACACCTGGCCAGGTTTGTGATGAAACTATGAAGTCACTCCAGATGACTGCGGATGGCTGAATTTTTACAGCTTGTGGTACTGCACACTTTTCAGATTCTCCCGTGCCAGTGGCAAGAGTGGGCTATCATGTCAGCAGAAGGATGCAATTTGCATACTTCCAGCCACATTCTGACTAAATGTATCTGGCTTCACTCAATCTACTATATAATTGGCTAATTGTCTGCAGCGAGACAGCCGGGAGATGACAGGCATGAGCCGGTCATCTCCCAGCTGCTCGCAGCGGTAGTACCCCTCGCGGGATTTTAAATCCCCCGCCAAGCCACTCTACTTCTCTGATTGGTCATCGCTGCCGGCGGCGACCAATCAGCGGTGCGGGATTCATATTTCCCGCTGCGCCGCTCCGCTGATTGGTCGCCACCGGCAGCGGCGACCAATCAGAGAAGTAGGGATTTGGCGGGGGATTTGAATCCTGCACCGCTGATTGGTCGAGGAGCGTGACAGGAGGAGAGATGGAGTAGCAGAGACAGGAGGAGCAGTGACAGGAGTAGCGGTGACAGGAGGAGAGATGGAGGAGCGAGGACAGGAGGAGAGATGGAGGAGCGGGGACAGGAGAAGCGGTGACAGGGTGAAGCGGTGGACAGGAGGAGCGGTGAGAGGACAGGAGGAGCGGTGACTGGAGGAGAGATGGAGGAGTGGGGACAGGAGGAGCGGTGACAGAAGGAGAAACGAAGGAGTGGTGACAGGAGGAGTGGTGACAGAAAGGAGCGGGGACAGGAGGAGCGATGGACAAGTGGTGACAGTAAAGAGAGATGGAGGAGCAGTGACAGGAGGAGGGGGACAGGAGGAAAGACAGAGGAGCAGTGACAGGAGGAGAGACGGAGGATCGGAGACAGGAGGAGCGGTGACAGGATGAGCGAATGTACAAGAAGTGAGAGGAGGAAAGACGGAGGAGGGAGGACAGGAGGAGCAGTGACAGGAGCAGTGGTGACAGGAGGAGCGGTGACAGTAGGAGCGATGGACGAGCAGTGAAGAGGAGAGACGGAGGAGTGTGACAGAGGAGTGGTGACAGGAGGAGACGGAGGAGTGGTGACAGGAGTAGTGGTGACAGGAGGAGACGGAAGAGCGGTCACAGGAGGAGTTGTGACAGGAGGAGAGATGGAGGAGTGGGGACAGGAGGAGAGGTGACAGGAGGAGAGATGGAGGAGCAGGGACAGGAGGAGAGACGGAGGAGCGAAAACAGGAGGAGCGGTGACAGGAGGAGAGATGGAGGAGCGGTGACAATGAGGAGTGGGGACAGGAGGAGCTGTGACAGAAGGAGTGGTGACAGGAGGAGCGGTGACAGGTTGAGCAATGGAGGAGCGGTGACAGGGGGAGATACGGAGGAGCGGTGACAAGAGGAGCGGTGACAGGAGGAGAGACAGAGGAGCGGTGACAGGAGGAAAGAAAGAGGAGCGGTGACAGGAGGAGAAATGGAGGAGCAGTGAAAGGAGGAGCGGTGTAGTTCACTCACGTGTACTGAAGAAGTTCTGTCAGTCACAGTCATTGCGATTGTCATTTATCCTAAGCTAGTGCCCCCCAGAGAGACCTTAACATTCAATCTATTCTCACTGAGGTGTCAGCTTGCATTGTATACTGGAGAAGCTGTCAATTTGTGTCAAATTGATAACAATCAACACATCACTCATGAGCACCTGCAATACTTGCCAAGTAACAAGTATCGCAAATACTGTACTATCCATGCGAATAGTGAATAATAATGATTACACTCGCTCACTACTGACAAGGTATGGTGTTATCATTGTTGCCTTGTGACGGAGTTGGACTTTTCTAGGCAGGAACCTTTCTGGTGACTGCACGCCTAAGGTTCTTCGCTGGTGCTCTGACAAACCCACTACCCCATCTCCTATGGGGAAAAGAGACCTTCATCTGAAAGTGTTCGGGATCCGGCTTTGTTCTAAATCCTGGAGCTCCTGCTATGTGAGGGAAGGAGACGTGGACCTGCTAAGAGGGAATATGACTGTTCTGTTCTCACTAAATGGGCCGGGGGCTCATGAATTTAAACAGACAGCTAAACCTTTATACTGAGTCCAATGAGAAGACTGTGGTGAAGTCTGTGCTTTTATTGAACGTTGCAGTATATTTGTAAATGGTAAAACTGGAAACAATGAGAATACAGAAGAATCAGTGCATGGTACAGCATAATACACATTATACATGGATATACAATATGCATGAACTAGTAACTAATCTAGACTATAACTGGATGAGCCAGGCTAAAACTAGAGCAGAAAACAACTAAAGAAGGCATGAATACATACCGGCAATGCAATCGCATGGGAACAGTGATGCTGAATGTCTTCCTTCCAGAAATGAAAGTAAAAATGGGGGCTGAGCTACCAAATGCATTGCAAGAGGGAGGAGAATTAGACATAGAGATTAAATAGACTGCAAACATAGCATTGGCTGCTAGAGGGAGCCTGAAACTCATTAACAATCTACAGCTAAACTATTTAATAACATTACGCAAAACAAACATTGGAGATGAATTAGGCGTTGGAGACAGAACACTCCCCGTCTGGCATCACCGGATGTCACTATCTCTGTCTTCTGAGGGTAACAGCAAGACCAGTTCAGATACCGGTCTGAGAAATGTCTTAGGTTCATTTCCCTTAGTTATTCTTAGTCCGACCTTGCGGACATTACCGTCATTGCTCGGGAATGTTGCAGTAACTAGACAAAGTGGCCACTGGTTCCGGTGTACTTGAGAGTCTTTCACAAGAACAAGGTCACCTATGCTCAGATTGGGACAAGTAGATTGCCACTTTGTCCGTGGCTGCAGGGTAGACAGATGTTGTTTGCGCCATCTGTCCCAGGAAGTATTCGCAAGACTTTGTACCTGTCTCCATTTGCGCTTGTAGAGGTCTTTGGCATCGAATCCTCCTGGAGGAGCACTGGACAGTCCTGTTTTCTGGGTAAGGAGGGTAGCTGGAGTCAATGTATGAAGTGTAGACACCTGAGGGCGGATTTCAGCATCTGTGTCCTCTCCTACTAGTTCAAAGGTGTCTGGAAGGTGTTCTTCAACATATAATAGTTTTGGTCGTGAAAGCCACGTTGTACTTTGTAGCTGACTTCTGTTAACTGCCCTGGTTGAATGTGCAAGCTTGGTCTTCCCCATAACAAACCCAATGTGGCTCTGACATTTGGAGTCTTTAAGGTAGGCAACAGCAGCGATTGCTTTGACAGAAGCATCCGCGAATATGTACAGTTTTTGGCTTTGTATTTCTGTTGATGGTACAGGGGTGTATGGTCTTGGCACGTTCAGGTTGGAGAGAGTAGCTAACGAGTTCTTCCATCCTTCCCACTGGATTCTTCTATCCGGTGGCAGAGGTGCATCCCAGTCAGATGTTTGCCTAGTTAAGTCTCTTAGTAGGGCCTTGCCTTGTATCGTGACAGGAGCTGCGAAACCCAAGGGATCGAACAGACTGTTGATGGTAGACAGAACACCTCTACGTGTGAAAGGGTTTTCTCTTTGGCTGACTTGAAAGGTGAAAGCATCTGATCGTAGATTCCAGAGAAGTCCGAGGCTACGTTGAATTGGTGCGGAGTCTGACCCCAAGTCCAGGTCTCTGAGGCTGAGGCTGTTACAAGGTTGAAACAGAGATGGGCATCCTTCTTCCAGCGTACTTGTCAGCATGCTTGACACAGAAGAGGGGGTGTGCATGCGTTCCAGGCATACGCCTCCTATTATGACCCATCCTAGGTCTAGCCTTTGGGCATAGGGAGCATTGTGGTGTCCATTGATATGACGTCTCACTTTATGCACCTGCAGGATATCTCTTCCCAACAACAGGATTATCTGAGCCTGATGGTCTAGTTCCGGTATGAGGTGAGCTATGCGTTTTAAGTGAGCGTGGTGGGTTGCTACATCTGGCGTAGGAATTTCAGATCTGTTGTCTGGGATCTGGTTGCATTCAATGATCGTGGGTAGTGGTAGGCAGAATTGTCCATCTAAGGACTCGATTTGATAGTCAGTAGCTTTCCTGCCTGCTGTTGTCACAGTACCTGCACACGTCTTTAATGAGTAGGGAGTGCTTGGCCCTTTGATGTTGAATAGGTCAAAGAATGTTGATCTAGCCAGGGATCGATTACTTTGATCATCCAAGATAGCATACAGTTTTATAGCTTTGTCTCTGTGGCCCTTTGGGTATACTCTGACGAGGCATATCTTAGAACAGGACCTACTGTCTATTGTCCCTTTGCAGACTTCTGTACATTGTGAAGTGATCTCTGGCGTAGGTGTAGCAGTGTTCCTTTCCTCCCCGCCATGCTCACTGTCAGCTGATGTGTTTTGTGTATACCACGGAGCTGGGCCAGGGTGTAAAGCTGTGTTATGGTCTGTGGTGCCACACTCTGTGCATTTTACACTGACCTTGCAATCCTTGGCGAGATGAGCTGTGGACGAGCAGCACTTATAGCAGATACCGTGTTCTTTCAGGAAGCTTCTGCGATCTGACATAGATTTTCCTCTGAAGGTCCTGCATTCGAGAAGAGGATGAGGCTTCTGATGGAGTGGGCACTGCTTGTCAGGGTCTTGCATCTTTGTCTCTGATGGGGAGCAGACAGCAGACCTGTGATTGGAATCTGAAGAAGAGACATTAGTCTTGTGTACAGCCACAGACATTCTACGTGGATTTGCTGCTGGTGGCGGTGCGGCATACGACATTGTAAAGTCGAAGCTGGGATCATTTCTAATTCTCGCTTGTTGGTGTATAAAGTCTACAAAAACAGAGAAGGGAGGGAATGGAACACTGTGCTTGTATTTGTATGTGGAACCATGTGTGAGCCACTTCTCCTGCAGATTGTAGGGTAACTTTTGGACTATAGGGTTCACACCTCTGGCTGTGTCGAGGAATGCAAGTCCCTGTAGATCATCTTCATATTTGGCAACTTGGACTTCCATTAGCAGGTCACTAAGTTCTGTAAGTTTCTGTAGCTCTTTGTTAGATATTTTAGGGAAGTCATCGATTCTTTTGAACAAAGCGCTTTCTATTACCTCTGCTGAGCCATAACGCTCATCCAGTCTCTTCCAGATCTCTCTGAGGCCAATCTCAGGGTGGCTTATATTGGCGTCTCTGATCCTTATTGCATGTTTGACTGACTCTTCTCCCAGGTACTTAACTAAGAGGTCTATCTCTTCCCTGTGTAACAACCCCAAGTCTCTAGTGACATTTTGGAAAGAGGCTTTCCAAGCTCTGTAGCTTTCAGCTTGGTCGGTGAATTTCATGAGTCCTTTGGCAACCAGCTCACGTCGCGTCAAGAACTTTGCAAATTCTGTTGTGAAAAGGTTGTCAGCAGAGTATACTAGTGGTGGGTGCACCGGTAAGGGTAAGTGGTGTGAGGTATGTTCGTACCTGTTAGTATCCTGTGGGTGGCGCCAGCCGGTGTCATGTTGCTTCGGTCTGACGTACGATGTGTCAGCAAGGTGGTTTACGTTGGTTACCTGTTGAGGTGGAAGGTAGTCATTAGCAGAGTTGTTTTGTGCAACATTTTCAAGTTTGCGTCTGTTCTGGAGCTGAGGCTCATGACGGCTCCTGCTTTCTTCTTCACTGGAGGTGTCGTGTTCGCGTTTTGGGTCCAGATCAGGATTGTAGTTTGGATCGGGGAGTTCATTAACGTACTGAGATGTGCGTTGTGGAGGATCTTGCAGTGGAAACTCCAGACTCAGCACACTGTTTCGCCTATGCAGCTCTGGGTTTTGTGCGGCTTCTAGTGACTCTGCTTCTGCGATGGCGGCTGCAGCCTCCCTTTTCGCTACTAGGTTTTCTAAGGCGGCATCCAGGCGTGCCTTCTCTAACTGTGACCTTCTGTCTTGGTCATCCAGGCGTGCCTTCTCTAACTTAAGTTGCATCTCTTGTTCGGCAAAGCTTGCTCGCATTTTGGCGGCTTCGGCATTTGCGCGGGCGATGGCAACCGCACTGCTGATGGATGTTGTCTTTGAGGAGGTAGAAGTAACGGATCTTGTCCTGTGTGATCTGTGGGACATGGTGTTCTGGGAAAGTTCTTGGCTGTGCAGAGATTGCTGTAGCTGTACAAAGTCTCTGTGTAGCCGGTGACTTGTATCCTACTATCTGGATGGCTGCTGCTTCACTGTTTCCCAGTAGGATGGCTGCCGTTTTACTGTTCTGTTCTCACTAAATGGGCCGGGGGCTCATGAATTTAAACAGACAGCTAAACCTTTATACTGAGTCCAATGAGAAGACTGTGGTGAAGTCTGTGCTTTTATTGAACGTTGCAGTATATTTGTAAATGGTAAAACTGGAAACAATGAGAATACAGAAGAATCAGTGCATGGTACAGCATAATACACATTATACATGGATATACAATATGCATGAACTAGTAACTAATCTAGACTATAACTGGATGAGCCAGGCTAAAACTAGAGCAGAAAACAACTAAAGAAGGCATGAATACATACCGGCAATGCAATCGCATGGGAACAGTGATGCTGAATGTCTTCCTTCCAGAAATGAAAGTAAAAATGGGGGCTGAGCTACCAAATGCATTGCAAGAGGGAGGAGAATTAGACATAGAGATTAAATAGACTGCAAACATAGCATTGGCTGCTAGAGGGAGCCTGAAACTCATTAACAATCTACAGCTAAACTATTTAATAACATTACGCAAAACAAACATTGGAGATGAATTAGGCGTTGGAGACAGAACAATGACCATCAGGGACAGTGCTGCTGTCTTGGGTTGGGTGGTACAGATAGAGTTAGAACTATACCTGACGCTATACTATGAAATGGAAAATGTTTTTAAGATATGTGCCTGCCATCTCATGTATGAAGTCATGGTTAACCTAACGCCATCACTGCAGCCAACACACAGAGACATGCAAGACCAGTGGAAGGTGAGTACCTGCTTTGTTTGTTAATATGAGCTTTTAGGGACTATTTTTCTTAAAGTGGAAAACCACTTTAAGCATAAGGTTAAACATGTCAAAATAAATAAAATCCATAATCTGAAATCAACAGCAGCTCTAGGATATTACAGCCTGTGTCATTTCCATTGTAGAATGTAGAACTCAATGCAAAATGGCATAATAAAATGCTATTGTTTTTGCCAAATTCAATGACAAGTTCAAATACACTCATTTAAATAAATTTACATTTATAGTGAATTTATTTAAATATTTTATATTATACAGAATATCAGAAGTTTGTTATTTTTGTTCCCAGAAGATAAGAATGGCTTATGCAGAGAATTTTACTTTCATTTTAATCATATCATGTACAGCAAAAACTATGTAAAATGGATACCAGCAGAATTAAGGATTCAATTCATTAAGGTTTACACCATGTTTTCTGACATAAAACACCTTAATAAGTAACTCAGAAGGTGTGCAAATATATTTGTACATTTATTATTATTATTATTATTATTTGTATAGCGCCATTAGATTCCATGGTGCTTTACATATGGAAAGGGCAGATGAGGACAAGTACAATACATATGGACAATCAAGTCGTACAGATACAGGAGGGGAGAGAACCCTGTCCGTGATGGCTCACAGTCTAAGAGGGACGAGTAGGGATACAGTAGTGTAGTGCCGATCGTGAGACGGTGCAGTGAACCCGGGTCTCATTGCAGGATGTAGACTTGACGGAAGAGGTGGGTCTTTTGAAGGTTCCCAGGGTAGGCGAGTATCTGATATGTTGGGGGAGAGAGTTCCAGAGTATAGCAGATACATGGGAGAAATCTTGTATGCGGTTGTGAGAGGAGGAAATGAGAGAGTAGAGAAGGAGCTCTTGGGAGAATCGCAGGTTGCCTCGGGGTTAGGTATCGGGAGACCATGTCAGAGATGTATGGAGAGGACAGGTTGTGGATGGCTTTGTATGTCATGGTTAGTATCTTAAACCGGGATCTCTGAGAAGTGGGGAGCTAGTGAAGGTCTTGGTAGAGGGGGAAGACAGGGGAGTAGCGGGGAGACAGATGGATTAGTCGTGCAGCGGAGTTTAGGATAGATTGGAGAGGTGCAAGGGAGGTAGCGGGGAGGCCGGTAAGCAGGAGGTTGCAGTAGTCAGCGTGGGAGATAATGAGTGCATGAACAAGTGTTTTAGCAGTGTCATTGTCAAGGTAAGTGCAAATTGGGGAAATGTTTGTGAGCTGGAGTCGGCAGGAGGTGGTGAGGGGCTGGATGTGAGGCTTGAAGGAGAGGGAAGTGTCTAGGTGGTGAGTGAGGTGTGACTTTGACAGAAGAGAGGAGAGCTGATCTTCTGTTAAGGGGGAGAAGCAGCTTTTGGAAGGAGAGGGTAGTGTAGGTGAGAGGGGAAGCTGTGGAGACCGAATAGTAGCAAGTATACTCGCTCATCCCTAATCATAATGTCTGATGTATACAGAAAGCCGATATCTGGTAATTCGGTTCTGTGAGCCGATAGTAATCATCCAATACATACTATTTAGAGTCTGCCCATAAGTGAATTTACCAGAGGCAAACACACTTGTTCTAATACATACAATTTTAGCAAACAATGTGCAATAATAGAAAATGAGAGGTTATAAACCATGGATGATTCATAGAGGAAAGCACATTGCTAGACTATATAGGCTGTGCCAGCCGAAGACTTAAAGTAAGGATTTCCGAACATATTTCAGCAGTGAAAGGATCGAATACTGGCCTAAAACGATCTATGTCCAGTTTATCCAGACATTTTCAGGAGATGCATGCTGGCAGCCTAGATAGTCTGGTAGTGAAAGGCTTTGAACGTGTCCAGAAACCGGTGCGTGGCGGCAATTGGGTTCAATCCCTCTTGAATAGGGAAAGTTATTGGATACTCTGTCTTAATACCAGATTTCCACAGGGATTACGGTAAATTAGAGACACAATTTGATATATTTTTATTGAAGAAGTAGCATTTTGTCATGTTTTCTGTCTTCTTACTTCTTTTTTCTTTATTACATATATAATTATCTTTACAAATATGTGCATTCAGTACAGTATATACCGTACATCCTTTCTGAATTTGTTTAAGATTTATTCTATACATTGCATTGTATTTACTACAAAAGACTCTTTAATTTTTCTGTATACATTTTAATGTAATTTTCAAACAGAATGGATTATAAATGTGTCATTTATACTATGATACTCTCAAATTATAAAAAATGAAAAAAGAAAATGTTTTAAAAAATGTATGAATATATATAACACTAGCTGGGTGCCCGATGCAGATGCATCGGGATTCTAGAAGAGCGAGTCTCTGACTCGCAATGGCCGCTTCGCGGCCAATGCTTCGCGCTGCTAAGGCGACTCGCCATGCCGCTGCGCAGGCATAGCGAGTCGCCTTAGAACTGCTCACAATGGCCGCTGCGCGGCCAATGCTTCGGTCGTATCCACATGACGACATTGACTCGCAGCGCGAGCGGTCTCAAAAGGGCAAAAAACCCATTTGTGATTATATAATAGATAATACATTCCAAAATGTTGATGTTTGGATATTTTAGTCCATATACAGTACATAACGAATCTTATTGAACATACAATGTGACACATTTGTTTTTCTATTTTCTGCCCGCCTCAGTCTCTGAATTTGAGGTTTTTTAATGAATGAATCTGTATAAAACAACATATGCACCTGATACTAATTATTAGTGCTCACATGTGTTTTCACTTTTTCACTTTCTTGATATGTTTACATTTTTGTCAGTCTGTCTGTAAAGGCAGCTTTACATGTCACGATATCACAACGCAACTACGATAAAAAGTCACATGGTAGGGGCGTTGCAGTTATTATTGTTGGGGAGTTGTGTCGTGCAAATGATCAAAGCAACGCAAGAACAATTTGAAAAAGATATTGTTTGTGGATTGTGCATGCTCTTCAACCGTGCAATATTGGCTTGACGATCTGGCAGGATCGTGCTGTGTGACAGCGCAACTATGATTTGGAGCGCAACTTCCCCTATTCACTGCAATGTTAATTGGTCGTTCCCTGAGTTGCTCAGACGCAGTGTGCAAGAGGGACGTACAACATCGTAGTTGCGTTGCCTGACGATATCTCCCTGTGTAACATCTCCTGTGCAATTTTGGACAAGTGCCAAAAACATGCGCGCTCCCGTGAAATTGTATGCAATATCGGAATGATATTGCAACGTGTAAAGAGGCCTTAACCTTTGTCATTGAGAAAGATATGCTCATCGAAACGCGTCTGACTGGGTTTCTCCTTACAAGATGCATTTTGATATATTCATGTGATAACTAAAATAAAGGATTCATCGCTTCTATACTGGATTGGTTGCTGGCTTTCTCTACAATTTATTTCTGCAATAAGGTCTGCCTACATCTTCCCACCGTCGTCATTTGGGTTCGAAGAAGTTGGCGGCCCAGTTCCTGCACCTCTTCCTTCAGGAAGTCCAGGTCCATTGCAGGCAGCTGGCTCAGGTCCTTCTCCGGTCAGCTGGGGGAGTCTTCCACTTCCACCCACACACCAAACAAAACAAAAACGACATTTCAGCCCAAATCTAGAGAGTGCAAATTTATTAGTGAATAATAATGGATCACAGAGGGGACATATATAAAAGACAGTGATATTGGACTACAAAATAAGCACAGACATCCATCAGATATATTAAAGGCTCACAATTACATAATTATGATTACTATTACATTGAATTGCACCTATTCCCAATTATATTAGTTATTAAGGGTATATTAGAGCAGAGGTCCCCAACTCCAGGCCTCAAGGCCCACCAACAGTGCAGGTTTTCAGGATTTCCTTAGTATTGCACAGGTGTTAATGTGATCATCTGCACAGGTAATGATTCCAAGCCCTGTGCAATACTAAGGAGATCCTGAAAACCTGCACTGTTGGTGGGCCTTGAGGCCTGGAGTTGGGTACCTCTGTATTAGAGTCCCACATGAATTTAATACCAAAAGCATCTATTGCTGATATTTATTGCACCTCTAACATAATATTGTGCATCAAATAATGCACTGGATCCCCAATCAAAGAGACTTGGATTATCAAACATTTTTAAGTGTTTTATACATCAATCTATCATATTATTAGTGGCAATACTAAGGGCCGCTTCACACTGCGGCGTGATCCGGTCGGGATCTGTCCGGGAGGACCCAGACAGCTGCGGACCGGATCAGCACACAGGACTGGGGGGATATTATGCCCACCGGTCCTGTGTGACCTGTTAGCGGCTGCAGCTGCGCGTGCTGCACACAGGACCGGAGGGCATAATAGCCCCCCAGTCCTGTGTGCTGATCCAGTCCGCAGCTGTCTAGGTCCTCCTGGACAGAACCGGACCGGATCATGCCACAGTGTGAAGCGGCCCTGAGGGCTCAATGTCAGCCTGTCACCATAATTTGGCACAGGCTTCAATGGTATATCAATTGATTCCCCACAGTACACTTATGATGATATACCATTGAAGCCTGTGCCAAATTATGGTGACAGGCTGACACTGAGCCCTTAGGCTGGCTTCACGCTACGGCTGGGATCCGATCCGTGGCTGTCCGCTTGAGGCAGACAGCCGCGAACCGGATCAGCACATAGAACTAGAGGGCTAATTTGCCCTCAGGTCCGGGGTGCAGCCGGTGCAGCTGCTGCCGCTGATAACTCAGGACTGCGGCTCACAAGTAGAGATGAGCGGTGTTCGACTCGAATTGTTCGCCAATCTCAAATTCGAGTTGTTTTTGGCAGTGTTCGAGTCATTCGCCGAATTCGAACAATTTGGTTCAAATTCGGCAGTTCTAGAAGCTGTTCGATTTTGGTTCGAAAATGCGGCAGATGCGGTCAGAAAACCGCATCTGCTGCATTTTCAGCCAAAATAAACAGCTATTAAGTAAAATAAAGTGTTTAAAAAAAATGCATGCTCACCTGTACGGCGGTCCACCGATGGCTCCGGCAAGGTCCTGTTGCTGATAGGACCTGTGGTGACGTCAGAAAACTGGTCACAAAACCGGTCACATGACCGGAGTTCCCATGATAACTGGTTTTCTGACGTCCCCACAGGTCCTATCAGCAAGAGGACCTTGCCGGAAAGGTTAAAATAGACATTTTTATGTTGTGAACACTTTCTTTAACTTAATTAAGTCAAAGTATTGATATACTTGCGGCCCAGGAAACCGCCCCACATCAGTTTATGCTGCAGAGACAACAAGCGCAGAGGGCAAGGGATCTCTCCAAATCCCATCCACTGTGCTTGTACTGTACTACGCAGCAGTTTGGAAGCAGAATAACACACTGCATCTGAACCATTGCAAACATTGATAGTGAGCAACCCGCAAAGCACTTAGTGTGCGGAGCTCATGGGTACATGCTTCCCTAAAATTAGATTCATGTTATATTGTTTTATTAAGGTATAAAGTATGGAAGTTCTGTGGTGAAACCTATTGTGGAGATCCTTGAGGTATCCTCAGGTAGAAAGCTGCCGTGATTAGTGCTGGCAGCTTGGTAACAGAGTCCAGGCGTGCTGTGAGTGGCCGCCTGGACTGATGTTTGTGTCAGCCATATGATTGGCTGCCACTTTTGAGCGGGAATCAAGGAGTATTTACACCCACAGCTGTGAGAAAACTGTCAGTCAAGCTGTAGATGACAGAGAAGATGTCACCATGGACGCCCTGTTGTCATACTTCAGACAGAAGATTAGTGCTGATGGCGGCTTAGAATTGCTGAAGGCATGTCTAACATCACCAGTTCCAGCAGTTTCTGAAGCATTGGGTCCTGCAACACCAGTACTGTCTGCCCCGGTGCTTCCTGAGATTGACCAGCCCAGTTGTGCAGGTGCAGCTCTTATCGCAATGCCTGGAGGGGGTCAAGAGCACAGCATCACTGTGGCACCAGTGACCATGGCTCAGAAGAGGGACGGTGCGAACCGCAGGAAAAGGAAGGTCTGCCAGAGGTATTCCCCTTGCCTATTAATGGAGTTCAGCCGTGGAAGCTGCAGAAGTGGCACAGGGTCATTGGCAGCATGCGAGATCAACAGGATCAGAGATATTGCGGGAAAAAAAAGAGGCCCACCCCGCAACGGAACAATCTACCCATCAGCAGCCTGGGGGATCTGGTAAGATCACCGGGCACACAGGGATGGAGGGCTTCATTGCATTGCTGTCATTATGAACACCAGCGAGACGGGTCACAATCCTGGAACTCTCTACAGCATTGCATTGTGGGCCAGTTGCCCCGGGCACACCGGCTGCTACTGCTACATATGCAGCTCATGTCTGGGTGATGAGACTGGGTGGTTGCTTGGGTCTGCTCCCATTTGCAGTCAGTGGGCCACAGTGGTTCATGAACTGTGGGGCCAGCTTGCAATCAATCAGGATACTGGGTTGGGGAATACTTTGTCTTCCCCTTTTGTGCATTTGAATAAAATACATGCTTACATTTGGCAAGCAATAGCTGAGGCTCTAGCTGGTTGCCATTTAGGACAAGCTATGGCTTCAGGCACATTGCCTTCTGGCATGTCTGCTGAAGTTGCTGATTCCTTGTTGAAAGAGGCACTGACCTGCCATATATCACCTCTAGGTTTTCACCTACCTTTAGGAACTAAGGAGAAGATATGGCAGCGTGAATATGTGGACTTATTCACGTTATTGCCATCTGGCCGTTGAACACATTTGCCACGGCTGAGAAACCTGATACAGATAGTGACAAAATATGCCCTTATAAGTCCTTTCACAACTGGCTGCAGGCGTTTGCCATATATGCTGCAGTGTTGGGTGAAAGGGAGCCAGGCCTATGCTTCAGCATGTTCCAACATTTGGATATTATCTTTGAAGCATCTAGGAATTTTGGGGCTTCTGCCTGGCTCCTGTATGATGAAGCATTTTGTCAAATGTTATCAGTACACCCAAATGTTCATTGGGGCGCCAAAGATGTGGGGCTGTGGGTTAGTTTAATGCTCCCACAACATTCTGCATCTTTGAAGCCAGCAGCATCGCAACTACCTAAAAGGGGGAATCTGCTTTGCTTACAATGATGCTGGCTGCAAGTGGCCACAAACATGCCGCTTTCGACATGAATGTTCATTTTGCGAGGTGGACATTCCGCATCCAAATGCTATAAAAGCAGGGGTCTACAACTGGAGCTGGCGGCTCACGGGATACAGGGCTTAAAGGGCAGGACACAATGCGTCCGTTTTTAGAAATGTATCCCGATCGGGCAAAAGCTCAACTGCTCACTGAAGGCTTTCAGTTTGGCTTCCATGTACCGGAATTTAAGGGTATAGGTTGTGTTGTGCACAAGAATTTAGTTTCAGTTTCATTGCATGGTGATTCTGTTGCTGAATATATTTCTAAGGATTTGGATTTAGGCCAAATTGTCGGCCCTTTATCATATCCACCATTTGTGAATATCAGAGTCTCCCCCTTTGGAGTTGGACTCAAAAAAGAAGCAGGTGAATTTCAAGTTATACACCGTTTGTTATACCCCAGAGGTTTTTCCTTGAACGATGAGGTTTCCGGTGATCTCCCAGCGGTTTCCAACACTTCCTTTGATGTTACTGTTGCCCAGTTACATCGTTTTGGAAAAGCAGCGTTGATGGCGTAAGCCGATATTTAATCGGCTTTTTGTCTGCTTCCGGTACGCCCAAGGGGATTCAATCCTTTGGGTTTTCACTTTCGGGGTGCTTTTTTCTTCGACCACTGTCTTCCTATGGGTTTTGCTTTTTTATGTTTTTATTTTGAGGTGTTTTCTTCATTTCTTGAATGGGCAACAGTTCAAGCGATTCCTCGAGATAGTGTTTTAACTTTTATGGGACCTCCAGCAAAAGAGGACTGTGATTCAGTTGTTTCGGGTTTTTGTAAGGTGATGGAGAATTTTAAGATTCCTTTGGCTATTGAAAAAACATTTTTTCCTTGTGTTTCTTTGGATTTTCTGAGAATTTGGATTGATTCCTCCAAGATGGAATTGCATGTTTCTCGCGAAAAACAGAATAATATCCATTTTAAAATTTTGGGACTTTTGGACAAGGAAAAGGTTATTACATCGCCTGCAATCTATATTGGGGAGCTTAAATTTGGTTCTTTGTATTATGCCTATGGGCAGAGCATTTTGAAGGCATTTGTATGATGGCGCTAAAGGTTTTACTTCCCCGAGTGCTCATATTTGCCTGTCTAGTGCTATGAAAGAGGATTTACGAGTTTGGTACTGTTTTATAGAACAGTTTAATGGATAATGCTGTACCCAAGAAGTTTTTGTTGAGTCATTGGATTTGCGGTTTTTTTGTGGATGATACAGATTGTGTTAAGCTTGCGTTTATTTCAGCTCCTAATCGATTGTGTGACCTTGGCCTTCTTGGTGGTGCATTGGAGCGCCTGGATTCAGCCTTACTTGTTGCAAAGTATTTTCTGTTCTAGTAGCCTTGTCGTTTGGGGTCAGCAGATGTTGAACAAGAGAATTGTGTTACAATCTATGGACAAAGGTTTGGTTATGGCCTTGAACATACTAGCATCAAAAAACCCTCTCATCAATTCGATTATTCGTCAGATTGTATTTTTATGTTTATCTTATAATGTATGGTTAATGGGTCAACTTCATGAAGGTACAAGTTTGTTGTCTCATACTTCTCTTCATACCAGAGCCCGCGGGAATGCGTAGGGTTGCATTCTGTGATGGATCAGGACATTACTTCATGTCCTGACCTATGGATTCTTTTACGGTCATAGGGCCGATCACATCCAGACTTCGGTTTCTCCTTCTACCTAGCCTGCATACGTGGCCGCATGGGAGGACTGGTGCAGGCATTGCCACACTGTGACTGTCGAGTGGCCGAGTTCAGCTGGTTTTGGATTATATACATTATTTGTTGTCACAAAATTTTAGTTTTTCTAAAGTTCACAGAACGATTTCTGGAATTTCGTTTTTCCTCAAATTGTGTAGCAATCAGTCATTGTTTGCCTTCATTCCAATACAGCAACTGTTCAAAGGATTAACGAAAAGGACACTTCTGCCCAAATGGGAGGAGAGCTATTTCTCTGGAGTTATTGCTTAAATTTTGGCATGTATTGCCATCTATTTGTTATTATAAAGTTGAGGTTTTTACTCTTTCATGCATGCTTCAGTTTGGCTTTTTTTAGTGCTTTCCATATTAGCGAGCTAATGAGTCACAGCAAGCAAGTGGAAGCAGGTTTATTTTTTCAGGATCTCCGGTTGCATCTGAATTTTTGTGAGGTTTTTCTGCAGCGGTCAAAAAATGACCAGTTGGGAAGGGGCAGGTAATTCATTTGAATACAATTAAGGATTCAGTACTTTGCCCCTTAGCTAATATTTGTAATTGGGTAGAGGTTCGCCCATCCGGGTACGATCCTTTGTTTATTCACAGAAATGGATCCCCTCTAAAAGTCTTTCAATTTAATGTGATTCTGCGTAAATGCGTTCAAGCTTTAGGCTTGTCTGGGTCCCACATTCAGCGCATTCATTCCGCAATGGCGCAGCAACATTAGCGGCATTGGCCAGCATGTCGGAGGCACAGATCCGCAGGCTAGGTAGATGGTCTTCACATAGAATGCATCTTTACATCCGCCCGAATGCCATTGTTTAATTCTATTTTTGTCTTTCAGGTGTTAAAATCATTTGGATTATAGGAAATTCTCATGTGAAAAGGGGCACAACGAAGAACATACTCCTCAAATCTATCTTTTGATCCATCGCAGGTGTCTATTTTTTGGTTTGGTAGGAGAGGTATGCAGTGGGAATCACTGCGTTCACTTTTACCCAAACTCACTTCGGTTCCTCCTCATCCAGATCTGATTAATATTCATTTGGCGGGGAACGAGCTGGGAAAAGTCAAAACTTTGGAACATCTTTGGAATATTAAGTGAGATTTACAGGTGATGAGGGAGAGTTTTCCTCCACTGGTTTGGTCTTTTGGACGTCCTTCCCTGCCTCATCTGGAATGATTTCAATCTGCACTTTTTAGAGAATATTAGGAAACGGAATAATATATCAATTGCTAGGTTCATGCACGTGTTGGGCAGTTTTTCTTTCCGCCACGTGGATTTGGAAGGGTTTTTATCGGGAATGTACAGGTCTGACGGCGTGCACCTAAGCAACGTTGGCCTGGACATTTTCAACCAAGGATTACAAGGTGTGGTTGAAAGATGGCTTTTGGGCTTAGGGGGGCTTCACCGATTCAGTGAGACCATGTGGGGAGAAGTCTCCCAAACCCAAAAGGGTGCAGAAAGTGAATGTTTATGTGGATTGATAATTAAAGGATGGATGTTTTCCCATCCAAATTTTAGTTTAAATAGTTTTATGGTTTATTACTGGATTTGAATTTTAATAACCTTAAGTAAAGCCTCATGGCCATCTTGAACCACACAAAGTAGTTTTGTCAATTATTGGCGACAGGTATCTTTCAGGTTAAATGGGTGGCTGTGTTCTCATGGACATGGGCCTAAAAGGCACACACTGCTTACACACTGTTTGTGTTTCACTTACATGAGGCTGGAGTATGAACAGGTAAAATGTCTATGTATAGTTGCAGTAAGGTTGGCCCTGTGGAGTCAATCCCTCCTATTGGATCTAGGCAGGAGTGGAATTAAAGTTAGCCATGCTCTGTGGCATTTCCCCATGTGATGGGTTATGTGACGGCGTCATTATCATATACCTGAAACAGATTGTTTCTGAAAAATAGTTGCTGAGTGAAACGATAACCTGATAAATATCCGTTGATCTAGTAAATTTACCCTTTAGTAAAAAAAATAAAATAGCCAAGCCCAATGTCTTGGCAGTAAAAAGAGCTGTGTATTTGCTACAATAACATACCAAAAAGCAGTTGTGCTTTTCTTTACTTTCTTTATTGCATCAAGTGGTAGAAGAAAAGCAGCAAAAATGCTGAAAGAATTTACATGCTGCTTCTTCTTGTAAAAAACACATGAAAAAAATGAAGCTGTGTTTCCATTTTAGTCAAGAAAAAAAGTAGGTGAGTCGGTGTGTGTGTGAGGGAGACTTCTGGAATCTCATAGGATTTTGCTGGTGCTGTAAAAAAGTAGATTTCTATTAGCATGGATTTGCATAGAACCAATGCAAAAAATGCCCTGTGTGAACTTAAGAAATGACAGTACTGAAGTAAAAACACCAAATACTGAACATCTGCAAGAGGTTTTACTGATACTGAGGTAAAAACTCACCAAATACACAACATGTGCACGAGACCTTACAAATACTGAGGTAAAATAATGATCGAATACTGACCGTGTGAACGTGGCCTTACAAATACTGAGGTAAAAAACTCACCAAATATTGAACGTGAGCATGTAGCCTTACAAATACTGAGGTAAAATATGATCGTATACTTACTGTGTGAACGTGGCCTTACAAATAATGAGGTAAAACAACTCACCAAATACTGAGCATGAGCACGTGGTGACCCGCCCAGGGGTCTTTGTGAACTCGGTACCTGGAGGTTAGTAGTGGGGTGCTGTCTCGGTGGCCAGTGCCCAGGCCCGTAGCCCTGGGGGTCACTGTACAAAAAGGGGGAAAATAAAGGGATAAAGTTTCGTGATGCCACCTGTGGAATCTGAAGACACCAGCGCTGCGGCAGACCTCCAGGGATGATGCACAGGCAGCTTGGGTATTAATGCTCCCCACAGGTGGAGTTGGGTCCCCAGGGCAGCAATGAGGTGAGGGGTTTGCACAGGGAGGTGGCTAGGCACGGGCTGCTGCTACAGTCTCTAGGCAGACAGTTCAGGAGGGAAAACTGACACACACACTGGGAATCGTTTCTGTACCTTTACTGGTGTTATGGCAGGCACTGTCCAGGGTATGTTCCAGGTGGTCGGGAAGCACTTCTGGATTTCCACAATGAGTGATGGATAAGGCCTCCTTGACTCTTTTCCCTTGGTGAAGTCCTTGACCTATGTAGAACTAGGCCTGACCTCCTCTGTGTCTCTCTCTCACCCATGTTGTAGTGTCGAGAACCTTTGTGTGGGCTACCACTATAACTCTTCCTGCAGTCTCTGGCTCCCTCATTGGTTGCATTACAGGTGTCCGGGAGACTGGAGTCTCCTCGGTGAACCGGTCTTTTCTGCTGGGCTTGATGCTTTCCTGCACACTCGGACTCTGATGTCCAGGTTGCTTTCTGGGGTGAACCGGTATGGCTTCTCTGCCCCCAGTCTGCTCCTTTACTCTGTCTACCTCACGCCTTGCCTTTGACCTCACTCTCAGGCCCTCACACTGGCTAGGCTGGTCTACTGGCTCGGGCCTAGCGCGGCTCCGATACACCAGGACGACTTCACAATCCTCTCTGAACTGCACTGCCTAACTCCACCCCCACATCGGTATTTATAGAAGATCTTGCTTAAGGACAGCAAGTGGAGCTCCCCTTCAGGTCCGGGCTGGAAGGTGTTGTGTGTGTAAGGGTACCTTTTGTGGAAATCTTTCCATGATTTAGGTGGTTCAGTGGCTACCTGTAATGGCAGGGTGCTATATTCCCCCCTAGTTAACATCAATACTCCCGGACTGAGAAACATTTTCAAACATTCAACAACAACAATAACGAGTTATTACAGAGTCTCAAAAATTTACAAAAAACACTGCAAAAATGGTGTAAAGTAAGTAGAAAGCAGTCCATACGGCGCTAGTCCAAACGGCGCTAGTCCATCCACCGCAGGCTGTAAAATAGTTTGTTGTCACAACCAGTCTGTGACCATGGTCCATGTTTAAAGGTAAAGCGGGGAAAATCCAGGGAAAATGTTTAAGTCCTTACAGCAAGTCTCTGTAGGCTCAGGGTTTAAATGGGTTTAAAGTCTTTCAGAGTCCATTACATACAAACAAACATTTTTCCTATGGGCGTCTCTGCTTAGGAGACCTGGTACCTCCTCTCCACCCCAGGCACTTTCTGTTCGTAACTTAATGTGCATAGGGCTAGGCCCAGTTCCTCCACCCTTCTGTACACTACTATTTACATTTAATGTACATTCTGGTTCATATTTACAGGTTACCCTTTTTCATATCTGATACTTTACACATTATACCCATTCTCCATACCTGGATGGGGGTTGACCTTGGCTACTACAACAAGACCTATGTAGTGTTTGTGTCTCAGGTGGTGTGCTTAGTGTGATATGTAGAGGTATATGTACTTTGAGTTGAGTTCTATGTGTAATAGCAAACTGGGTAACTGTCTGTGCGGCCTTGGTCTCACTACAGGACTGGCAGTTTCACTAATTGCAGGATCTTTTGGTTCTTTTACAACGGGCGATTCTTTTAGAACCTAGACAGGTACTTCTGGAACTCTTGCAAAAAGTGGAATCCAGCAGCTCGAATGTTGTATAAAATTCAAGCCTTTATTTTAGTCAATTAAAAGTGCAAGATAAAAAGTGCAAGATAAAAGCATGAGGGGTTAGCTTACGCGTTTCGGGAACTGATTGCCCTCCTCCCAGACGGGGATTTTTCCTTGCACCGGATTAATATGAGAAGGTGAAGTGAAGAGTAATCAAGGTGAGCTGAACGCCCTTTTTTCTTTGCTACTTCTCAAACTCTTGCAATTTTTCCAGTGTTCTCTGTTCTTTCCCTGGCTGGTAAAAGTGGATTACTGGCACAATTACAGCTCCCTCACATTGGGGCCAATTTTCTGGAAAGTCACCAAGTATTGTGTGAATCACTTTTTCTTTTGGTTCTACTGGATTTATACAAGGTATTTCTTCTTCTTGTAATCTGAGTTGTTCTGGACATATTTTTAGATGATCCCTTGATACAGTTGCGGTAGTTCTAACTCCATCTCTACTGATTAAACAGGTTTTACTGTGGTCAAAATTAGACTCCAACACAGTGTAGGGTTCTTTTTCCCACTTGTCATCAAGTTTATGATTTCTTCTCTTCCTTTTAAGTACAACTTCTCCAGGTGTTAAAGGTTCAGCTTGTGCACTCTTGTTGTAGTTTCTTTCTTGTTTTTCTCTATCTTATTCAGATTGTCTTCTACACATGCTTGCACCATTTTGTACTGTTCTGGCGGTTTGAATCCCAATCAATATTAGATGTTTCTGCTTCTGGTACTACAATTCCCATTTCTAAGTCAACTGGTAACCTTCCAGGTCTTGCGCTCATTAGATAAGCTGGTGTGCAATTGATGGAACTCACAGATATATTGTTATACATGTCCACTAAGTCAGTCAGTTTCTCTGACCACTGATTTCTCTCTTCTAAAGGAAATGTCTTCAACATGTCTATTACTATGTTATTCATATTTTCACACATGCCATTGGTTTGTGGATGGTAAGGTGTGGTCCATTTTTTTTCTTGCACCCATATAAATGGCAGAACTCTTGAAATAACTCAGCTTCAAATGCAGGACCTTGATCAGTCAATACCTGTTCTGGATACCCTTGTGGTCTACAGAAATAGGCTTGAAAGGTTTTTGCTGCTGTTTCAGCCGTCAAGTTCTTGACTGGAGCTTCTGCTAAAAATCTTGAATAATGGTCTACCATTGTCAAGGCATAAGTGTAACTCGACCTGCTAGGTGTCAACTTCACATGATCCAAGGCTACTATTTCAAGTTTTTGAGCAGTTACAATTGGTTGTAGTGGTGCTCTTTGGCTTGCATAGTCTTTTCTTCTCAAGTTGCATGGTCCACAGTTCTTACACCATCTCTCTATGAAACTCTCATGCCGACCCAGTAGAATCTATCTCTTAGCAACATCTCGGCTTTTTCCATCCGAAGTGTCCTGCTAGATTGTGGTATGCTTCCAACACCATCTGGACATCCTTCTTTGGTACCACTATTTACCAAACCATCTCATGGGTTCTGGGACTGATGTAGCACCTACACAGTTTTTCTTGGTAGATGAATAACCTGCTTCTCTCGCTCCACAGGTGTTTTGCCTCTGGTGGAGCATCTGAATCAAGATGAAAACCTTCTTGAGTTATCAGCCCTTTAACTAAACTGATAGCTGGGTCACTGTCTTGGATCTCCTTCCAACCATAGTGAGGTAATGGATTTACTGTCTTTTCAGTGTATTTTCTGGTAGCTTGCTGGCACTGGGATGCTCTGTGGCGATGGAAGGCGGGTAGCTCTATTTCTTCTCGCTTATCCACATCTTCTTCCACTTCTGGTAGGTGAGGCATCCTTGACAAGGCATCAGCATTGGTGTTTTTATGGCCTGCCGGTACTTGATGGTAAACTGGTAATTCGACAACCGGGCCATCCAGTGCTGCTCCATTGCACCTAACTTCATAGTTTCCAGGTGGGTAAGAGGATTATTATCTGTGAAGGTGAACTTTGAAGACACCAGGTAGTGTTTGAACCGTTCTGTTATGGTCCAGACCAATGACAGGAATTCCAGCTTGAACGAGCTGTAGTTCTCAGGATACCTTTCTGTAAGACGGAGCTTCCTGCTGGCATAGGCAATCATTCTTTCTCTGCCATTCTGTTTTTGTGCTAAGACAGCTCCTAACCCTACGTTGCTGGCATCAGTGTATAGCAAGAATGGTTGGTTGTAATCAGGGTAAGCCAGGATCTTTCTCCAGTTAGGACCTTTTTCATCAGTTTGAAGGAATCTTCTTGTTTCTTGCCCCACTCAAACGGAGGATATCTGGATTTGCCTTTCTTGGTCTGGCCTACCAGGAGATCTTGTAAAGGTGCTGCTATCTTCGTGTAGCCCTTGATGAATCACCGATAGTATCCTACCAGTCCTAAGAACTGATGTACCTCTCTGACACTTATTGGTTCTGGCCATTCTTTGATTTGGGGACCTTATCTGGATCTGGTGCTACGCCTTCTGAACTGACTACTTGTCCTAGATTCTTAACCTTTGGCTTTAGTAAATGGCATTTGGATGGTTTCAGCTTCATCCCGAACTTGGATAACGCTTCAAATACCTCTGCCAGGTGTTTCAGGTGCTCTTCATAGGTTTTTGAATACACTATGATATCATCTAGGTAGAGTAGTACAGTCTCGAAGTTTCGGTGCCCAAGGTAATACTCCATCAATCTCTGGAACGTTCTGGGTGCATTACAGAGTCCGAATGGCATGCTGTTAAACTCACACAGGCCCATAGGTGTTGTAAATGCCGCCTTCTGTCAGTCTTCTTCTGCAACAGAGACCTGCCAATACCACTAGTTAGATCTAGGGTTGAAAAGTAATTAGCAGACTTTAATGCAGCAAGTGACTCTTCTATGCGGGGTAACGGGTAGGCATCTTTATGTGTTATATGATTTATCTGCCTATAATCAACACACACTCTCATGCTGCCATCTTTCTTTTTGACTAGGACTAATGGAGCTGCCCAGGGACTGCAACTATCTCTTATGACCCCTGCGTCATGTCCTGCAACATATCCTTGGCACGCTGATAATGGGCTGGTGGAATAGGCCTATACCGCTCTTTAATGGGTGGATAATTACCTGTGGGTATGTGATGGTGTACCTGTCACGCAGGGGGTGCCGGGGTGTCCATAAGTAGGATGGAGCTGGGTGTAGGGAGTCAGGGGAGCCTGCTGTGGCCCTGATACTGGGGTCCCTCACTCGCCCTGTACTGGAGGTACCTCTGAAGGTGAGGAGGTCCAAGCCACCAGCCTAAGACGCTAAAACTTCTGAGAAGCCCTAGGCATAAGCCCCTGCCTCCACCCATGGACCATGGAATCCAGCAGCTTCCAATGGAGGAAGAAACAGCAGCTTCAGATCAGCGTCTGCTCACAACAGGTCACTGTCCAGAAGTGAAATGAATCAGCAACAACAGGAGGATGTGATCTGACCTATTTATGGCCGAGGGGTGGGGAGCAGCCAGCCCAGACACACCCCTCAGCTCACCTAAACATGAGTCATATTCATCACACACACCTGCTACAACCTGCTTCAGCTCATGAGCTTCTTCTCTCCACACTGAGCAGAGGAAAAAAAAGGCTTCATTTTAATCACAGCAGCAGCATTTCCATACTACAAGGCATCTCAATACGTAACAGTAGCCCCCCTTTTATGAGAGGCCTCTGGACTCTAAACTGGACACGTCCGGCAATGCTTTGAACTTCCTGAGCGACGACCTATTGAAGGTATTAAGGGTACAGAGAACTGGGGGATGGCCAAATGGAATAATACGGGGTTGAAAATGGCCACTATCCTGAATGGACCAATAACTCCTGTAGTAGGAGCTCCAGCTGCACACTTCCACCTTACGTGCTTTGACAGCACCCACACATAGTCATTCACACTCAGGTCTGGACCTGACCGTTTATTGTCATGCACATGGTCACAGACAGAAGGTTCACTCTCAGGGGGCAAACGGCAGGAAAGGTTCCTGGTTTTGTCTTGGGGACCTTCCTCACCAAGGGCTTAGTGGGGGTGACCGCCTTCCTCCTAACACGCTTCTTTAGATAACATCTGAGTTTGGCGTCGATCTGAGGTGCAGGCAGGGTTCCACTCCTATCCTTCGGTGGGTAATTAATCACCACTGATAGAGACATAGGAGCAAGCCTGACCAACACAGCAGACACAGCAGCACTCACGCGCTTATCCACATGGGACGTCTGCAGCTGAGAAGCGGGATTAGCACAGTATGGACAGACCCTAATGAAGTGATCAGGTTGACCACAAAAGAAACAAGACCGCCTAACCTGATGACCTGTAGATGGGTTACTACAAGACTCCGCAGTCCCCAACTGCTTAGGAACATCAAAACCCACACGTGTAACCTCTACAGCAGGGATGTTCACTGAAGGCAGGGTCGGATTCGGTCTCTCTCTTAGGCGTCTGTCCAACCTAATAGTAAGCGCCATTGCAGCCTACAGCATCTCCCGAGCAGAGTACTAAGTCATGGTGTCTTGTAACCGATCTGACAATCCCAGACAGAACTGACTCCTCAAAGCAGGGTCGTTCCATTGAGTGTTAGTGGCCCACCTCCTGAACTCAGAGCAATACTCCTCAAAAGGTTGTGCTCCTTGCCTGAAACTCCATAGTTTAGACTCAGCAAGGGAGACAGCATCAGGGTCACCATACACCAGGGCAAGCGCTGCAAAAAACCCGTCCACCGACCGCATAGATGGAGAATCGGTCAGCAGAGAGAAGGCCCGGGGATCCCCTTTAAGAAGGGAGAATATAATCCCATGCCTCTTCCCCGCTCCCGAAGAACGAGGACACAGCCTGAAATATAATTTGCAGGTTTCACAAAACACAAAAAATGTATCTCTCCCTCCTGAAAATCGGTCAGGAAGGGAGATATTGGGTTCTGGTACAGCCAGCGTGTGAACCGCAGCCAGATACCCAATCACTTCTCGAAACTGATGCACCACCTGGTTTCGCAGGGTAGACACCTCCTGAGAGAGTTCCTCCACCAGGTGCGCAAAAGCTCGTAATGACATAGCGGCTTCGGGAAAACAATAGTGGGTTGCTGATTATGTCACGCGGGGGGGAGGGGGCGGGATGCCCAGAAGTAGGATGGAGCTGGACGCAGGGAGTCAGGAGAGCCTGCTCTGGACCTGATACTGGGGTCCCTGACTCGCCCTGTACTCGGAGGTACCTCTGAAGGTGAGGAGGTCCAAGCCGCCAGCCTAAGCCCCTAAAACTCCTAAGAGGCCAAAGGCATAAGCCCCTACTTCCACCCACGGACCACGGAACCCAGCAGCTTCCAATGGAGGAAGAAACAGCAGCTTCAGATTAGCGTCTGCTCACAAAAGGTCACAGTCCAGAAGTGAACTGAATCAGCATCAACAAGTGGATGTGATCTTACCCATTGATGGCCGAGGGGTGGGGAGGAGCCAGCCCAGACACACCCCTCAGCTCACCTAAGCATGAATCATATTCATCACACACACCTGCTACAACCTGCTCCCGCTCATGAGCTTCCTCTCTCCACACTGAGCAGGGAAAAAAGGCTTCATTTAAATCAGATCAACAGCACTTCCATACTACAAGGCAGTAAATACGTAACAGTACCCCTTTTATCCTCCCAAAATCAAGTGGATGCTTACTGAATACCTGTTGTCCGATAGACACTATGCTTTTTATGGGTAGGAGTGGAGTCAGTCCCTACATGCAGTTCCTGACACCAGTCCTCCAGCTGTCCCTTGGAATTGCTATCCTCCATCGAGTCTGGTGAGGTCAAGGGTTCCACTGCTAGCATGGCGTTGTTATTTACAGTGTACAGCTTAGCAACGGTGGAATATCTGGGTAGTTTGACCTCGTCCTCTCCACAGTTTAGAATGCGTATGGATACCCTTCCCTTGCGTACATCAACCACCCCCCTGGCTGTCAAAAGTGTAGGCCTATGTTATGTACTGATGGGCTCCACTACCGCCTGGTAGTCCTGTCCCTTGAGGCCTATCGCTACTTGGCAGCAGATCATCATTTCATTCATCGGGGGTGCAACAAGGGAATCGGGTCTGTTACCCATACACTACCAATTTCACCACTGGTCAGTTTTATGTGTTGTTGGTGCACGAATGCTCTGATTTCTCTCTGGAGAATTCTTTGCTGCCCGGGTTTGGTATAGTCCACAATCTGTTGGAGCAACAACACTTCACCCAAACAATTGCTAACTACATTTTTACCAAGAATGATATATGGATCCCTGTCATTAGGATTAGTTTCAACCACAATAAGTCCCTGGTTTTTCAACTCCAGCCTCCCCACTTTTACTGTTACCTCTCTAACCCCGACTAAGTTAAGTGGTAAACCATTAGAAGCATAAATAGTGAGGCCTGGTTCCGGTGGTTTAAGTTCAGCATTAGACCAGAATCGTTTGTGAAGGATATTAGGTATGGTGGTCATCTGCAAACCAGTCTCCAGCAATGCAGGTGTAGGGATCCCGTCTAGTATGATAGACAGAAATGGTGTTCCTCCTATGCATCTATCATACCAGTCTGATGGGCTTGGTCGGTCTACTCCTGGGGTTCGGCCCCCGCCCCCAGGGTTGCTGTTTTAAAGGACAGTGCCTTGCAACATGGCCTGCCTTGCTGCAGCGACGGCAGATCGGTTTCTCCTGTGAAGTTGTGTCGATCGGTGGTCCTCCCACGGAGCGACATGGTCTTCTTCCCTCTCATCCACGGGACATCCTTTGGGCTGTCGGCGAGCTGTATACTCCCTGATGATTTGGTCTCTGTCTGTAGCTGCAAGGCATTCATGACTGTGGCCAGGTTCTTACTCAGCTGGCGCACCTCAGAGCACAGGCTGTCAAACCTGCTGGGGGTCACAGTCTGCACATTTGTCTCGGCTGCAGACAAAGGAGTAGGTGTTACTGGTACAGGAGCGGCACCACCCTGCAACCGCTGGATGGCAGAATCTGGGGTTTCTAGGGGTTGTAGACACTTAATGGCCATGTTCTTTAGGGTGGTGAAGTTTGCATCTGGGCGATCTAGGGCCCACCAGCGCACGGTTCTGCTTTCCTCTGGTGACCGTAGCCCCCAAATAAATTGTTCAATTAACATCTTATTTTCGTCCAGTACACTAGCTGGACTGACCTGTTTCAGCACTTCCTGTAGGCGCCAGGCATAGTCTCTGATACTGTCCTGTTGCTGTTGGTAACAGTGATAAAATCTCATTCTCAAGTCAGTCTCCTTGCGATTTTTAAAAGCAGCCTTTTATTTGTCAAAAATAACAGTCACAGATTCTTGATCTGCCTCTGACCAGGTTTCAATCTCCCGCTCTGCTGCATCGGTCAACTGTCCAAATACAACAGAAGCTCTCTGCTTGCCAGTCATTGCGTACATATCTAGCACACTGCAGATTTTCTTCTTAAATCCAGATAAGGTGTCTGGCTGGCCATCGTACTGAGGTAACCACTTGGCCCCCGGGACATATGGTAGAGATATCGGCATGATCGGTGCTACAGGCCTCATCAGTGCGGGTACTCTGCCGGCTGGGGGAGCGAGTGGTACGGCCTGATTAACAGGGTCGAGGTAGGGAACTGTGGTGTCCCTCTGCGCGTCCGTCATGTTTGCGCCCCCCTAGTGAATCACGGCCAGTTTCTATAACATAAAGCAAGTGATGGATCTGCAGGCAGGGAGTTGAGCACTCGTGATTTTCCGGATTGGGCGGCTGTGTCTTGTCAGTTTAAGGCAGAGCACAGGCGGGGCTAGTCTTCACGCTCTTTCAGCCATTACACCCCCTTTCTTCCTGCTCTGTGACGCAGTTTAATTTCTGTGGCACAGTAATGGCGGCCAATATTAACAGTTCACAAAACAGTCAGTATACGACACACAGTACCCAGTAATACCAGGCACGGGATCCTGTTCGTGATGCCAAAGCTATGACCCGCCCAGGGGTCTTTGGGAACTCGGTACCTGGGCGTTAGTACTAGGGTACTGTCTCGGTGGCCAGTACCTAGGCCCATAGCCCTGAGGGTCGCTGAACAAAAAGGGGGAAAATAAAGGGATAAAGTCTTGTGATGCCACCTGTGTAATCTGGTGAAGACACCAGCGCTGCAGCAGACCTCCGGGGATGATAGACGGGCAGCTGGGGTAGTACTGCTCCCCATAGGCGGAGCGGGGTACCCGGGCAGCAATGAGGTGACGGGGTTTGCACAGGGAGGTGGCTAGGCAGCCAGGCTGTTGCTACAGTTTCTAGGCTGGAGAGGTTCAGGGATGGAAAAACTGACACACACACTGGGAATTGTTTCTGTACTTTTAAGGTGGGGTCACATGTGGCGATGTCGCCCGCGACATCGCCGAAAGGTGACGTAACAGCGATGTCGCAGGCGATATTGCAAGTGCGTCGCGCTGTGTGACAGCGCGATGCAACTGCAAATTATCGCTGGTCGCAGGTTGACAGGTTTATGAACATGTTCATAAACCTGTCAACCTGTGACCAGCGATTAGGCTGGATCGCGCCGTCTGACACTGTTGGCGGCGCGATCCAGCCTATATCGCAGTGTTCCTGAGACCATCGCTCGCTGGGCTGAGCCCAGCCCAGCGAGCGATGGCTCCGCCCACATCACCGCCGCGTCACCGGCAACGTCGTGCCGTGTGACAGCTGGCCTGCGATGTCGGAAGCGAGCGTGCACCTGCACATCGCTTCCGACATCGCAGGCCAGATCGCCACGTGTGACCCCACCTTTACTGGTGTTAAGGCATTTTCGATTCATAAGTGTTACATTGTATTAACAAAGCTTCCTGAGGAGTTGGTTGTTATTTCAGCCATAGAGTTTGCTATACAGTTTGAATTGCTTCATACCATGATTTTCTACACTTTTTATCTAGTACTGTGATTGTTCTATTATTGGAACATTGAGATCAATTGTCTATTTCATTGTGTACCATCTTTGACCTTTCTGGGGTGTCGCAATGTGCTGTTAAAGCCTACACACACAATAGAGTAACAGAACCCTTATCTTTGCTCTCAGCAATCTGGTTACACGTAATTTCAGCTTCTCGTGTATCACTCACTTAATTCTAGCAGTTCCTTTGTTGTATGCTGGTGGGCTTGTGATTTTTATATAATTTGCTTTCAGAAATTACAGGTGTACCATCACCAGATCTATAATCGTTAACTAAAATGGGCTTGGAAATGTGTTCACGGTGTTTTCACACACCGGTTTTAATTGTTTTTAATTGTGTGGTGTGTCTTTGATCCTTGTTTTTGATACACATTAAATTAGAGATTCGTTTTATGATTATACTCATCTGACTTTACTCATTCCTAAGATCCCGGTCAAAAAATACACGTTTCTTCTCCTAACCTCTTGTAGAATAGAGAGTAGGAGATGGTGGTCCACAGTGTCAAAAGCTGCAGAGAGGTCCAGAAGAATAATGTTATGTATTGACTGCCTTGCAGTCTAGAAGTGCTGCTGCTGTGGTTTAAACTTAGCCTTTTTTTTCTCTGTCATTCAGTGTGCGACTCTTCAGGTGGAGATTGCTGCAGGTGTGGGTGATGGATGTGACTCATGTTTAGGTGAGCTGAGGGGTGTGCCTGGGCTGGTTGCTCCCCACCCCTCAGCCATAAATGGGTCAGCTCACATGCACTAGATGTCGCTGATTCAGTTCACTTCTGGACTGTGACCTGTTGTGAGCAGACCCTGATCTGCTGTTTTTCTCCCCATTGGTTCCGTGGTCCGTGGGTGGAGGTAGGGGCTTATGCTTAGGGCTTTTCAGGAGCTTTAGGGACTTAGGCTGGTAGCTCGGACCTCCTCACCTTTAGAGGTACCTCAGAGATCAGGGAGAGCCAGGGACCCCAGTATCAGGACCAGAGTAGGCTCCCCTGACCCCTTACGTCCAGCTCCTTGCTACCTTTGCCTCCCAAACATGACAAATAAGTAGAGAGTGGTCACCATTACGTTTTGCTGTCAGAAGGTCATTGGTCACTTTGATGAGGGCGGTTTCTGTAGAGTGAAGGGGAATCCAGACTGTAATGGATCTAGAAGAGAGGGAGCGGAAAGGTAGCAGGTGAGGTGGGTGTAGACCAGGCGCTCCAAGAGTTTAGATATGAAGGTGAGATTGGAGATCAGTCTGTAGTTATTTGTGCAGCATGGGTCAAAAGAAGATTTCTTTAATAATGGAGTAATGACAGAGTGTTTGAAGGAGGAGGGGAAGATGCCTAAAGAGAGGGAAAGGTTGAAGATTTTGGGTAGGTGAGTGGTGACGACCGGAGAGAGAGACTGGAATAGGTGTGAGGGTATGG
Source organism: Allobates femoralis (assembly GCA_033576535.1). Taxonomy (NCBI): domain Eukaryota; kingdom Metazoa; phylum Chordata; class Amphibia; order Anura; family Aromobatidae; genus Allobates; species Allobates femoralis. The sequence goes on along the minus strand of JARQOC010000004.1, from coordinate 135,603,564 downwards.
GGTCGGCGGTTGCATGTTGTGGGACAATAGAAAGAGAGGAGCCTAGAGACTTCTTCTTCTGTGACTGCGTCAAATAGGGAGAGTGAGCCGGTGGAAATGTGAGGAAGAGAGGGAGTAGCAGCGCTTGGAGGCTGGGAGCTGATTTCCTGGCAGATGTCTATTTTCTCCATAAAGTAAGAAGCCAGATCATCAGCACAGAGGTCAGTGATAGGGGCCTGCACTTTAGGACTGAGGAGAGAGTGAAAGGTGTCAAAGAGTTTTTTTGGATTGTTGGATAGTGAGGAGACCAGGGTGGTGAAGTAGGTCTGTTTTATAATGGATAAAGTTTTCTGTTGAGTGAATTTTCCTCCACAGGTGTTCGGCACTCCTAGAGCATCACTGGAGGAGTCGAGTTTGCGATGTGAGCCAAGACTGTTTTATTCTATTTTGGGAGGTACTGAGGGCGAGGGGCACAACTTTCTCCAGGGTGCTTCTGAGAGTGTCATTGTAATGTTTTACTGCCAGATCGGGACAGGTGAATGAAGAGATTGGGGAAGTGATGAGTGTAGAGTCTGTGAATGTATGAAGGTTAATGATTTCTGGATGTGTGATAGGTAGGGGTGCGCTGGGGTGGGTGAGGGTTAGTGTTCGTGAAGGAGTGAATGTTATGGTCAGAGAGAGGAAGAGGTGAATTATCTATGGAGGATGTTGAGCAGAGCCAGACAAATACCAGGTCAATGGTGTTACCGTCTTTGTGTGTCTCCAGGTTCAGAGCTGTGAGAGGCCAAGAGAGGTGGTTAGAAATAGGAGCTGGGATGCAGATGAGGAGATGGGGCTGTTTATGGGAATGTTAAACGTCTCCCAGAATAAGGGTTGGTAATCTGAGGGCATGAAGTGCAGCAGCCACGCAGAAATGTGATCGAGGAATTGGGTGGGTGACCTTGGGGGGTGGAATACAACCACTACTCTGAAGGGGAGGGGGGATGGAATAGCCTAATTGTGTGGACCTCAAAAGAGGGGAAGATAGTGATGAGGCTGGGGGAATGACCTGGAAAGTAAATTGTGGGGACAGGAATAAGCCAACTCCACCACCATGTCTGATCCCAGGTCTCGGGGAATGAGAAAAATGTAAGCCACCATAAGAATCCTGGAGTCCTGGATCCAGGTTTCAATGAGAGCAATGAGGTTACGGAGTTAGTGAGAAAGTAATTGCGAACAAAGGAAAGCTTGTTGCATACAGACTGTGGATTCCAGACAGCGCAAGTAACATGAAAGCCCCTATATTTTTCGTAACAGATGATGGACCTTGGTGGAGACTTGTTTTTTTTTAGTTGAGTTAAATACTATTGGTGGCAATTTGGGTACAGAACATTTTAGATCAGTCCAAATTTATCCTGTGCTCTATTCTGAGCACTTACATTCGCGATTCTAGCTACATATCCAAAATACATGATTCAGCTGAAACTCCCAACGGAGCCATTCACTAATGAGGCAGCAAAGTTACTTTGGACTCTATTTGACCTCTGTTGAACGGTGTCCTTTTTTATAAGGGTGAACAAAACTGTAAGATTGACAGCATTTTTTTCTCCCTTCGCCTTCCACGACAGCATTGGGAGGATGTCGTCCACGCCCTATTGGGGACAGGAACACAGAGAGGTTAAAAGCCCCTCCCCTTCCTCAGTACTCCAGTGTCTTCCTGTCCCCCTTGGGGCATGGAGAGGTTCCAGTGCTGTCGGGCTGGCAGAGGCAGCATTGGGGTGTACTTACAGCCGGGCCAGGGATGGATGTCGGGGGCAACCTCCTCCTCCTTCTCGGGGCTCCCGTGGTGGGACCATCGGCCTTCTGCATCTTACGGGGCTAAGCAGGCGTGTATTGAAGTGCCGGAGGCCTGTTCAACTCTCCAGCATCTCCCTCATCCAGCTGCGGTGCCTGGGGCACGCACCAGAGGTGCCACTTCGGCACTTCCGGTTTCGGGATGACACTTCCGGTTTCGGGCAGCAGCACTTCCGGTTCCAGGCTGCGGCGGGCTGGGCACGGCTCCAGGGAACCCAGCAGGCCTATCACGCGCTACTGCCCGCAGCCAGTGACCAGGAGGAGGGAGGGAACAGGTTGTTCCTCTTTGGGGGCACGGTACTTCTGCATAAGTACCCGCCGGAAGCTACACCCAGGTAAGGCTGATCCCTGAAGACATGGAGGATGATAGCTCTTCCACCTCTGCTTCTGCAGAGCCCAGCGTTCCCCAGCTCATGTAAGTGTTTCTGGGGGTGGTCACTAGGGGTAGAGTTATTTAGGCCCTGCACTCACACTGGGATCCCCTTCTCTTCCCTTTTTTTCTATAGGGAGACAAGGGCCCGCCTGTGAAAGGGAGCAAAAACCCGTCCAGGAAATGTGGCATCTGCGGCACAAATTTCCCTCTTCCTACAAAAAGAAATTGTGTCAACCATGTACTGACAGTGTTGTCAGGGAAGAATCCCCATCCCTGCTTGAGGAGCTCCAATCCATGGTTAGATATGAAGTTCAAGCAGTTAGGGAAGAGGTGCAGGCTTCTATCTCGGCACTGCCGGTTTTTGCTGCAGCATCCAGGCCTTCCCCTCCGAAAAAGAGGAAGCTCCAGGATTGTGACTCTGTAAGATCTCATGGAGGCTGCCCAGAGCTCAGAGTCAGAGGACGGCGAAGATATTGCCTCTGTTGCCTCTGTCCAGGCACGAGAATCTGGACACTACTATTTTTCCACGGAGTCCATGGGTGAATTGCTGGACGCTGTCCGTAGTACTATGGGAGTAGAAGTGGTGGAATCCCCTTCTTCTGTGCAGGACAAATGTTCAGAGGCCTGAAAGCTAAGCGGCAGTTGGGCTTCCCTGTCATGAGGTCATCTGGGATCTCATCCGCGGGTGAGGGAGTCTCCAGAAAATAGGCTGATCACCCCATTCGGAGTTGAAACGAGGTTTACCTTTGTCTGGGAGGTCCCGAAGGTGGACATCCAGGTGGCCAGGGTAGCAAAAAAGATCGCATTACATTTAAAGATTCCTCCCAGTTGAAGGACCCCCTCGATCGTAAGATGGAGGGTGTCCTCAAAAAATCCTGGGAGGCAGCAGCTATGTCTTTAAAGGTGAACATTTCCTCTACATGTGTGGCCAGGTCTCTCTTTAAGTGGATCACCCAGCTGGAAGAATTCATCCTGCAGGGTATCCCATGGAGGAGCTTTTGGACTCCATTCCACTTCTGAGACATGCTACGGGCTTCCTGGCCGGTGCCTCTGCTGAGTCAATCTGCATTGGCGCCAGGTGCGCAGTGTTGGCTAACACAGCTTGCAGGGCAGTATGGCTTAAAATGTGGAATGGGGATGTCATCTAAACTCAAGCTGTGTGACATCCTCTTTCAGTCTTATGTCTTTGGTCTGGCTTGGATGACATCCTGGAAAAGGTGTCAGACTGGAAAAAGTGTCTCCTGAAGACCCGGAGCGCAGCCAACCCTCCCAGTATAAAGGGAAGGGTAAGTCCCGTCGCTGGGCCTACTAGAAAGGGAACAAGACCCGTAATATCTTGCTCCCCCAGCAGCGGATCACCAGCCGCCCCCTAAACAATACGCCTTCCCCATTGCGGGGCGGCTCCTGCGGTTTCTTCCACAGTGGCAAGACATCTCCTCATGCCCTTGGATCCTCTTGACCATTCGGGAGGGTCTGCACTTGGAATTCGAGACCCATCCCCTCCGTGTCTTCGAGTCACCTCCCTTCCTCAGGGGGCTCTCGCACGCTTTTTTTGTCGGGTCTGCGACACTTGTTGGATTCGGGAGTGGTGTCCCCAGTTCCTCCTGGAGAGGAAGGCCAGGGGCACTACTCCAGGTTGTTTGGGGTGCGAAAACCCTCGGGGCTCCTCGTGTCATATTCAATCTAAAACCTCTCAAGCACCATGTACTCTACAGGCGATTTTAGATGGAATCAATCCGCTTGGCAATTACCCTGATCAGTCTCGATTACGAGATGGCCTCTATCGACCTCCAGGATGTGTATTATCATGTCCCCATTCACCTGTCCCACAAGCGCTTTCTGCGATTCACGATCTCTCGGGCAGGCGGAACGGTCCATTATCAGTTCAATGTGTTGCCCTTGGGGACTTCGTCGGCCCCCAGAGTTTTTACCAAACTCATGGGGGAAGTGATCGCGTTCATCCAGACCCAGGGGATATGTGTGATTCCCTATTTAGATGACATGTTGGTGGTGGCTCCTTCGGCAGAGGTTCTGCGCAAGTGTGGCGCCCCGCAACGAGTGCGTCACAAGAGGGTATTGCAGCCATAAATGCAGCCGCAATATTCTCTGACTCAGCAATGATCCGGTTAATTCAGAAATCCAACCCTGCATGCATCACCTAGAACAGAGGGCCAATCCTAGGTCCTGGTGGGTGGAGTGTTAGGGAAGTGTAGTAGAACACACACAATATATAGCCTAGAGAGAACAGACAGTAGAGAGAGTCTGGAATCTAGAGCAGAGCCTAGAACACAGAACTTGGAGAGGAGCGGGGGCTCCGCACCCCGTGCGGGCCCCTGGGCCGTCACCGGTCGGGTGTCAGCACCTGAGGCCTTAACTACCGGGATTGGGCATTATCCACACGGGTTACCAAAAGACTCCCGTGCCCACAACTCACAGCCGGTTCACTGGTACCGAAGCTGGCAGCAGTTCACCTCTGCTACGCGAACCAGAAGCGTGGAGGAGCAGCTTTACAGGAGCACCCCACCACCAGCCAACTTCCAGTCGTCTAACCAGCGGTGTACCCACTGAGGGATCCAAGGCTCCCCCAAAACATCCAGAACATACATCATGGATAGGGCATTGAAGCAGCCTCCCCGTACCCGATCTGGTATTCCTGGGTGACACTGGCAATCAATTAGTTAGAATGGAGGAACACTGCGGATTTCTAAGGGACACCATCACTGCTGAGTCCACCCGGTCTACTACTCAACCACTGTATTCCATGTACTGCCTGCTGGGTACAGTAAAGACCCGTTGCAGAGACTTTCTTCCTTATGAACTGTCCGTCCGCACTACAAGGTAACCGCAGCTGCCGCACAACATCTTGAGCAGCTCCAGCCTCCGGGGATCACCGCTCAGCCTGTGGGGAGCGAAACATCTTGCTGCTGTCCATCCCCCGGAGGTTCCGCAGCGTCGGTAGTCCTTACCGAATCTACTCATAGGTGGCGTCACGAATAAATTAAAAAACCCCTTTAATCTGTTCCACCAAGACGTCTTCAACCCTTTTGATCTGCACTACACCGGGCCCCACTACCGGCAGGCGCGGTCCACCCGTGACAAGGAGGAAGGAAGCATCGCCTGTCTAAACCGGAGTCCCGGCCATGGTGAGTCACACACAGGTCTCCAAAACGTTGGAGATTCTTCAGTCCCTGGGGTGGGTGCCCAATCTTCGGAAATCGGAACTTGTGCCAGCAACCCGTCGTCAATTTTTGGGAGTCTTTCTGGACTCCTCCAGACAGACCTCGTTCCTTCCTGCGGCACATCGGCTTCTGCTCTACGAGAAACTGACCCGCTTCCGGGCAAGGGGGTCGCACTCCTTGCAGGAAGCAATGTCCCTGTTAGGGTCCATGACGGCCTGCAGTCAGTCGGTAGCATGGGCTCGGGCTCATTCCCGACTGCTCCAGGAACACATACTGAGTTCCTGGGACAGATTTCAGGATTACTTAAACTCGCTGGTCCGGACCCCGGGGTGGGTGGTAGCCTCACTTTCCTGGTGGATGAATCCCAGGAACCTTCGGACGGGGGTGGCCTGGCTGCAGGCTCCTGTGACCTCCGTTACCACAGATGCCAGCAGTTCCGGTTGGGGTGCGATGGTGGATTGCACACCGTTCCAGGGGATTTGGAGTCGCTCAGTCAGTCACCAGTCTTCAAACTTCCGGGAACTTCTGGCGGTGGAGGAGGTGCTTCATGCTGCAGCTCACGTTCTCCGGGGTCATCATGTCAAGGTACTGTCAGACAACGTGACTACAGTTGCCTTCTTGCGGCACCAAGGCGGTACTTGAGGCTTACACTTGCAGGTGCCATCTTCTCTCCTTATCGGCAGTAACCTGAAGGGAACAGACAATGTACAGGCAGATTTCTTGAGCCGCACGGAGGTCCACCCAGGAGAATGGATCCTCCATCCGGAAGTATTTTGCTCTCTTACGGACAGGTGGGGAGTCCCTTCGATCGACCTGTTCGCTTCGGGGCTCGAATGCAAAGGTGTCGACCTTTTTCTCCCTGACGCGGTCGGACCATCCTCTGGGGCTGAACGCCTTCGCCCATCCCTGGGACTTCCGGTTGGTGTATGCATTTCCTCCAATCCCGCTACTTCCCAAGATGTTGCAAAAGATTCGGGCAGAGGGGTGACGGCTATCCTGGTGGCTCCCCTGTGGCCCAAACGGGCGTGGTACAGCGCCATCCGAGACCTGTGCTGATTATGTTGCCCCACAAACTCGACCTACTGTCCCAGGGTCCTCTGTTTCACCTGGACCCTCAGTGGCTCAATCTGGCGGCCTGGCTGTTGAGGCCGAGATCCTGAGGACAAAGGGTCTCTCCCAGGGAGTGATCCACACGCTTCAGCAAAGCAGGAAGCTTGTGACGAATGCTAATTACGGGAAGGTCTGGAAACGGTTCCTGTCCTGGTGTGTTCCTTCCATCCCGGACATACATCATCCTAATGTGGCCCAACTCTTGGATTTTTTGCAGCGTGGCTTGGATTTGGGGCTTCGACCGAGCACTCTTAAAGTCCAGGTGTCTGCGCTTGGGGCGGTTTTTGACCAGGATCTTGCTTTCCATCAATGGATCAAGCATTTTTTTTTTACTTCTGCTTGTAGGCTGCGTCCCCGGATTCAGCCTTCCAGCCCTCCCAGGGATTTGAACATTGTTCTCCAGGGGCTTTCTTAAAGTCCCTTTGAACCCTTGTCTGCTGCATCGCTTCCGTCTGTCTCTCACAAGGGGGCGTTTTTGGTGGCCATCACTTCTGCTCGCAGAGTTGGAGAACTGCAGGCACTCTCTGTCCGGGCTACGTACCTCGTGGTGTCCGATGATCGCATTACGCTTCTGTTGGATCCATCTTTTTTTCCATCGGTCCCAGGAAGTGGTTCTGCCTTCATTTTGTCAATCTCCTGCTAATGCGGCTGAGGCAGTGTTTCACTCCTTGGATGTTCGTCGGACTGTCCTCCACTACCTCCGAGAGACCGCTTCCTGGAGGTTAGATCAGAACCTGTTTGTTCAGCATTTTGGGAAAAATAAAGGGAAGAAGGTTTCCAAGGCTACCATCGCTTCCTGGATCAAGAAGGCGATCTGTGAGGCCTACGTCGCTCAGAACCTTGCTCCTCTGGTGGGGTTGAGGGCTCATTCAACTCGGGCTGCTGCTACATCCTGGGCGGAGCGGGCTGGAGCTTCATCAGAGCAGATATGCAGAGCGGCTACGTGGTCATCCGTCCACACTTTTTCTCGCCACTATAGATTAGATCTGTCCGTCAGTCGGGATCTGTCCTTTGATAGGAAAGTCCCACATGCAATAATCCCACCCTGAGGAGTATCGGTGGTATTCCTCCAATGCTGTCGTGGAAGGCGAAGGGAGAAAGCTGAAATAGTCCTTACCGGTAATTCCTTTTCTTGGAGCCTTCCACGACAGCATCAGTTCCTCCCCCCTTGTTGGTGTTTGGATCCGGTTTGTATCAGGTTATCCATGGCTAAGGGTGATCTTGGTAAACACTGGAGTACTGAGGAAGGGGAGGGGCTTTTAACCTCTCTGTGTTCCTGTCCCCCAATAAAAGAAGGGGGGGGAACAAGAGGCGCAATAGTGCCCTATCACTATGGCACTGAATAAAAGTGGTGAAAAAGGGAATTCACTCACCTGGGACAGTTGTGTCACCCACAACTGGCTTGAAGGCGTATTCAATGCTTATTTCCAGATGGCTGCTGCAGGACTTCCACCGTCCACTCAAGTGTGGAGACACATCGAATTGTAGGGAAGAAAATGGTGTATCACAGTCCGCGCTGCCAAAAATCATTCACTCCGAAAGTAATGCACATGAAGATGGAACTTCATAGTAACTCCTTTATTGCCTCCTACGCGTTTCGGTGCCCTCCTGGCACCTTCCTGAGGAAGGTACCAGGAGGGCACCGAAACGCGTAGGAGGCAATAAAGGAGTTACTATGAAGTTCCATCTTCATGTGCATTACTTTCGGAGTGAATGATTTTTGGCAGCGCGGACTGTGATACACCATTTTCTTCCCTACAATTCGACCTGTCCCCCAATAGGGCGTGGACGACATCCTCCCAATGCTGTCGTGGAAGGCTCCAAGAAAAGGAATTACTGGTAAGGACTAATTCAGTTTTGTATGCCTAAAAAAATGCACAAATGATGGATACTGCCAGATTTAAGGATTTTTGTCTCTGTGTGTTTATTACCTACTTACTTACCGGATTATTAATGGTCAGGCATCATAAACATCTGAACATTACCAATCTGGGCTTAATGGCAGATGTCAATACTAAACTGTCATTATCCCCTTCTATCAAACAAATGCCATTGCACCAGGGCACTGGGAAGAGCGAGGATTTGGCGCTTCTAATGAATGCACCAAATTTTGGGGCAGCTGAGGACTGCTATTTTTACCCTGGGGAGGGCAATAACTATGTGCCTCCCCAGGATGAGAATAACAACCTGTAGCTTTGCACTTTATCTTGCTTGAGTATCAAATTGGTGGGACCCCATGCCGCCATTTCCTTACTCGGCCAATATAAAGCACATAGCTGGGGGCTGCAGCCCACAGGTGTCCACTTTATCTGTGCTGAGAATGTTAAATATGGGGAACCCCTATGCTTGTTTCTCCATTATTTATTTATTTTCACACATATGATGGAAGGTTGGTTGTAATACACTAATTTATATGGAAACCAAGCACAGACACCGGTACAGATTGTTGGGGTGCAGTCTGAGTGCAACAGCCAATCACAAACGCTGTCACGAGGAGTGAGTGTCTGTGATTGTGTCACACTGGACTAAGGGGGAGTCCGGCTACTGTGTGTGACAGTGGCTCACAGACCAATGATGTCTGGCGCACTACCAACAAAACAACAGACGGGGAGACACCAGGGGAGACAAATGCAGCAGAGGGCCTTTCTCATAGGGAACAGGGACAAGGTGACCTTCTGCACTCACCTGCGGTTGTGCCCTGATCTCCCAACCATCCCTATATGGGTTTTTCAACCCATCGCTGAGCAGGATACCTAGTTGCTCGCTGGCCCTGATGTCTGCCCTCAATAGGGAATGGCCGGCAGGAGCAATATACCCAACCACTGCAATAATAACAACAAGAGGGAAGGGGAGACTGACAGGGAAACAACACAGCAACTTTACGCCTGCTGCCACGCTCCTTGATAGCAGACAGCTTAGCAGTAGTCAGCTCTGCAGAACACTTCCTTATCCTCATGAAGTTTGGCCAGGAATAGGTTCTGTCACCAGCAAAGCATGCTGAAATCATGTGACCATATAAAGAGTCCCAAACCAGTCACAAGTCTACAAAATAAGAGAGACCATCGTGACAGTACCCCCCTTTAACGAGGGGCCTCGGGATCCTCAAGAGCGGAGTAGGCAGGATAACACCTATGGAAAGAACGCCGCCACCTATCAGCTTTCACTTCCATAACCACCTGTCCCTCAAGAAAATCACCTGCGCAGTAATGTAAAGATGTAGAAAACGTTGGCTCTGGAGAAACGACACATCTCCGGAGTCAGGACCTGAACACGTTATGGGTACTGGTGGCAGCTCCAGAAAAACAGACGAAGGGTTACCAATGTCTGTCACCTGATACAGACCGACAAACCCAGAGCCAAGAGCCCCCAAAGCACACTTCTACTTGTTGGCATTAGTGGACACTCATACACAGTTATTCACATGCAGGTTCAGGCCTGAACGTTTATTACCAAGCATGCGTCTTTTAGAACGTGAATATCCCCTTGAAAGACCGACAACCGAGGTGTCACCCTGAAATCTGCAACTCCTACCCTTAGAATGAGGAACTTCCATAAGGGCAACCACCCCCCTCCACCACCTGTCCTGGGGAGACATATAGGTCTAGAAAGAACTTGGGCAGAGGGAGAAATTGTGCATCTTCTCTCGGTTGCACCTTATTCACACAAACCGGAAGAGAGGGAAGTACAGAGGAAATGTATACACCCATGTTGCCTTTCTATAAATGACCTAGGGAGGGCAGCTCTTCAGATAGTGTATTGGGAGTGTACACCTCTGACAGAACCGACTTAGAAATCATACATTCAGGAGCTGGGTCCCCAATATGGACAACTCCTCTCACGAATCCCTGTAGGAGAGACTGAGGCCTAGCTATATCCTGAAGAGTGGGAATGGTATTCCCTCTGTCTCGAAGGGATAGCAACCGGAAAAGACGGAAAAACAGAGGAAACATACACGTCCAGGTCGCCACCCTCCCCACCACCTAGGGGAGATGGCTTTTGAGATGTTTGTCTGGGTATGGATGTACAAACCCCCAACGAGGTGACCATTAAGCCCACAGTAAAAGCACACCCCCATCCCATGGCGAACTACAGTCACCCTAAGACGAAGGGACACAGCCCCTATGTGCATAGGTTAATCCACCTGCACCTGTGGGACCTCCTGCATGGGAGAATGGGGAGCTGGGTCCAGGTGGATCTTTCCCTGAGGCGTCAATCTATTCTGATGGCAAGGGACATAGAGGCTTCCAGCGACTCTGGAGTAGAGAACTGAGCCATGGAGTCCTGGAGCCTACTAACACAACCCATGACAGAACTGACTACTAAGGGCTGGATCATTCCATTGGGTGATCATGACCCACCTACTGAACTCCAAACAGTACTCCGCAGCCAGCCATGTTCTCTGCCGGAGTCTACGGAGATTCAACTCTGCCAGAGAGACGTCATCAAGATTCCCATATACAAGCTGAAAAAAACTAATCTACCTACTGCATAGATGGAAAGTCGATCGGTAGAAAGAATGCCCAGGACTGGAGATCTCCTCACAGCAAGGAGATAAAGATCCCCACTCTCTTTTCTTTGCTTCATGAAGAATGTGCGTGGAGCCTGAAGTATAACTTGCAGACCTCTTGGAACCCCAAAACTTATCACGTCCCTCAAAAACCTTTCAGGAAGGGGAATCTTGGGCCGAGAACAGCAGACCAGCAATCTATTGCAAATTCTGCACCACCTGTTCCTGCAGATTTGTCACCTACTGTGAAAGATTCTGCTTGAATTGTGCAAACACTGTAGCAGGATCCATGATGGATCCAAGAAAAAAAAGTATCTGGCTGGTGATTATGTAACGCTGGACTAAGGGGGAGCTCAGCCACCGTCAGTGGTGCACGGACTAACGATGTCCGGCACACTACACACAAAACAAGAGACGGGAAGACAACAGGGGAACAAATACAGTGGAGGGACCTTCTCATAGGAAATGGGGAAGAGATGACCTACTGCAGTCACCTGCGGCTGTGCCCTGATCTCCCTACCATCCTATACAGGTTCTTTCAACCCGTCGCCGAGCAGAATACCTAGACCTCAATAGGGAATGATCGGCGGGCCACTAGTCTCAACCACTGCAATAATAACAACAAGAGGGAAGAGGAGACAGACAGGGAAAGAACACAGCAACTTCATGCCTGCTGCCACACTCCTTGAAAGCGGACAGCTTAAGAGTAGTCTGCTGTCCAGAGAACTTCCTTCTTAAGAAGCTTGGCCAGGAGTGGGTTCAAAAACAACAAAAAAATGTTCAGCACAGTTTACATTTTTTGTCAGATCATGTTTCATTTTTTACTTGTTCCATTGTACATACATTACAGCAATTTTAGGTTCATATTTTTAACATGTGGACACGAACGAATAAAGTGGATCTGTATCCAGAGTTCACAATACAAAGTGTGTACGTTATCACATAGATCTGTTAGACCTGATAAGAACAAGTCATTTAGGAACATGGAAAAAGGTAAACAGATAATAATTTATGGTTTCTGATGGAGAAAAAGTATCGACCAGTTTTAGTATAACATTTATTTTAGGACCCTTTCACATCAGCGTTTTTTGAAATTCGCGGCAGATGCGGTGAAAAAACCGCATCTGCCGTGATTACCGCATACCAGCTGCACTTGCGGCATGGTTGCGGTAAACGCCATACAAGGTATAGGCGTACTTGCGGCCGGCGTGAAAAAAACCGCGGCTGACAGCATTTTTTTTCGCGGCCGCACCTGCCACAAGTGCCAAAACTGCACTTGCCGCACCTGCCGCAAGTCCGCCTATACCTTGTATGGCGTTTACCGCAACCGCGACGCAACCGTGCCGCAAGTGCAGCCGGTATGCGGTAATCGCGGCAGATGCGGTTTTTTTTCACCGCATCTGCCGCGAATTTCAAAAAATGCTGATGTGAAAGGGCCCTTTCATGAGCTATCCCTTACTGAAATGGAAAAAAAAATTATACTATAAGAAGCCAACAAGATTTCCCCGATAGTTACTATTGTGTGGACTAATTGATCTGTTCTTTTTTACTTTTACCGTGCAGATTTTGCTGGTTATACGAAATATTCAGTAGAGGGCGCCCTTGTCATGTATATTGTGGTTCTATTCCCAGGTATCACACACTCCCTCCTTGTTTCTGTGGTTGTTACACAGACTGTGAACATGAGTTATTTTCTGATTTAATAGCTGTTATTCAATTATTTAGGCTGCCTTCACACTTGCAGATGGATCTGCAGCGTTTTGCAGATGCATCTGCAAGTGTGAGCATGCTGACCGCGGCCCCTATGTTTATAATAGGGCGCACGCGGTGTGAAAGCTCTCATTCACTCCTATATGTGTACTGTCAGCAGGCGTATGCCTGCTTACAGATCACACTCTCCCGCCCGCAGCATGGACGCTACATCTCGCGTCCACAGTGCGGACGGGAGTGTGTGATCTGTCAGCAGGCATACGCCTGCTGACAGTACACATATAGGAGTGAATGAGAGCTTTCACACCGCGTGCGCCCTATTATAAACATAGGGGCCGCGGTCAGCATGCTCACACTTGCAGATGCATCTGCAAAACGCTGCAGATCCATCTGCAAGTGTGAAGCCAGCCTTACAGCGCTCAGATCATAAATTCCATCTTGTCTATTGACGATTCCCTGTGTTCAAAGACCACACAGCATAAGATATGCCCCATACTTGCTATGACGGTGGACTAGAGATACTGTATTTATAGCAATGATCTATTTTCATGAATATTTATACACTTGAATACTTTTACATTCACACATTACCATAAAAATAATTTTGATATATCCATATTGCTTTAACCCCTTCACCCTCGGGCGATTTTCCAATTTCCACTTTTCATTTTTCCCTCCCCTTCCCATAACTTTTTTATTTTTCCGACAATATAGCTATATCAGGACTTGGTTTTTTTTCATGAGACAAGTTGAACCTTTGAGTGCCATCATTCATTTTGCCATATAGTGTACAGGGCAACGGGAAAAAAATTCCATGTGCAGTGAAATTGCCAAAAAAAAGTGCAATTTCACGTTTGTTTTTTGATTTTTTTATTCACCATGTTCACTATATAGTAAAACGGACATGTCAACTTGATGCCTCAGTTCGGTACGAGTTTGTAGATATTAAACTGTAAAAGTTGCCTTCCCTACTTTTGAAGTTTAAGGGATTCTATCAGCGCTGGGGAGACTTCAATGAGTTGAGAAACACCAACTACAAAGAAGAGTCCAGTCCTATAATAGGTCGACTGTTTATTTTATAGTAAAAACAGTTCATGCACAAATGTAAATATGTCTTAAAGGGAATCTGTCAGGTTAAAAATCCATATTTAACTGCTATCATTTTCTAATTCCTCCCTCTAAGCTTTCTTTATTTACATATTTACATATTTCTTTTATTCATATTTGCCTCCTATCCTTTGTAAACTTTATATAAAGAGATTCATTTATCTGTCATTCACAGTGAATGATCCACTTAGTTCTCTGCTGTCCACTCCCCATATGATGACTATTCATGTCACATAGTCACAGCACTGCTCAAGAGATCAGTGGGGGGTGTATCCCACTCTCTACTCTCTTTGCAGCAAAACCAAGAGGTCAAATAAAACACAGAATCTCCTACAGCACAGCAGGATATCTGCTTAAAGAAACAAATGGAGTCTAGATCAGGTAACGCAGACCTGCAATAGCTCTCCCCCCCCCCGTGTCAACAGAAGTGCCTAATAGAAACTGAAACCTGACAACGCACTGAGACCAAATGGGGAGGGAGGAGAGAGCTTCTGAGAAGGAGTGCATAATTAAATGACAGTTTAACACAGCTGGACTAATCATCTGTTAATAGTGTGCTATGTTCTCTTTGCAGCAAAACCAAGAAATCAGATAAACACAGGATGTCTCACAGCACTGCAGGGATTCCTTTTTACAGAAACAATTAGAGTCTAGATCAGATAAGGCAGACCTAAAACTTTCTCCCTCCATGTCCTGAACAGAACAGTAGTTCCAGAAAGTGACACCACACAGCACTGAGAGCAGAAGGAGGAGGGAGGAGAGAGCTCCAGAAAAGGAGTGCATAATTACATGAACAGTTTAACACAGCCAGGACTAATTGTCTCTGCTTTTAATGGACAGAAAAAGGCGCTTTTAATGGACAGGACTAATGTAGCAGCTCCCTGCATGGTGGGAAGATGCTGATAACATGCAAAGTACAAAGGGTAGAATAATGATTTTACATGTTCTTAAAAGGTCTGTCCAGGCCCTATTCAAGGGTAATATTAGTATCATACTGAAAAATGACCTGACAGTGTCCCTTTAACATAGTAACGAATATTAGCATAAATATTTGCAAACTTATCAGGACTACTCCCAGCATCTGCCCAGTTTGACCAAACCCAGTAAACTATCTCTTTGTCCAAAAGGTGAATCTCCCCTCCCACTTGTTGTTGTTGTTTTGGGAGGTCTGAAGATTATTTAACTCCTTTTATACTTTAAAGGGACACTGTCAAGTCATTTTTCAGTATGATACTAATATTACCCTTGAATAGTGCCTGGGCAGGCCTTTTACAAACATGTAAAATCATTATTGTACCGTTTGTACTTTAGATGTTATCAGCATTGTCAGACCCTGCAGGGAGCTCCTGGATTAGTCCTCTCTATTATAAGCAAACAGGAATACTCTGGCTGCTTTATAAACTGTCATGTAATTATACACTCCCTCTCAGCAGCTCTCTCCTCCCTCCACCCTTTACTAACAGTGCAGTATCAGGTTACACTTACAGGAGGTCTATTCTGTTTAAGTCATGGAGGGGGAGACCTATTACAGATCTGCCTCATTTAGACTCCATTTATTTCTCTAAGCAGGTATCTCTGTTGTGACAGTTTCTGTGTTGTATTTGACCTCTTGTGATGCTGCAAACACAGAGAGCAGAGAGGAGAACACAGCCCCTTTTCCCCCACTGATGTCCTGTGGAGGGATATGGTGTGAGTATATGAAATGAATATTCATCCTATGGGGAGGGGACAGCAGAAAACTAAGTGATCATTCACTGTGAGTGACAGATGGAATGAATCTCTTTATTTGAAGTTTACAGAAGATAGGAGGGAAATATAAAAAAGAAATACATAAATAGAGTTTAGAGCGAGGATCTAGAAAATGATAGCAGTTACATGTGGATTTTTGACCTGACAGTTTTCCTTTAACAAAACGTATACTTTTACTTAAATTTTTGTAAAGAAAAAGAACTGCACTTTTGGCGCCATTTTCCACGACCCGTATCGTTCTCATTTTCCGGGATCTGGGGCTGTGTGACGGCTTATATTTTGCTTCTTCAGCTGACGTTTCTAATTATATAATTTTAAGGTACTGTATATACTCGTGTATAAGCCGAGTTTTTCAGCCCAAAATTTGGGCTGAAAAGTCTCCCCCTCGGCTTATACACGAGTCAATACGGGTGGGGGCTGTGGAGGCTGGAGGAGGCGGGGGGAGGCTGCTGTATGAGCGGCCCCGTCACGTGGGGCCGCTCATTATATATGCACTGCTTCCCCCTGTCAATCAGCGGCAGGGGGAAGCAGTTCATATATGCCCCCAAATGCTGGCACTCTCCCCCCTTGTAAGGGCCCCCCCCCCGCTGGTTATATTACCATCCCGGTCTTCTGATCAGCGCCGCTCCTCGGTGCTCCATCCGTCCAGCTACATCCGGGATTCCCGGCCGTCGCAGGCACATGACGTCATCGTGCAACGGCCGGAGATCCCGGATGCAGCGAGGACGGAGCATGAAGAATGGAGCACCGAGGAGCGGCGCTGATCAGAAGACCGGGATGGTAAGATAAGCAGATGGGGGGTGAGTGCCAGCATTTGGGGGCAGCTGGGTACCCCCAGGGGGCTGCTAGGTACCCCCTGGGGGCTGCTGGGTACCCTCAGGGGGCTGCTGGGTACCCCCTGGGGGCTGATGGATACTCCTTGGGGGCTGCTGGGTACCCCCAGGGGGCTGCTGGGTACCCCCTGGGGGCT
Source organism: Allobates femoralis (assembly GCA_033576535.1). Taxonomy (NCBI): domain Eukaryota; kingdom Metazoa; phylum Chordata; class Amphibia; order Anura; family Aromobatidae; genus Allobates; species Allobates femoralis. The sequence continues at coordinate 135,587,047 of JARQOC010000004.1, read as the reverse complement.
GCTGGGTACCCCCAGGGGGCTGCTGGATACCCCCTGGGGGCTGCTGGGTACCCCCAGGGGGCTGCTGGGTACCCCCAGTGGGCTGCTGGATACCCCCTGGGGGCTGCTGTATTACCCCTGGGGGCTGCTGTATACCCCCAGGGCTGCTGTATATACTGATGGGGCCTGTATACCACTGGGGCTGCTGTATACTACTGCTGGGGCTGCTATATACTACCACTGGGGCTGCTATATACTACCACTGGGGCTGCTATATACTACCGCTGGGGCTGCTATATACTACCACTGGGGCTGCTATATACTACCACTGGGACTGCTGGGGCTGCTATATACTACCACTGGGGCTGCTGGGGCTGCTATATACTACCACTGGGGCTGCTGGGGCTGCTATATACTACCACTGGGACTGCTGGGGCTGCTATATACTACCGCTGGGGCTGCTATATACTACCACTGGGGCTGCTATATACTACCACTGGGACTGCTGGGGCTGCTATATACTACCACTGGGGCTGCTGGGGATGCTATATACTACCACTGGGGCTGCTATATACTACCACTGGGGCTGCTGGGGATGCTATATACTACCACTGGGGCTGCTGGGGCTGCTGTAGACTACCACTGGGGCTGCTGTATACTACCACTGGGGAGGCCTGTATACCACTGGGGGGGGGCCTGTATACCACACTGCTGGGGGCTGTATACCTCTGCTGGGGTCCACCCTCGGCTTATACACGAGTCAATAGGTTTTTCCAGATTTTTGGGGCAAAAGTAGGGGGGTCGGCTTATACACGGGTCGGCTTATACACGAGTATATACGGTAGATACGATGTTTTAATTGCCTGTTATTGCATTTTATTGCATTGTTGTGGCAACCAAAAAAACGTAATGTTGGCATTTTTACTTTTTTTTTTACATTACGCAGATTGCAGATCTGTTTAGCTGAATTTATATTTTGATAGGTTGGGCATTTCTGAACGCGACAGACAGGTGCTTTCTAGAACACACTGTAGGCAATATATGGTTTCTTACAAAAACCTCTTCTGAGCAGGAGAAGACATTGAGCTACAGGCGTTAACTTCACGAAAAATAATAATAATTTATAATAAAAAAGAAACATGAACAGTATACACACATTTCTTAATCGCTTCATTGGGGGACACAGGAAGACCTTGGGTGTATGCTTGCTGCCATCAGGAGGCTGACACTATGCAAAAAACAGAAATGCAACTCCTCCCCAGCTGTATACACCCCCTACTGGCACAATTGCAACTCAGTTTTAGCTTAGTGTCTTAGGAGGCAGACACGGGTCTCTCTGAGCCCGTATCTACCAGAATTTTTAATTAGATTAGTTAGATTTTTCATTTTAATTTTAAATTTTTCTTCAATGAAGATTCATCAGGGAATACGGAGCGGTTGAGCCAATCCGTCACCTTGCATAGAGATCGAGAGTCCAGTGTACGCTGGTTGCACTGTTAACTCTCCCTCTCTGGGCCAGGGCCATCCATCCCTTCTTGGAAGAGGATCCTGGAGGACTCTGAGGCTGGACGGTGCCTGCCCTGGCCCATGCGCTCCCGTACCCACTCGCCTTCCAGAGCCTGTCGGTAGGGTCATCAGACGCACGGATCCCTGGTACACAGGAGAACAGATCTGCGTCTGGAGCTCGGCACCTCTCAGGACGAGGTAGGGACCTGCACCCTGATAGCAGCAATCAGTCCCTAGGTCCGGGGCCCATTTAACCCCCCTTCCCATCCTCTCTTTACCAGCCCCCTCCTGGTAGCTCTTCAGCTTATCCCCTGGCTACTCCAGAGGGGATATTGCTCTGGGGCAGCAGCCGCAGCGAGGCCACTCTGCCCCTGCGTGCAGGGGCCGGTCAATGGCTACCTCAGCAGGGTAACCACGACCCATTACCCCTAATGCTGCAGCAGAGGTGGCATGATAGGCATAGAGGATGGGGGGCCAAGAAGGAGGGGGTGCCTTTTGGTTGCTTAGGGGCTCCTGGCTTTGTTCCAGGACCAGCAAGCCCCTTTATACTAGTTTGCAGCCAGCACACTGTGCTGTGACTGCATCTCTACATAGCTCCTAACCATCTGGTTAGTAGAGCTTTTGCATGTCCTTCCAAGCACTGTCTGGGCCACCACAGCCCCAGACAGGCCACCACAGCCCCGGACACACCAGCACAGGGCTGGACCCGAGGCTCCGTGCCGCGGACCTCCCGATCCGGGCCACCGCTACAAATTGAGGCCCAGGCGCTCCTGGTCTCTATGAGCTGTAGCCCTTAGCCGTCTATTCAGCTAGAGTACCATGTCCGCTCACGAGCGCTGGACGGTCCACTCGGTGGCCTCCTGAATTTGGGCCCGGAGATCATTAAGGGCCGTTCTCCAGAAGGTACTGTCCTCGCCGTCTGTCTCAAGTGTCAGCACGCCCGGGGTGGCACGGTCAGCCAAGATGTCCTCTTCAACCTCCCGCATGAGTTGTTTGAAACTGGGGACTGCCATTGTCTCACAGCAGCACACAGCTAACTAACTAACTGTCACTCAAGTCTTTCTGCACTAACCTAGGCTCCACCTCATTTTGGACCTACTGAATAATCAGTCCCTTGCTCTAAAGGCCCTGTCACACACGTCAATGTCGTCAGCGATCTGATCGCTGGCGACAATGATGGCTGATCACTGGTGAGCAGTCACACAGGCAGACTCACCAGTGATCAGTGGACCAGCAACATTGTGGAAATGATTTAAATATCATTTCCACGATGTCTTGCTCCCTCTGCCAGGCTGCGGTAAGCGGGAGCAGGCTGGTATCCAAGGTAAACTGCAGGTATCTAGGCAACGCGCGCTGCCTACATACCCGATGTATACCTTGGTTACCAGCCTTCTCCGCTCACCTGTTGGTATCCAAGGTACACAGCGGGTAACTAGGGTCCCTAGTTACCTGCTGTGTACCTTGGATACTAGCTGGTGAGCGAAGAAGGCTGGTAACCAAGGTATACATTGGGTATCTAGGCAGCGGGCTGCCTAGATACCCGCAGTTTACCATGGATACCAGCACCCAGCACTTGCTGAGAGGCGCTGGGAGCTGGCTGATCGCGCGTCTCTCGGTGTCACACGCAGCGATGCTGCGTGTCCACCGGGCAACCATCGCCAGGTTTTTGGTCCTGTCTGAAAAACTGGCGACCATCAACCAGCAATTTATCGCTGGTTGATATACCATGTCACACGCGTCTATATCTCTGCAACGTAACGGGCAGCAGCAACATTGACAGCGAAATTGACGCGTGTGACAGCCCCTGTAGGTGGCCTAGTGTTGTGTGTGAATTCAGACTCCATAGATTAAACTCTAAACCCACAACTACAGAGATACTACATATGTTTTCAAAGTGTAATACCTCCCTGTGGCGCCTAGCCATAGAGGCACCACAATTGGACAATGAACGACAGATTTGAGGTCAGGATCTCAAATCTAGGATGAACGATCCAATGATCTTTTCATCCTATATCGTTTGTTTACACGCAACGACGCCCGAACGATATATTTTCAACGATCACAAATCTTTGACGTTTCAAGGATATCATTTACGATATCCTAGGGTGTAAACCCACCATAAATCTCAGAAATCTCAAGCTGAATAAAAGTCCATGCAGCACACAGCTACACCAATGATGCACAGTGCTAACAAGCCATATGTGTTTGAGGTAAAAATTCAAAAACTTACGTTTTTTCAAAAAACTCAATAATCTTATCTTTTAATCTGGAGTTCTTAGTACATACATTGGCCAATGTCTGCTTGCTCATCAACTACGACAAAGTGACTCCAGGTATGGTGAGCCCTATCTGACATCCCTGCCCTCCTTGTCCACCCCCCACCTCGCGGTGGGCAGGCACCATCTATACCCTCCATCACCTGTAGGTTTAATGAGGGTGCAATTACATCGCAGCAATGGAGTCTGCAACTCCATATAATATATATAATTTGGAAAAGCTGCACAGCACACAGCAGACCAGTGTGAACTGGTGCAAGCATAGGACGCAGAGATTAAACAAACTGAATAAAAGTCCATGCAGCACACAGCTACACCAATGATGCACAGTGCTAACAAGCCATATGTGTTTGAGGTAAAAATTCAAAAACTTACGTTTTTTCAAAAAACTCAATAATCTTATCTTTTAATCTGGAGTTCTTAGTACATACATTGGCCAATGTCTGCTTGCTCTTCAACTACGACAAAGTGACTCCGGGTATGATGAGCCCTATCTGACATCCCTGCCCTCCTTGTCCACCCCCCACCTCGCGGTGGGCAGGCACCATCTATACCCTCCATCACCTGTAGGTTTAATGAGGGTGCAATTACACGCGTCTATATCTCTGCAACGTAACGGGCAGCAGCAACATTGACAGCGAAATTGACGCGTGTGACAGCCCCTGTAGGTGGCCTAGTGTTGTGTGTGAATTCAGACATTGCACCCTCAATAAACCTACAGGTGATGGAGGGTATAGATGGTGCCTGCCCACCGCGAGGTGGGGGGTGGACAAGGAGGGCAGGGATGTCAGATAGGGCTCATCATACCTGGAGTCACTTTGTCGTAGTTGATGAGCAAGCAGACATTGGCCAATGTTTGTACTAAAACTCCAGATTAAAAGATAAGATTATTGAGTTTTTTGAAAAAACGTAAGTTTTTGAATTTTTACCTCAAACACATATGGCTTGTTAGCACTGTGCATCATTGGTGTAGCTGTGTGCTGCATGGACTTTTATTCAGTTTGTTTAATCTCTGCGTCCTATGCTTGCACCAGTTCACACTGGTCTGCTGTGTGCTGTGCAGCTTTTCCAAATTATATATATTATATGGAGTTGCAGACTCCATTGCTGCGATGTAATTGCACCCCCATTAACCTACAGGTGATGGAGGGTATAGATGGTGCCTGCCCACCGCGAGGTGGGGGGTGGACAAGGAGGGCAGGGATGTCAGATAGGGCTCATCATACCTGGATTCACTTTGTCGTAGTTGATGAGCAAGCAGACATTGGCTAATGTATGTACTAAGAACTCCAGATTAAAAGATAAGATTATTGAGTTTTTTGAAAAAACGTAAGTTTTTGAATTTTTACCTCAAACACATATGGCTTGTTAGCACTGTGCATCATTGGTGTAGCTGTGTGCTGCATGGACTTTTATTCAGTTTGTTTAATCTCTGCGTCCTATGCCTGTGTAGCGACCGGTGGTAAGGCCGCGGGTGTGTGTGTATGATTTTTCTCAACACAATCCCCATACTCAGTTTTAACCGATAATAACGTTTCTTTACTGGCAAACATGTTTATATCACAGTCAACCGAGCTATATGCGCACTGGTATCTATTAGAGTCTCTGAATCTTCACTTCTGCCGGGTACGCAGCAAGAAAAAACACAACAATGAAGGTATCTTTCCCTAACTTTCCCTAAAATCACGTACCAGTCTATCACAGAAGAAGATGTCGCTCCCACGTAGCAGGCCTGGGGATCTCCTCAGTCTTCTTCTTTGGTCTCCTCCCGCAGGTAACAGAATTTTTCTTTTAATGTCTCTCCCAGTCTCAGGGCACACAGAGCAGCAGCAGAAGGGAGATCACAACAGCACAGAAGTCTCTCTCAGTCGGTCACGGCCCCTGCACATGCACTCTGGGTGCTCGGCGGGCAAGGTTTTGCAGAGCGGCCAGAGTCACAGCACCAAAGTCCAGTGGCCCAGGATCAGTCACAGGGGCCTCTGCGGGGTGATTTTTCCGGCAAGGTTTAGCAAAGTAGTCCACTTTGAACAGACATCCGCAGGCAGATCTTCTCTGGTTCAGCTCTGGCTCTATACTGACTTCCTGAGTAAACACATTTGGTGAAAAGGGAGTTTCCCAGTTTGTTTTAGCACTTGTCCACAAGGGGGCAGTGGCGGACTGTGCACAGCTCATTTCAGTGTCAATTTCAATAATACAATCTGAATTGTACACCTCATTACACCTGCACCAGTTCACACTGGTCTGCTGTGTGCTGTGCAGCTTTTCCAAATTATCAGAAATCTCAAGAGTATATCATTCTATATTGTGAACCACTTGTAATTCAGTAAAGCATACAATAGGGGGCAGATCTGTTCAAGCTCAGTTCTTGTGTCTCGCTTAACAACATCATGCCTAGCTTTTCATAGTTTGTTTTTTCACATTGCAAATTTTGTATGAAATTTGCAAACAAAAAAAAATCATGTATGTCTTTAAAAATACAGTCTGTGCACTATAAACAGCACTTTAGTCTTATTTTCTCCCATACATCGCTCAAAAATGTGGATCAATCCTGCTTATACACAAGGATATATTAAGTGATGCCTGGAAAGAAAGATCCTGATAAAGAAAATAACATTTGATTAGCATAAAACATAAATCATTTAGTGGCGTCATAGGCTGGCCTTCTCTGCACTGACCAAGAGTACAGAAATATTCCAAATATGAGACCTGTGTGGAAATGAAGTATACTCATGAAACTAAGGACAAGTGTGTGTTATGTCTTGATAATGGAGCGTATATTCTTAAATGCTGTCTAATGTTGACAGAATTCAGGTTGGACTCACACCTGTGTTGAGAGACCAGCTGTGCAGGGCCTTGGTGGTCAAGAGCGAGGCAGGGCCTCAGCAGCAGAGCAGCCCTGGTTTTGCAAAAGGTGCCCCAGCTGGCTCCCCAGTGCGAAAGTCAAGTTTATAATTTCCCTCGATGAGGGCCAAAGCATATGCAGAGGCAATCAAAGTTCTTATTAAAGTTTTACTCAAACAGTCTTGTAAAATACAGGCACTTAACTTAAACGTTATTTCTTCTATTCTTCTGGGGTATTGACATTGGTACAATTTGCCACAGACTGCTCCCCTCATCCCGTTGTTTCCAGACTCTCGTCCCTCTGACATCACTGTAGCCCACTGTAAGCTCTCCTGGCTCCAGCCCTATCCCCCTGACCTACCCAGGGGTCTTTGGGAACTCGGTACCCAGGTGTTTACTGTATGGGGATGTCACTGGTGGCCTGCCCGGGACCATAACCCTGGGGTCATCTGGGAAAATAGGGGAAAAATAATAAGAAGAAAGTCTCGTGACGCCAACTGTGGTATCTGGTGAAGGCACCAGTGCTGCTGCAGACTTCCGGGATGATGGACAGACAGCTTGGGTAGTACTGCTCCCCACAGGCAGAGCGGGATCCCTGGGGCAGTGATGATATGACGGGGATTTCTTACACGGAGGTGGTTAGACAGCCGGCCCGCTGCTACTCTTGGCCAGTCAGGTTCAGGGACTCACAAACTGACACACAAACTGGGAATCGTTTCTATATCTTTACTGGTGTCATGGCAGGCACTATCCAGGGTACGCCCCAAGTGGTCGGGAGGCACTTCTGGATTTCCACAGTGAGTGTTGAATGAGGCCTCAGTGTCTCTTTTCCCTTGGTGAAGTCCCTGACCTGTGTAGAACTAGGCCTGACCTCCTCTGTGTCTCTCTCACCCGTGTTGAAGTGTCGAGAACCTTTGTGTTGGCTACTGCTATAACTTCTCTTGTGATCCCTGGCTTCCCTGTTGGTTGCATGACAGGTGTCCGGGAGACTGGAGTCTCCTCGGTGAACCAGTGTTTTCTGCCGGGCTTGATGCTCTCCTGCAGACTTGGACTCCGGTGTCCAGGTTGCTTCCTGGAGTGAAGCGGTATAGCTCCTCTGCCCCCAGTCTGCTCCTTACTCTGTCTTTCTCATGCCTTGCCTTCTACCTCACTCTCAGGCCCTCACACTGGGTAGGCTGGTCTACTGGCTGGGGCCTAGCACAGCTCGGACACACCAGGACGTCTTCCTCAGTACTGCTCCGTACTAAACTAACTAACGCCGCCCCCAGTACCAATATTTATAGGGGAACTCGCTTAAAGGCAGCAAGTAGAGCTCCCCCTACAGGCCTGGGGTGTAAGGTGTTGTGTGCATGTGGGTACCTGTTGTGGAAATCTATCCATGCTTTAGGTGGTTCTGTGGCTACCTGTAATGACAGGGCGCTACCCCTCCCACTGGGATCAGTCCAAAGGAACAAACAGGGCCACTGTTAGAATAAAGTTACTTTACAGCTAGCACCATTGCAACCTGTTTGCCCGACTGTATCCCAAGGTCCACTGAACCAGCATCAGTGGAAACAGCCGCAATCTAATGATCTGCCTATGGCGAACAGCGAGCACCAACTCCGGAGAGCACACTCACAGTATGTTCAGCTCCCACGTCACGGATTCAGGGCCTGAATCCCAGGATAGCCGAGAGGGTCCTGCCGAATTTAAATGGAATAGCAGTTCTGTGACGAATTTGCTACCGAACTTGGCAGCTATATAGCACCACCTTTATGCTCAAGCCAGTGAGGGAACTGCCTGATGATAAAAGAAAGACCACAGCTGCCCTGTCAGTGCTGGGTTATTAAGGCACCCCTCAGTGAGTGTGATATATGCCTTCCAGTCCCTGTCCAGAAGCACATATAATAACCTCCACCCCGTCACTGATAGAGGCCCATAATAACATAAGCACCAGTTGCTGCCACCACTTTCTCTTTTGACATAAGTCTGGTCCATGAACAATAACCTATAAGGGGCAGACAAAGGTGCAAATCAGGTCTTTTTCCGAGGACAATATGATATAAGATAAAGGTGTTATTCACTGCTCACCTTGCTGGGGAGTGCCACTCACAAATAGTATAAGTGCCTTTACAGTTGCTGCTGGATCCACACTACCATGTGTAAAGTGGTGGAGCTATAGACATCAAAAGGACAGTGTGCTGTGATTCACACTGCTACATATGAATAGGAGCCAAAGATTGATCCAAGGCAGTGTTTATTTCTTAATAATCTCAACGCGTTTCAGAGCTGTCCCTGCTCCTTCCTCAGGAATATACATATATATATTCCTGAGGAAGGAGCAGGGACGGCTCCAAAATGCGTTGAGATTATTAAGAAATAAACACCGCCTTGGATCAACTTTTGGCTCCTATTCGTATGTAGCAGCGCGGATCACAGCACATGGTCCGTGAACAGGCTTATATTGGGGTCATAAACCAACCCAGGTAGCATTAACGTTAAATGAGCACACGGGCAAGGGAATTCATGATCAAGATAAAAAAACAACCCAAGATTAAATTTTATATATTTAATCGCCATAGGGGAACACTAGAATATTAATATTTATGTACAGGTAATATGAAGATATTACAGTCATTTATGCAAATAAAATATAAATGGAAATACACACAGATATTCAGGCAAATCTGAAATGTTACCGGCTCCTTGATGCTGGTGGCCACACGGAAGCGGTGTTGAGCCGACCAGGTTCCCTTGGGTATACTCTGGCTTCTGATGTAATAGGCCTCCTCAAAGTAATACAAAAATCCAGTGGAGGTCGGGCATTCTTATTCGGTAAGTGTGCCCTGCCCATGGGATGCCCTGCAGTTACTTCCCCCTGGGTTGTGATATGAAATATTCAAGGACTACTATGGGTCATAAATTGGCCTGGGAGCATCCCAGGTAGAAGATAATGCTCTCATATTTTTGGTTATGATTTTAGCTTTCTGATGGCATGGCATGTTTGTGATCGTTCCACTGGCCGGTATTAAGTTTGGGTTACTTAGGAAGGTCGCACAATTATGCAGAAATATGCGTTATGGTCCTCTATTTGTCCTGGCACCATATTTATAATTGTCATATTTAGGGGAGTGATGTGTCGTGAAATATTAAAACTTATTTCCCTTGGCTCCTGCATGTCTGTGCTCTTTGTGAAGCTTCTTTTGAGAGTACTCACCTCTCTCTGCAGATTCATAGGTTGTACAATTGGTAGGAAACCTTCATTGTGTGGCAACAATTGACCAGGAGATTAATATCCTCAGATTAATTAACAGACCCAGGAGATTAATTAAGTCTCACGCAAAAGGAGGAGGCTCTCTCCTTGGAGTGAGGAAAAATATGGTGACAGCTGACAAAATGGCTGCTGTAGGAATAGGTCAGAATATCCCTTATTCCTTAAAGGTGACCGTTCTGCCTTACCTGCTCCTCTTTTCTTGGGGACCTCCTCCTGCAGATATACCACAGGCCTTTTTAATTAACTATAGTAATCAAAGGATAGAGGCTGGCTCGACTGCTTGGATAGGTGCTTAAGGGAAAAAAGGTTTCATAAACAGTGTAATATATCCCTGGCACACTAAAAGAGGAACTTGAAGAGTTGATTCTTTTATGATGAATTTATTAATTCGTAGTGTAGTTGAAAAACATAACGTTTCGGCTCTACATGAGCCTTCATCAAATGATTGTTATCAGAAAGTGATAGATGAAATCAGGGGATACTCATGTATCGTATTGGAGTAGCATCAAGGAATGGCCCTGTGCGGACTTAGTAGCAAGCACAATGACTTTAAGAGGTGAAAGGCATCATATAGTATTTGTTATCCACAGTCAGGTGTCAAACCAGTGACTCCTGTCCTTTAAATCCTAAGTGGGGCGCATGGTGGCTAGCCGGGTGAGTGGGTCCAGGAGTCTAGGAGTCCTGGACCCACTCACCCGGCTAGCCACCATGCGCCCCACTTAGGATTTAAAGGACAGGAGTCACTGGTTTGACACCTGACTGTGGTTAACAAATACTATATGATGCCCTTCACCTCTTAAGGTGGGGTCACACGCGGCGATCTGGTCTGCGATGTCGGAAGCGACGTGCAGGTGCGCGGTCGCTTCCGACATCGCAGGCCAGCTGTCACACGGCACGACGGTCCCGGTGACGCGGCGGCGATGTGGGCGGAGCCGTTGCTCGCTGGGCTGGGCTCAGCCCAGCGAGCGATCCACAACAACACTGCGATATAGGCTGGATCGCGCCGCTAGCAGTGTCAGACGGCGCGATCCAGCCTAATCGCTGGTCACAGGTTGCCAGGTTTATGAACATGTTCATAAACCTGTCAACCTGCGACCAGCGATAATTTGCAGTTGCGTCACGCTGTCACACAGCGCGACGCACTTGCAATATCGCCCGCGACTTCGCTGTGACGTCACTTTGCGGCGATGTCGAGGGCGACATCGCCGCGTGTGACCCCACCTTTAAAGTCATTGTGCTTGCTACTAAGTCCGCACAGGGCCATTCCTTGATGCTACTCCAATACGATACATGAGTATCCCCTGAGTTCATCTATCACTTTTGGCCACTTTACACTCGGCTACATTTCTAGCTTATCCACAGGTAACTTACTGGTTGCAGTGAAATCATGGAGACATGGTTCTATCTTTTTGCTGTGTACAAATGGAATAATGTCTCCATGATTTCACTGCAGCCAGTAAGTTACCTGTGGATAAGCTAGAAATGTAGCCGCGTGTAAAGTGGCCATTTCTGATAAGAATCATTTGATGAAGGCTCATGTAGAGCCGAAACGTTATGTTTTTCAACTACACTACGAATTAATAAATTCATCATAAAAGAATCAACTCTTCAAGTTCCTCTTTTAGTGTGCCAGGGATATATTACACTGTTTTTAATTAACTAGACCCACCCCTAGGGAATATCACTAATTACTATTATCATTCTGATGCTCATAAACTTGCATTGAGCACTTGTGACGTAATTTCTAGCATATGGCCAGTCAGGAGTTGCATTCACTAGATGGTGCCGCGAGACTAGAGTGATGCATATAAAAAGAAATGAGTAGGGTCAGGGGTCAGGGACCATATTAAAAGCAACATTTCAGTGCTGAAAAAAAAAAGGCCAGAGTGATGCATTAAAGTTGCATGAACTTGAACTGATGAGTAAAAAGATTGTCAGACAGGCCATCATCCAAAAGAGCCTTGTTTTGCCGCATTATGGTAAATCAAAACATTATTGCGATTAAAAAAAATTTGAACGCAGACTAAGGGCCCTTTTACACGCTGCAACTTTCCAGCGATCACGACCACGATCTGACCTGGCCGGGGATCGCTGGTGAGTCGCTACGTGGTCGCTGCTGAGCAGTCAAACAGGCAGGTCTGCTCAACGACGCAGCAACGATACAGACCTGAATAAAGACCTCACTGGTCGTTGGAGACATGTCACACAGAAGCTAATTTGACGACTCACACCTATGTTAGGGGAATGGTGTTTGACGCTGAAGCCACCTAGGTGTGCTTTACCATGCACCCTCAGCTCCGATTGGTGCTCGCTAGTGCGTTCTGATTGGTCGATTGCAGATAATGTTATAGAAGTAAAAATGGAAATGCTACAAAGATCATAAATTTATACCACAAATGATGCCTACCGTACAGACGTTGTAGTATCGCAGCCTGGAGACCTCTTTACTAAGATCCGCAAACCAGCACACTCAGGAACAAAGTAGCTATGGAACAAAGGACAGAAGCGCTACTAAGTTGCTTTCTTTTCAGTAAAACGACATGGAGACAATTCAGATTCTCACTTAGGTTGGGCCTGCATCCGTCTACTGGATCCGATAACGGATCCGTTTTTTAAGTTGTCATTTTTGAGCCATTTGTACCGCATGCATTACGCATGGTACCTATATGTACCATGCGTTAATGCATGAGTTTCCCAGAGATCCCCATGTGAAAAAAATGGATGCGTTTTTGACAAAACCCCAAAAAACGTTGCAGGCCCTATTAAAAACAGATTTCTCAAAAACGCAATACGTTAAACAGATTGCACTTTAGCACACTTTTGCAATGCATTTTTTGAGTGTATAGATGCGTCAATGGATGCGTTTTTATACAATTCCACATGCCAAAAACGGATCCAATAGCAGGATTGCAGACAGAAGTGTGGCCCTTGCCTTAGCTATTTTTTATAAGCTTTCTTTTTTAGGTATGTTTTTGTCACTCAAGAAAATGTCTGTTTTTTGCTGTATTGCTCACTCCTTGCAAATGTGGCGCCCCTGCGACCAGGGTGGCCACATAAAGGAACTGCAGCCAGGCAGAAAGTAGATAGTTTGTGCACCAAACACCTTCACAGCACACACACCCACAGGAGCACAAAACCCAACCCCGGAGCCCGGGACTCTAGGCGGGAAAGAGGTGGTGGGGTTTAGAGAAAAGTGGGTGGGAAGGTAGGTCAGGTGGTAGACTAGTACAAATTGAGGAAAAGAGGAGGGAGGAGTTAGTAGGCCAGAGTGAGCCGAGAGGTGAAGAACAGTAGACAGAAAGTGACACATCCCTGTGGCATAGGGCTCCCTGGAGACGCAGAATCCAAAGTGACACAGATCCATGGAGAGAAAGCTCGTCCATAGCCTGTAGCCCATGGAGAGTGAGGACAGAGACCAGGCCGGTGCCACCGGGTCCGAGAAGTACGGCAGCACCGACCAACTACCGGCGGGATAGATTCCCTGATTGTATCTGGAAGCCACATGGGTGGGAAAGAGCCGATGATCCCTTGCAAGACAGGGACACCCAAGCTAGGCTGAAATTAGAGTGTCGGCTCTGAGGGGGACTGCTGCTACACGCCGGTTTCCCAGACAAACAAGTGGGGAACACGGATTCCGGATCATTGTTCCTAATACATGGATTGGAGGCTAAGCAACATTATAGGACCCGGCTTACCGCCCATACACATAGGGGGAAGCTACATACAAGGGGCCGAGTTGCTGTCATACAGTCTACACGGAAGAACAGAAGAGAAGAACAAGCCTGAAAGGTTGCAGAAAGAGTGAGGGGTCTCAGAGCGACAGCCTGGATGCAGAGGGTTCAAAGTGTCTGGAGTTATCTGTATTAAGAACTGAACTACAGTATACCATAAACTGTTTGACTTGGAAGAATTTGTGAGTAAACCCGGTGAACCCTGCGTCAGTCTCCCGTGTATGATTCCAGGTATACAAAACTTTTACTACAACTTTTACCCTGTCAGGGGCAGCCTGACCCGCGTGGGCTCATCCACCTTGCTGCAGCATCCATCCATCCTCCTGACAGAAGCACACTGCAGCGGTGGTCCCCTTACTGACCACAACCCGTGGGTGGCATCACAACAAACAATATCCCCTGTATATATTCCCTTTTACTTGTGAGACTCGGGACACGGTCCGGACCAAGACTGCCGTGACATCCCCAGCAGATACCCCGGTCCGGTACCGAGTACCCCGTCCCGGTGGGCCACACGCAAATCCTGGATATTCCCTCTAGTCAGGGGCAGACATATAATTGGTGAAACCTTTGCAAAGGCCCAAGAGGTAATGAGCTCATTTCCAGTTGTGCATTTTGATGAGCTATTGAACCATGTACTGTTCTTCCACAGGGGCCCTTTTCTGTCTGTTTCCGCTATTACCTTTAGTTATATTTAAATTTTCAGAAAAAAAGCCGCCGATACTGGAGACAGTGAAAAAACGACGGAGTAACTGCCAGTGAAGCCACATTAGGAAAAAAACTTTTTTTCTAAAGCATCATAGAGACGTTGGGTGTACAGTCTCGTGGTGTACATTCAATTTTATTCGGCCTCCATTCTGGTTGTGCCATAGAACCATGGGGCCTACTAAAAGAAAGACACCATAGGAAAGGAGGCCAAACGGTGTCTATAATGACTCAATCTGACCCTTTCTAGTGACTGGCTCCATCAGGGTTTCCATTTTTTTCAGTGACATGTTCACAGGCTGCATTTTTCCATGTTTCACAGGCAAAATATACCGTGTCAGCAATGTGAATGAGATTCCTTTCAAATGTGAACCATGAAAGCCTTTCTTCAGATCTGCTGCATGTCAATTCTTTCAGGGCTATTAGGCAGTGTGCTCACGATCAGGTTACAAAGCGTTTTGGACTCGGCGTGTTTGCGCTGCGTCCAAAACGCTGTGTTGTATAGTAGAAGCATAGTGGATGGGATTTCAAGATATCCCATCCTTCCCATGCTGATCTAACCGCAGCGTCTTTTAAAGCTATGGTGCGGGTTGCAGAGCCTATGCTGGGAGATGGTATCTATGGTAAACGTCGGGTTACTAAGCGCCGCGCGGCGCCTAGTAACCCGATGTGTACCATAGTTACCAGCGATCTCGCTGCTGAACATCGCTGGTGAGTCTGTCTGTGTGACATCTCACCAGCGATGTGGAGCGATATCGTTAGCGATCGCGCGTGCACGTGATCGCTAACGATATCGCTCACGATATTGCAGCGTGTGACGGCCGCCTAATAAGGGCCCTTTCACATCAGCGTTTTTTGAAATTCGCGGCAGATGCGGTGAAAAAACCGCATCTGCCGCGTTTGCCGCATAACCGTTACACTTGCGGCGTGGTTGCGGTAATCCCCATAGAAAGTATAGGGGGACTTGTGGAAGGTGCGGCAAGTGCGGTTTTGCACTTGCGGCAAGTGCGGCCGCGAAAAAAAAACGCAGTCAGCCGTGGTTTTTTTCGCGACTGCACCTGCCGCAAGTGCAAAACCGCACTTGCCGCACCTGCCGCAAGTCCCCCTATACTTTCTATGGGGATTACCGCAACTGCGCCGCAAGTGTAACGGTTATGCGGCAAACGCGGCAGGTGCGGTTTTTTTCACCGCATCTGCCGTGAATTTCAAAAAACGCTGATGTGAAAGGGCCCCTCCGGATAATGAGCACATACCTTTATAGTTTTTTCCTCATTCAGATGAATAAAAAAAAATCCACATATAAAAAGACATAAAAAATATGACTATATTACACAGCGTATTTCCAAAAACACTGAGTTTTAGCACTGAAAAACCTACTGCAAATACCCAACATGTGCCCCTTCCCCTAAATGTGAACCCCACAGGCCAAATGTGCATGGAGCCTTACTACTTATCAGATAACAATGACGACATACATCTGTGTGGAAATGGCCGCAACTAGTCTTTCTTTCAGGGTGAAATCATCTGTTCAGTTTCATGTGTTTCCCCCTAGATATGACTAGAAAATCAGTGTGGAAATGGTGAAGCTGAAAAACATTCAGTCATGAGGAGATTCAGTATTTTGCTTTGATGGATATTTGGGGAATGAAGTGTGTGATTGTCTGACTAGAGACAACATTGTAATGGGGAAATCCAGTTTGACAGGAAAGAGCACAGAAGTATTTGTTGGCATTGCAGAAGGACACAGGGCTCATACACCCCCTCAGGAGGAGACGCCCTGCAGTAAATTTCATCCAATCAGCAGCTCAGGCCACGTGGCAGGAATTAGTATGTGTCCTGGTGCATGATGGGAGCTGGGCTCTGCTGGGGCCTGCGGTTGCTAGGCGACGCTCTTGGTATGCAGGCTGTGGAGGCTCTTGACTTTCTTTTACACTGCAATTGCTGCTTGTTAAAATTAACTCCTTATATACCAATGCAGCTGGTCACAGTGCAATGCTGTGGTACGGTACAAACTGGTAAAAAATAGGGCCTTCATCTGAAAGCAGAATTACACTTTCTTTTTCCTGTTATACACATGTGAATTTATCTGTCACCACATCCTCCCTAAAACTAATAGCACGTAAGTGTATACAGTGTATATAGACAAAAGTGTATATAAGTAAGTGTATATAGACAAAAGTGGGTGATGACCGAAGCATGTGGTCTCATATGAAAAACCCCTATTTATCATAATGATGGCTGACCCTACAATCAAGTCCTACCTACTGTTTCCCCCTAATTCCCTATAGATAGTAAGCTTTCGAGCAGGGCCCCCACCCCTCCTGTAACTGCTGAACTATGTAATACTTTGGACTGTCGTTAATGTCTGTACATTGCCCCCAAGCTCAATTGTAGTGTTGTAAAATATGTTGGCGCCATATAAATAAAATGTATTATATTATTATTAATTTAAAAGAGTGTCTTCCATAGGTGCCCAAAATATGTCAAAACTGTGACCTTGTGACATAATTTGAGCCAGTACGTCTCAGTATTAAAGTAGGCAGAGAGTTTTAAACTACAATGTGCGGTGTCCTGGTTGGTCCTCTGTGCCAGTTCAGGAAAATGGTCACTTACAGTGATCTTTCCAAATATACTAGGCCCCGGATGTCATCCTGGACACCACTGCCACTTACTAGACCCCTGCAATGTTATCCTGGGCACCTATGCCACCTTATGATGTTGCACCATTTGTTTCATTAAGTGGCGGAAGCTCCTGGGATGTTGGACACAGATTTGCCAGCTCAAAGGCAAACTATGAACCCATTCGGCTGCAACAGAGAACCAAGCTGTACTTACGAAGAGTAGTTTGAATCTTTTTGATTATGTCTAATCGTCAAGCCTTTTTAAATGATTCTTTTTGTACCATATGGGTAACTGCTTTCCTATACTAACAGATACAGTACAAAGGCGTATATCATGTGGGTGTGATTTAGCAAGATATGCCACTTGTGCCTATACACTGGTTATAAAAAGTCAGCTGCACTCAAACACTAATGGTACCTTTACAGCGGCAACATTTCTAGGGTGTCAACAGGTAACTTACTGGCTGTAGTGAAATCATGGAGACAAGGTTCTATCTTGTTGCTGTGTACAAATGGAATCATGTCTCCATGATTTCACTGCAGCCAGTAAGTTACCTGTTGACACCCTAGAAATGTTGCCGCGTGTAAAGGTACCATTAGGGTACCATCAGACCTGCCAACGGCGCCGGAGATGTCGGCGGCGACAGGCGGGAGCGCGCATGTTTTTGGTGCCCCGCCAGCATCGCTGTCCCTCATTTACATGAGGCGACACCTCCAGCGATGCGCCGGCGATCTGACAGGCGGCATCACCGCCAGGGTCTCTCAAAACCCAGCTGGGAAGCAGTACAATGGTAGCCTATGGCTTCCATCGCCTGTAGTCCAGGTCGCCTAAATGTGGACACATCGCCCCAGATCGGCCGCCTTGTTTCACATCACTGATGTGAAACCAGGCGACCACTCAGAGGCGCCGACATCGCCCCTTTACATTAGGCGACGCAGGGGCGATATCGGCGCCGATAGGCCACGCCCCTACGTCAGCTTAATACATCGGCGGTGCCATCGCCAGGTGTGACGGCACCCTAAGACTTGCTTATTGAAAATAGAACTGCAATACAGCTAAAGAAATATGAAAAATGGAGACACTTAGCTAGTACATATGGCCATGGGTACAACCGCCCAGTAACTTCGTCGAGGCGTGTTCCCTTTACTGGATCCTATCCTACCTTTATATGTTTATTATAAGTCTCAGTCTCTCTGTGGATTAAAAACCTCCCTTGGAAGTGGCAAGTAGAAGACATGATAATAGAGACAACAGCACCTTGCAGCTAGTGGGGGAAGGATGCACTACAGAGGGTGTGACCCCATGCATGGTTATATTACTGATATAGTTTATTATAAAATATTTAAATGGTTATATGGCTAAATTATTTGCTTTATTTTTTATTTACTAACTACCTGCCTGTTCTACCTAATTCTAGCTAAAAGAGTCACAGACCCCTCCTGCTGGCTATTCTGTGGCTAAAAGTGAACAGAGCAGCTCTTACTCTTCCAGGCTGCTCTGTCAATGGGCACAACTGTCAATGTCATTCTGACTGACAGCTCAGACACTATGAGCCAACTATCAATCAGCATGCCATTGGCACTCATGCACTGTCAACAGAGCAAAGAGGAAGAAACATCAGCTGAAGCTGAAGAATCAATGGCAGGAGTTGTCTGTGACCATCTGTTCTGACAAAGCTCAGTGCTGGCCACAAAAGGCATATATTATTTATCATAGGTGCACTACACCTTTGGCACAATGCTGCAGTGATCAGAATGCCTTTAACATGACCTCTTCCACATCTGAACCTTTTCAAGTTTTCAGACTGTTTATCACTAAAATGCCAACATAATGCTGGCCAATTCTTTCATCAGTACATGATATAGCATCAGAACTACCATCAGTACATGAATGCAGTACAAGAAACCAAATCAGCTCAAGTTAGATGAATCCAGCATCATAGCCATAATAAGTACATGAAGGCAGCGTTTGAGCCACCTTCAGTACATTAATGAAGCATCAGCACCAACTTTACTATATATATGCAGCATCAGAACCAGAACTATCAGTACATGTACAGTATACAGAACCAAGCTTAGTGCAGCGATCAATTGCAAAGTCAGATAGCCCCATATAAAGTTTTATCGCATGAACGTTCAACTTCCAGTTTGCCCATTAGCAATGACACTGAGCTATTGGGAGTTGTTGTTACCAGGCATCATCAGACTGTGGACCATAAAGGAACCATGGGAGTCACTTTCATCACTTTAGTCTCCATGTAGTACAGA
Source organism: Allobates femoralis (assembly GCA_033576535.1). NCBI lineage: Eukaryota > Metazoa > Chordata > Amphibia > Anura > Aromobatidae > Allobates > Allobates femoralis. Next base: position 135,567,867 of record JARQOC010000004.1, on the reverse strand, counting down.
TGCCATGAACAAAGCTCGTCTCCGCAGACTTCTCTCTCCTCTTCAGCAGTGCTTCCCGACACAGCGCCCTAAAATGAACAAAGTATTGTTATGCTACTCCATAAATAAAAATATCTCCCATTCTGTGCTCGAAAAATAATTTCTTGTCACTGTGCTTCCTGCACAAAATATCCCCCCTCACTGCCTCTCTCTAAAATTATTATTATTATTATATTATTATTAATCATATGAACAAGTATTTTACATAATATAAGAATAAACAACAGATAGTATACAGTGATTTAAAGGAACAAAGGTATAGAAATCAGAGTTGGATGTTGAGGTTATCTATATATGCAATTGCATTGTCATTTCCAGTGTGGAAGTCATTCTTGTCACCAGTGTAAGATCTGAGTTGTTTGACACTCAGCTTCATAGTCACAGACAGGATAGTCAGATTTCCCCCACTTATACATAAGATCTGTACAACACCACAGTGTGTTCTGATGCGATTAACCCCTTCATGACCCGGGAATTTTTCGTTTTTCATTTTTGTTTTTTGCTCCCCTGCTTCCAAGAGCCTTAACTTTTTTATTTTTCTGTCAATATAGACATATGATGGCTTGTTTTTTGCGGGACGAGTTGTACTTTCATATGCAATAATTTATTTTACCTATAGTGTACAGGAAAATTGCAAACAAATTCTAAATGCAGTGAAATTGCAAAAAAAGTGCAATGACACGTTTGTTTTTTGGGTATTTTAGTCACCATGTTCACTATATGGTAAAACCGACATGACGAGGTGATGCCTCACTTCGGTACGAGTTCGTAGACACCCAACATGTATACCTTTACTGGTATCTAGGTGGTGAAAAAAAATTCAGAAGTTTGAAAAAAAAAACAAAATGGACTTTTTGCGCCATGTTCTGCGACCCCTAGCGTTCTCATTTTTCGGGATCTGGGGCTGGGTGATGGCTTATTTTTTGCGTCTTGAGCTAACGTTTCTAATGATATCATTTTTGGGGGGATCCACAGTTTTGATCGCCCGTTATTGCATTTTATAGCAATAAAGCAGTGACTAAAAAAAACGGAATTTTGGCGTTTGGACCATTTTTTCCGTTACGGAGTTTACGGCTCTCATTAACAGATTTAATACGAATGATAGATCAGGCTATTCTGAACACGGCGATACCAAATGTGTTTTTTTTTTTTGTATATATATATATATTATATATATATATATATATATATATATATATATATATACTTTTATTGTGATTGGGGGAAAAGGGGGGTGATTTTAACTTTTATATATATTTTTTTTTTTACAGGTTTTGTAAAAACTTTATTTTTTCATTCATTCTTATTTTTACACTGCCTCTTTAAGAGGCCCCTTGCTGCACAGTCCGATCGCTTCTGGGAGATACAGATGAGCTGCAGCTCATCTGTATCTCCCAGAATCGCCGACCTGCTGTGGTTGGCAGGCGCTGCCAACCACAGCAGGAAACTGCTCTGTGACAGCATCCGGGGTCTAGCCAGGACCCGGCTGTAGTGAGTGCCGGAGATCCCGCGATATCGCGGGATCTCCGGAGCAGGCGGGGAACAGTGCGTTCCCCACCGCAGCCGCCTTGGATCCCGCTGTCAGTGATTGGATCTGATTGGCGCTGTTACCCTGACATCTCAGCTGATGAAATCAGCTGAGATGTCAGGGCTTTGATGTGAGCTCCGTGCCGAGCTCACATCAAACGCCCCTTACCGGCCCATGACGTCCTCCTACGTCATAGGTCGGGAAGGGGTTAAAGGCCCCGTTGCACGGCATGACATCGTTAACGATATCGCTTAAACGTCACGGATTTGGAGTCGTTCAAGCGCCATCGTTTCGATCTCATTGTGTGTGACTCTGCAAAGTTGTAACGATAAATCGTTGGATTGTTGTTTGACACCGCGATAACAATGTCGTTTACAACTTCGCCCATTCACAGCAATGAGCAGGTTCCATTCGCTGGGTTGTGCAAACGATACCTGCTCACAACATCGTTGGTGAGTCGTCCACAATATCTAGACGTGTGATATCTCACCAACGATGTCAAAACGATGTCTGAAAAGACCGCACGCCCCCACGAGATCGTTGCCGACATCGTTCCAGGATGTGTAACGGGGCCTTCTGGGTGATCCAGGTTTTCCTTGGTAGATTGAAGCCTGGTGGCGGGTTTTGTGGGTGAGGAAACGTTTGAAGCTCACCGTCTACTGTACTGACCCAGAGTTCTCGCCATTTCTCTTCTAAATTGAAATTGTGTTCATACAGAGTAATTGCAGTTCGGATGGGTGGATGTCTAGATTTCAGTCACTGTATTTGGACATCTTGGATATTTTGATGTATTGGGAGGTTTCCATTTTTTACTACTTTGGTGTATTCTTTAAGTAGAAAGTCTTGTCTTCTCAGGTTTGCAGGTGCAATGTGGCTCAAGGTAGGTACCGTGGGTACGGTCTGATAGCACCAAATATTATACACATAGAGTTGTTCAGCTGGGTGTTGTTTCATTCACGTGGCAGCTATTTAGCCATACTGGAACATAGTATTCTACAGCAGAGTACACCAAGGCAAGGGTAGACGTTCTCAAGACAGGTGTTGAGGAACCCCAGGAGGATCGCTGAGTTTCTGAATAATATTATTGCTTGCTTTCAGTTTCTGTGCTCTCTTGAATTCAAGTGATATTTGAAGGTTAGGCTTCTATCAAGGGTTACACCTAAGTACTTAGGCTTGAAATTGTGTCTGATAGATTGACCTTCAAAGTGTACTTTGAGTTTCATCTTAGCACTTAGCGTTGTGGAGATGAAAGCAGCGTACTTCAGTTTATCATGGATTGAGCTTTAGCGTCTATTGTCGGAAATACTTTCCCATTTCCTTAAGATGTTCTGTTAGAACCCCCTCTGCTTCGTCCATTTTTCTGCTCACTGTGGCAAGTGCCCAGTTATCGGCGTATCCAAATTTCCATGATACTGTGTCAGGAAGGTCAGCTAGGTATAAGGCAAATAGGAGAGGTGCCAGCACTGATCCATGGGCCAGACCATTGTTTAAGGTTTTCTTACAACTGGTGGAATCACCCATGATAAGCTGAAAGGTTCGATTTGCAATCATATTATTCAAGAGGTACTTCATTTCTTACATGGGATCACCTTCAGAAACTTGTATAGAAGTCCTTCCCTCCACACAGTGTCGTATGCAGCAGAAAGATTGATGAATTCCACTGAGACCTTTTTGTTCTTTTGAAATTCAGCTTCAATGAGAGTTGTCGGGGCTAAGACTTGGTCACTACAGTTTCGAGCTGGTCTAAAGCTGGCTTGTTCTATGGGTATTTAGTCGAGAATCTTTTAATTGATCTTGTTATAGATTAAGCATTCTAGAAGCTTGTATAGGCAACTCAATAGAGTGATGGGTCTATAGCTTGATGGGTTATCTTCAGGCTTTCCAGGTTTTAGCAATGGCATGTTTTAAATTGCTAGGGACTTTGCCAGCCATTTTTTCGCATAAGGTCCGCAGTTTTTGAGAAATTGGGGGTGGATCCCATCAAATCCAGGAGCTTTGTTACTTTTAGTATCTACAAGGGCGGTTTCAATGTTGCAGGTTGTAAAGGGGCGGGAGTATTCTTGAGTAGGTGCCACAGATGATTTAAGAAGCTTAAACTTATTTATAACTTCTATGTTATGCAGAAAAAGAGTCCAATGACCGGGCACTACACCTGTGGAGCTCTGCTAAAAGCCTGTCGGCTATCCCCGGTGCCTGGTGTTGCACAGCCTTAAATGAATAATCAGAGATTCAAAAAAGAGAATAAAGAAAGGCGGCACTCACCGTATAGGCTGGTGGAAGGGTGTTTTAATCCAGGAAAATCAATCCATTAAAACATTGTTAGTGCGGTGGGGAGAGGGAGTGAGAGGCCGTCGGAACGACGGTACCGTTTCGTATCGTGTAGTGATACTTCTGCGGGTTCTATAAAAATGTTTTCATTGTTTAAAAGCGGCAAATCATTGGTCTCAACTCAGGTCTATCATTTGTCCATGGAAATATAGGGGGCTTCCACATTACAGGTAACACAAGGGCTCTGTAAAAGTGCTATGGCTCACCCCCAAAAAGAAATCCAGTGAAACCTGCACTCCCAAATCCATATGCCCCCTCCCTTGTGTGCCCCTCAATGTCCCTAAACCACATTTAATGTCCGCGTTTGTCCATATTTCTGTAGCTGTGAGTCCACTTAATTTATGAGGCATGTGTCTCCAGAAGCACGAGCAGGGCACAATCTATGGGCACTACAATGATAGATTTGCAAATTTCACTGAGCAACATCCATTGCAGCAGTTTCTGGAAATATCCCATGGAGTGAAAATTGTCACCACACCTGTAGTTAAATTCCCATAGGTGTGTAGTTCCCAAAATGGGGTCACCATGGGGTATTCTGTTCTACAGGCAATCAGGGGCTCTGCATATGGAGTCTTCAAACTATTCTGAAAAATCTGTGTTCCAAGAGTTGAATAGCGCTCACTCTCTCCTGTGCTTCACCGTGTGGCTAAGCTGTACTTTGCAGCCCCCTGTGGGTTTTTGCTACATTTAGAAGAAATAATACAACTAATTTTGGTGCCAATTTTAATCATTTTCCGATATGAAAATGTAAAATCTGGGACTAAAACAATTTTTTTTTTTATATAAAAATGTCATTATTTTTTCTTCACTGCCAAATGGTATAAAATTCTGTGACACTCCAGTAGTGTCAATATGATCAACACACCCCTAGATGAATTCAGTGAAAGTAGTTTGTAAAATGGGTTCACTTATGGGGAGTTCTGCTTTTCTGGCATGTCAGGGGCTCTGCCAATGTGACATGGTAACTGCAAACCATAACAACAAAATCTGCACTGCAGTATGGCACTCCTTCCCTTCTGAGCTCTGTATTGTGCTTGAAAAGTAGTTCCTGAATACATAATTGTCACGCTGGACACGGGGTGTCTGACTACCGTGCGTGACAGTAGTGCACAGACCAATGATGGGGGACACTGAAGGGGGGGAGGGGACAAATATAGCAGAGAGCCCTGCTCATAGGGAACAGGGAAGGGGTGACCTCATGTACTCCCCTGCAGCTGTGCCCTGATCCCGATACCATCCCTATACAGGTTCTTTCAACCTGGCGCCGAGCTGGATACCTAGTCCCCCACTGGCCCTGATGTTAGGCTTCAATAGGGAATGGACAGCGGGAGCACTAGTTCCAAAAACTGCAATAATACAACAAAATGTAAGGGGAGACAGACAGGGGAACAACAAGGCAGTTTCACGCCTACTGCCTAGATCAGTGATGGGCAACCTTTTGAGCTTGGTGTGTCAAAATTCGCCAAAAAACCGCGCATAACTCGGGAGGTGTGTCACCTTGAGAAAAAAAACCTAATTTTACGATATTTATAGTTTAAATAACAAATATGTTTAATATTTAACTTACCTGCTTAGTGACTTCTTTGTTAATCTGTCAGTTGGTTTCTTTTGTTGGTCTTGCTGTTATTTAACCTGTGTGGGGTGCCATGAACTAAGATAAGTGAGGGGGGAGGGGGAATTGTTCCAGTGATGGCGAACCTGTGGCAGTCCAGCAACAGCAACAGCAACAGCTGCACTGCCACAGGTTCACCATCACTGATTTAGTGACTTTTTTGTTGCTGAATTTCATTGGCTAAATCTTCAATTGAAGGTTGGTATTTTGCACACTTCAAGGCCTAGCAAGTGCTACTAAGGTTATCTGTCAAAATGTCTATTTATATTCCACGTTCTGCTTACTACCGTTTCACTACATAGAACGCAAAATGATCTGCCATTTTTTTCTATAATGCCATACATCTCAGTCCATGTCTCTTGAAAGGGTCGGCTACTGCTACTACTACCACTTCCTTTACTTAACCTTGGTTTTTTTGGCTTCTCCATCAGAGGGGCAGTGACAGAAGATTTATAGACAGCCCTGCAGGCAATTAGGGGTTAACTGTCTTTTAGGAAAGGGCAGAAATAGGGATTAATAGGGTGAAATGGAGTCTGTACTATGCTGCAAGACGGCGTTCCTTATGTAAATCAATGGCGGGAAACGGCACCCATAGCACAGGCCTCTTCCAGCCTCCCCCTCACTTATCTCAGTAATGGCCAATCACACATTCATGACACCCCAGATTCTGCCCAGAACCTTTCACTGGAGGATGGTTGCTGTAGTAATCACTGGACCTCCAGACAGCAATCACAGGGCCTCAGATATGCGTCCCCCACAGCGTTCCGCTGCTCCCTGCTGCACCAACCAGCAAGTTCCGCCTACCAGAAGTCCCAGGACTAGACGCTCTGTGCCGGAGCTCTGCTGTTCTGGCTACAGACCTCCAGCACATTTTTTTTTCCTCAGCTGTAGTTAGTGATGGGCGAGTCCTAACTCGGAATCGCTTGATTCTAATCTAGCGAGTCCGAGCCCGGGACTCGCTACTCGTTGCGAGTCTAGCGAGTCCAATGTTAATGAATGGGGAAGCAAGTAATAGCGAGTAATGTGTGATTTACAAATCGCAGATGTCTCGGAAAGCGCTCGCATTGCCATTTTGGAAACCCGACTCGCAACAGTTTTTTGCTGCTGTGTCCGTGTCTGTGGTTTTTATCCAAATAGCGAGTCTAGTTTCTCCGGCGGCCGCGTGTCACTGAAAATGGCTACGCGTGTCAGTGCTGACACGCGTGTCATAGGTTCGCCATCACTGGCCTAGATCATTAGCAGCAGACAGCTTAGCAATAGTCAGCTCCCCAGAGAACCTCCTTAGCCTCAGGACGTTTGGCTAGGAATGTTCAATCACCAGCTAAGCATGCTGGAAACATGTAACCATATAAACAGGATGGGAGTGACCACAGAGTAGCCACACTGGACAAGAACTAGCTAGCTTGCTAGCAGCAGAGACTGACATTAACTCTTTAATTGCCAAAGGAAAGAAACACATTTAATATGAAGTCTCAATACGGACATGAGACAGAGGTCAATAGCCAGTCACAAGTCTCCCAGGTAAGAGAGACTATCTTGACAATGATATTGGCGCACTCAGAGAAATTGGACAACAAACTATGAGTTACATTTTTCCTAATAGCAGTTATAAAAATAAAAAAATGTAGGACTAAAACATTTTAGCAGTAAAAATGATTTTTTTTCTTTCTACACCACTCAATGGTAAAAAATTCAGAGACACACCTGTGGTGCCAATATGCTTATTGCAGTCCTAGATGAATTCGCTGAGGGGTGTAGTATGTAAGGTGGGCTCACTTATGTGGGGGTCTGCTTTTCTGGCAAGTTAGAGGCTCTGCCAATGTGACATGGCATCCCAAACAGTTTGAGAAAAAGTTGCATCCCAATATGGCACTTCTAATTGTCTAAGGCTTTGCCTCGTGCCTAAAAAGTAGTTTTCAACCACATATAGAGTATTGGCATACTCAATAGAAATTGCATAACAAATTGTACCATTTGTTTTCTCCTATTAACCCTTTTGAAAATCAAAAACGTTGGGTCAAAGCAATATTAGGAAACATTTTAATTTTTCATTTACTTAGTCTGTTATACAAGTCTGTGAATCACCTGAGGGATTAAAACGCTCATTATAGCCCTCTAGAGGTGTAGTCTCCAAAATGTGGTTACTTGTTGTGCGTTCTGCTGTTTTGCATGTCAGGCGGCTCTTCAAATGTGACATGGCTTCCGCAATCTATTCTAGTGAAAATGGCTCCTTGTCTTCCATTCCCAAAAAGTAGTCTTTCCACCACATATCAGGTATCAGAGTACTAGGGAGAATTGCAGAACAAATTGTACAGTCCATTTTCTCATGATACCCTTGTGAAAATGAAAAATTTGGGGCAAAAGCAACATGTTTGCGGGAAAAATGTAGTTTTATATTTTCTTAGTTCAACGTTATAAAATTCTGTAAAGCACTTGTGCTTTCAAGGTGCTCAGCACAAATCTAAATACGGTAAATTATTTGAAGGTATAGTTTTCAAAATTGTGGGGGTTTCTGCTGTTTTGGCATGTCTGGGGCTCTTCAAATGTGATATGGCATCTGAAATACAGTATTTTCGTGCCAAAATGGTGCTCCTTCCCTGCTTCCATTTGCCCAAACAGTAGTTTACCGCCACATGCGGTATCGGTGTTACCCTTCTAAAAATGGAAAATTTGGGGATATTTGTGCGGAAAAGTTAAAATTTTCATTTTTTCCTTGCACGTTGCTTTTTTTCCTACGAAGCACCTAAATAATAAACTTTTGGAATGTGGTTTTGAGCACTTAGAGGGGTGCAGTTTTTAAAATGGTGTTGCTTTGGGGTATTTTCTGTTAAATAGGCCCCTCAAACTCCCTTCAAATGTGATGTGGTCCCTTTAAAAATAGGTTTTTGTAAATTTTGTTGAGAATATGAGACATTTCTGATTTATTTTTAACTCTACTAACTTCCTAACAAAAAAAATATGTTTCAAAAGAGGTGTTGATGTAAAGTAGATGGGTGATAAATGCAATTTATTAACTATGATGTGTGGTATAATATGGATTAAGGGCATAAAAATTGAATGTTTGAAAATTGCTAAATTTATAGAAAAATATTTGTCAAATTTTCATAAACAAAAATCATTTCAATTAAGATGTAAAATTAAAATAAAATGAAGTACAATGTGTCATTAAAAAACAAACTCAGAATTACTGGAATAAATGTAAGCATTCCAGAATTACCTCAAAAATTGACAATGGTCAGTATTGAAAAAAAAAAAAAGTAGCCTGGTCAGGGAAGGGAAAACAGGCTTGGGAGTGAAGGGTTAAAATGTTGACATCCACTCCAGTGTAATGGGATTTTCTTCAAGACCCCTATCGTCAGGATAGATGCTGGAGTGGGACATAACCTTTTTTTATACACATTGTCATACAGAATCAATCACAAATCCACAATACAAAGTGAAGGTTCTATTTAGTTTTGTTACGTTTTTGATGTATCAAACTGTTGATAAGCGCAAATTCTGCTTCCAGGTCTCTTACCTCCGCCAATCAGCACTCTAATGGTAGGTTCACAGAAATACATCGGGTGAAATATATATTGAACATGTCACCAATTTTCTCAATAAATGTATTTCTTAAGGTGCTTTCAGCATGAATTTCTTATCAGATGCCGGTGACAACTTATCCAATCCACACAGACAAAGAAATCAAGACATATTTAACAGAAATTTAGTCATGTATATTAATGAGAAATGACACAGTAAAAGTATAATGTTATCAAGCTTAGCTTGTGCTGACTTTGCTGGATGTTGCTGTGTGTTTATGTTTGCATTTCTTCAGGAGCTGCATGAGGTATGTGAAGATCTTGTGCTCAGTTGCTGGTTGATGTGAGGATTGGGTGTGACTCACCTGAAATCCCCTCTCCTAGCCTTTAAGTAGCCTATCCTTCCACCAGGTGTTGCTGCTGATAGAGTTTCACTCTATACCTGAAGCTGTACTGTGCAGACCTGTTTTGTTTGTGCTGAAGACCTTTCCTTTGGAGTTGCTGTATCCCGGTTCTTTGGAGGGAGGTGAGGGGGGATAGCGCATGGATGGTGGTTGAGTTTAGGGAAAGGCTGGAGACCCGAACTTTCTCACCATCAGAGATACCTTTGGGGTCAGGGCCATTCAGGGTTCCTAGTCTAGGGTCAGACTAGTCTTCCTGCTCATCCTGCCCGTAACTGCCATTCCCTCATCAGTAGTCTCACTATACCGTGACAGATGTGGAATGTCTTTTGGCCTCCAAACATGGTATGTATTAGGACATCCAAAAACTTAAATTTTAGTTTCACCTATTTTATCCCAGTATTTCACAAGATTATCTAAACGATGTTGAGCAAACTTTAAACATGCTTGAACATGGTTTTTGTTCAGCATTAGACCCTTGCATTGAGTGTGTGCATACAGGCCATGGAGATAGAGGGCATTACTTATTGTTTTCTTTGAAACAATTGTACCTGCTTATTCCATGTCTTTCTGTAGCTATCCACAGGTGGTTCTGGGCTCTTAGGCTGGTTTCACATTTGCGTATGGGAAGGCAGCGTATTGCTGCGTTCCCATACGCAGTCAAACGCATGCGCACTGCGTTCCTATGTTTAACATAGGAACGCATAGTGCTTGCGTTTGCTGCGTTCGGGTGCGGATGCGGACGATATCTGCTCCTTCCGGTGTCCAGCATCCGCACCCGGGACGCAGCCAGTTGCATTTTTTTGTGTGCTTGGGGAGCTTGGAAAATCAGCAAGCGTCCCCAAGCGCACAAAAAATGCATTGGCTTCAATGGGTCTGCAGTGTTCTGCGCTTGACAGCGCAGGAGAACGCTGCGGACCCATTGAAAAATCTCCCAGTGGCCGCCGGTGATGTCACAGGAGCTCACCGACGGCCACCGGGAGATCAGCTGGAGCCACTGCTGTCCTTTTCCTCCCCGCCGCTGGTAATCTGCTAGCGATGTCGGCGGGAGAGAACAGCTGATCTGACAGCTGTTTGAATCTTCCCGCGCCGACATCTCCTCTCGGTGTCGGCGCGGGAAGATTCAAACAGCTGTCAGATCAGCTGTTCTCCCCGCCGACATGTCCCGGAGCTTACCGGCGGCCGGGAGGCGGAGATCTCCGGTGCTGATCTCCGCCCCCGGACACCGCTGATTGGCTGCTGGGCTCCACAGTGATGTGTCCGCAGGCGGACATTCTCCGCTGCGGACACATCAAAATGTCCCTGCTTTGCACTGCGTTTGTGTCTGCATGTGATCAGCATGCAGACGCAAATGTGAAGCCAGCCTTAGACAACTTTTCTGATAGTTTCTTTCACTCCTATTTCTGAAATTTTCGGGAGCACCTGGTTGTAGCTGGTTTAAGGTAAAATGATGTTCTTTCGAATTCAGGATTATGGCCCCAACAGCACTCACTGGAACCTTCAGTAGTTTAGAAATTCTTCTGTTACCAATGCCATTAGTATGTTTTGCAACAATAATGTTACAAAGCTCTTGAGACACTGGTTTTACCCATCATAAGATGTTTCTTGTTTGGCATCTTGGTAGTGAGACACATTTTTATAGACCATCTGTTGAACCAGCTGATATTATTTTTTACTAAATGGCTTGCTTTCTATGTATGGAGAGTTTTCAGCTGGTGTCATTACTTTACATGGGTTTTTGAACATATCTATTTTCATGTGTTCAATACTTTTGTCCTGCAACATTTCTAATTATTGCACATCACTATATTTATGGACATCTATGGTTTCATTTCTTTGCCTGTGTGGCTGGATGGGATGCTAGCAACATCTGTTAAGAAATTCATGTCAATAGCACCTCTAGAAATGTATTTATAAGAAAATTGGTGACGTGTTCAATACTTATTTCACCCGCTGTATTATAGAGTGTTTAGAAAACGTTTAGCTTCTAAAATCAACATAAAAATGCTTCCAATACTCTGAATTAAGCTACTCATACAGTGAAGGTTTTTTCATGTAATTTTGAGCATTTCTAATTAAAATCAATAAGAAACTTACTCATGGAGCTTTAGCTTTTTCACATGGATTTTGTATTAAAATCTGCTACTAAATACTCAAAAGGTAATGAGGAAAAGATCATTCAGGCACATGGGTCTTTACAATATGTCATAGGTTCTGTGCTTACTGCTAATGTTTCAAAACTCCCATGATGTAGAATTAGAGTCACTGACATGAAAGGCCACCTGACTGACTTACATACTCCTTTCTGGAGGGCCAAACGACATTGGTCTCCATAATTATGAGGCATCTAGAGAGGTCTACATTAATACTTCCTAGTTCCTGCTCCTCAGCTATCACTACTATGTGTGTGGCTGTTCATATATACATTTGTCAACAATAAAAGTGCAACACCAAGAAGGAAAAGTGAAAACCTCTCAATTTATTCAGTTTCAAGAATGAGCCATGCGCAGAGATTCCTGCACTTACTGCCTTGGCTGCATAACAGGGAACCTGTCAGGTCATTTATGCCCCCAAACCTATTACTACCTGTCCCTGCAGCTTTCTACTACATCCCTAATCATCCCTGTCTGACCTAAATGTGAAGAATAATGGTTGTAAAAAGGTTTTTATAACTTACATTTTCCCCATTGTCTAAACACTTGGGCGACCTGTGGGCAACGTGTGGGTGTTTACTCTGGGTCCATTCTCCCCCCTCACGCTGTGGAATCACGCCCCAGTGGGCGTGATAATTAATTCAGAAGCGCGGTCCTGCTTTTCAAACTTGTAGGCAGCTTCTTCCTACGCTGCTGCGTGTCATTTCCAGTCCTGCGCAGTGTGGGGGTGTATTGAGTAGACTGGCTGGCTCCGGAGCATGGGCAATGCACAATCCAAAGCCAGCCAGTACACTCAATAATCCCCCACAATACACAGGACCGGAAATTACGTGCACCTGTGCGTCATACCAGGAAGAAGGCCCATGGATTTGAAATGTGGGACCGCGCTTCTGAATTAATTATCACGCCCGCTGGGGCGTGATAACACAGAGCTAGGGGGAGAATGGACCCGGGATAAACGCCCACACGTCTAGACAAATAGACTTATAAAAAGCTTTTTTACAACTATATACTTCACAGTTAGGTCAGACAGGGATGATTAGGGATATAGTAGGAAACTGCAGGGACAGGTACTGATAGATTTGGGGGCATAAATGACTTGACAGGTTCCCTTTAAATTATTAATAGTCATCTGAGGAAGGTTCTGCTGCTGAATGCACTTCAGCACAAATTTTCAAAATTAGCTGTTGGAAACCTTACTAAAATGGCTTCTTGGACACTTTTGAGAAATGGTCATACTACTGGTTGTACAAGTAAATCACTGCTGATAATATACATACAATGAAGACTAGACTACATTATGCCACCTCACACGCTAATCACTTGGGAACCAGTGTGATATTCCATTAACCTAATACCATTATCTCAAAGGATTTTATAGTGCAAAGCACTATAAAGTGTCTTGACTGTGTCAGGGCTGAGGTGTGCAAAGTATCCCTCATGTGTCTCCTGTTTAGACTGATTATCCTGCTATTTATCTGCCTCTTTGCATTCAATTGCTGCCAGTCATAGCTTTAGTTCAGTGGTGTTTGTGTGCTTGAGCTCAATCTGATCTATTGTTTACCCAACCTTGGACTTCGCTTCTGGTGTTCCATTTATTTAACCCTTTTTGTAATCCAGTATATTTGTTATATTTTGACATTGGACCGTGACCTTACTATACCTTTTTTTATTGCTAGTCCTCCTGGTTTCTGAACTTGGACCTCTTGACTACCCAGCCTCACGTCACATTACGATTGGTGCCATTTTTTCCTTTCCACCAGTATGGATCTTATTTGAATAATATACAATCAGGTAAACCAAGTGGTTTAGGATCTGGCCAGGGAGCACCAGAGACTAGAGATGTCCCAGTTGCAGGGTTAAATATCTAGTGGGTGCCTCCCAGATCTCTCCATTAACCATAGTAGCTTTGACACTTGTATCTTACGATGTGCAGTTGGACTCTTCCAACTCAGTAAGGGCCATCCTTGACAAATTTTCAGAAAAAAAACAGTTTAGGGATAGCTGCTAATTTTTACTCCACACCCTCGGTCATTAGGGAATGAGTGCCAGCAGGTGGGAATAATCATGTCCCTACTGTAAGGAGGTCCTCATTCTTTGGCATCTTCTTTGCCGCCCCAGAAGCATCAACAGTCATCTGTTGACGCTTTTTTTGATGCCTTAGCGTTAATCTATGATGACATAATCCAAGTCATGGAGGCAAAGATCATGAACCTCCCAGATAGGGGCCGCACCGCTGAGGACTATACCATAGTAACAAACTGTGGCAGTGGTCCTCAGGTTCTGTGGAATTATGCAGCTCTCAGCTGTCCAAAAGGATACAGCAAAACTAATACGCTTAACCCCTTCATGACCAAGCCTATTTTTGCCTTACTGACCTTGCCATTTTTTGCAATTCTGACCAGTGTCCCTTTATAAGATAATAACTCTGGAACGCTTCAACTGATCCTAGCGATTCTGAGAATGTATTTTTCTGATATATTGGGCTTCATGTTAGAGGTAAATTTATGTCGATAAATTTTGCATTTATTTGTTAAAAAATTGGAAATTTGGCGAAAAATTAGCAATTTTGAAATTTTTAATTTTTATTCTGATAAACCAGAGTTATGTGACACAAAATAGTTAATAAATAACATTTTCCACATGTCTACATCACACAATTTTGAAAAAATCTTTCCTTTTTTCCAGCAAAATTTACAAAACCATTTTTTTAGTGACCACATCATATTTTAAGTCCCTTTAAAGGGCGTACATGACAGAAAACACCCTAAAGTGACACCATTCAAAAAATTGCACCCCTAAAGCTACTCAAAACTACATTCAAGAAGATTATTAACCCTTCAGGTGCTTCACAGGAACTAAAGCAACATGGAAGGAAAAAATAAAATTTGTTGGGCAATTTCTCCCAAGTACACCAATACCTCATATGTGGTCATAAACCACTGTTTGGTCACACAGCAGGGCTTGGAAGGAGCGCCATTTAAATATTTGAATGGAAAATTAGCTCCAATGATTAGCGGACCCCATGTCACATATGGAGAGCCCCTGTGTCCTGTGTATGGAGCACATTGGAGTAACCCTATTTTGGAAAACGAGACTCCCCCCAAGGAACGTATCTAGATGTATAGTGAGCACCATGTCACTTATGGAGAGCCCCTGTTAGCCTAAACATTGGTGCTCTCCCACAAGTGACCCCATTTTGGAAACTAGACCCCAAGGAACTTATCCAGATGCATAGTGAGCACTTTAATACACAGAAATTCCAATTCATATCGAGGGCAGGATCTACGATCGTAGTCCTTCCTCTGGAAGCAACTCGGTTATAATTATATACAGGAGAAAACAAGAGATTAAGCTTTTATTTGCAATTAAAGGGTTTTATTTTTCTCTTTCACAGAAGGCACACAACAAGAGGCAGTCAAAGGGCACTAGTGCATGAGATACAGCGTAGAGACAAAGGGTACAAATATTTCTTACATTAGTATATACACTTTATCTTCATCATTTTATACATAAATACCCAGATTACTTTCTTTTACAAATAAAGTGTATACAGTCATCGGGGTTTCATACAGTACTTGCAGTTTTACATTTTACATCACTGTTAATATTGCACATCCCCATAATTGTGCTACACTAAGAAAGATCACGGGTATAAAACAAGGGTGCACCAATAAACACTTTGATGGTCAGTGAATTCACATAAACCATTTTTCAACTACCCATCATGTCTGAAGCCATACCACCGGCACCAGGGCACAGGAGGGAGAGAGATCCCAGTCCCACCCCAAAGTATGTTTCGTGACCCCGCTTGTAGCAGTGGTCACTTCATCAGGGGATGGAACAGCCATGGATGTGCCCATCTTTAAATAATGCTATCGCATCCGGGAGCGGCATCCTCATGACCGGAAGTAGTATCCGCCCCCACCCGGTGTCATCACCAATCGCGCATGCGTGGCCGCCGGGACGCGTCACGAGGGAGATGCGCATGCATGAGGGAGATGCACGAGGGATCCCTGTAGATGGAAGTCTGCTGTTTGTTACAGTGGACGTTGAATCCTTGTACATGTGTGTACGTCATGAGGATGGTCTGGAGGCTGTAGAATTTTTTATTTTGGCTAGTGGTTGGTAAGGTGAGATGTGTAGGCTAATACTTGAGCTGCTCTGTTTTGCCCTTATGCACAATTTTTTTGTCTTTAAAGACAACTACTACCTACAGGAGTGCGGCAATGCTATGGTTGCGGCCTGCGCGCCCTCATACACAAACCTCTTCCTGGGCTACTGGGAGAGGGGTCTCCTTTGCGGCATGGGCGGGCCAGCTGACACCATGTGCAGTTCTGGCTGAGATACATCGACGATCTCCTTATTTTGTGGCGGGGCACTGAGGAGCAGCTTAGTATTTTCATGGGCCAGTTAGGAAAGAATCCTTTAATATCAAGCTGACATACAGATATGATCAGCACAGGATTGATTTCCTTGATGTGAAAATGGAGGTGGGCTGAACCGTATGATTCAGACCGATGTTTTTTGTA
Organism: Allobates femoralis; assembly: GCA_033576535.1. Classification (NCBI taxonomy): domain Eukaryota; kingdom Metazoa; phylum Chordata; class Amphibia; order Anura; family Aromobatidae; genus Allobates; species Allobates femoralis. Next base: position 135,551,753 of record JARQOC010000004.1, on the reverse strand, counting down.
AGTCCACCTCAGTAAATGCATTATTACATGCTACATCGGCCCATAATAGTTACACTATTCGAGACGTACCGATTGGCCAATTTTTATGTATTAAACGTATTTGTTCCTCTGATATTTCATTTGAGGAACAGGCGAAAGACTTGAAAGAGAGGTTCAGAGAGAGAAGTTATAGCAACAGGGCAATCAAGAGGGTCTACTTATGTGCAAAACACACTTCACGCAATGACCTCTTATATAGTAGTAAGATAGTGGGTATGGACTCCCCACAACCAGAGAGATTCATATCCACTTACAACCAAGAATGGGGGTCAATGCGTGACGTTTGAGCAGACATTGGCTGGTCCTCCACTCGGACCCATTCTTAAAAGACTCTTTATCGGACTACCCTTTAATGACCGCACAAAGGTCAAAAAACCTGAGAGACATGCTAGTTAGGAGTTGCTACATCCCCAAAACACCTGGCCTCTTCGGCTCTAGGAGTCCTCTAAAGGGATGCTTTCCTTGCGGCCATTGTTTGGCCTGCAGCAATGTTCTCCGCAGTGCTTCCTTCACTCCTCCGATGGCCAGAAAACCTTTGACATCCGACAATATATATCATGTGAGTCAAGCAACATGGTATATTATGCCACATGTGTTTGCCTACTGATATATGTCAGTATGACATGCAGAGAGCTAAGGAGGAGGGTGAGGGAGGATGTGAGAGACATAGCTGCGGTCCCTGGGGTGAAAGATAAAACAACCCTGAAAACGTTGCCACGCCATTTCCTCTCATGATGTCACGCTTCTGGGGGAAGGCGCTCTAAAGTGGACCCACTGGGCTTGGTACCGAACTCCCCTGGGTGAGGTGGTCCTAGTTTAACCAAGTATATACAGGGATTGTCAGGGGCAAGCCCAAGGCGTCTAAATACCAGAGCTGCTAGTACCAGGGGGGCAGCTCGTAGGGTTAGCCTATACAACGGTATAGCTAAGGAGGATTCGAGGTAACCGGGCCCAAGGCTAGGAGAGCAGGAATGGTTCTACCTGAGGAGAGCACAAGGAGACCTGACCAACAGCCAGCAAAGCAGAAGTTTAACTAACTCGATAATCAGGCACCTCCCAGCAGTGGAGGTGGCCTGATATACCGGAGGATGGACAGCTATTGGTCAAGGGGAGTGTCAGGTTGAGCCATGCCAGCCCTTAGATTCACAGGGAAGGAGTGCGGCCACGCCTAGTGCAACACTGATTAGACTCATGACTGCGCTGATGTGTGAGCCCGGTGGTCAGAAAACAGGAAGGGGACCCGGTGATGGCTCCGAGACACAGCACGCCTGGATGCCGGATGCCCATCAGTACAGGAGGAAAGGATGCAGACCAGACCCAGGAGAGGTGAGTAGGGAAGCGGTGCCGGGGGAACTAACAGTACCCCCTCCCTCACACCTCCTCCTCCGAAGGCGTGGTAAGAACCTCGCCATAATGTGCGGCGCATCAATTTTCTCCCGTGGCTCCCAGGTCCTCTCCTCAGGACCAAAGCCAACCCAGTCAATTAGGAAGAGGGTCTTTCCTCTACTTTTCTTCATGGCAATGATGTCCCTGACTTCATAGACATTCTTGGAGCTGAGAGGCCGTGGCACAGTGCCAGAGGAGGGATGAAAGCAATTAAGCACCACTGGTTTCAACAACTAGACATGAAAGGAGTTAGGGATGAGAAGTGAAGCAGGTAGTTTCAGCTTGTAGGCAATGTCGTTGATACGTCCCAGGACTTCGAAGGGACAAATATAACGCGGCCCCAACTTGTAGGATGGCACCTTCAGCCTGACATAACTGGAAGAAAGCCACACTTTATTGCCCGGGAGGAAAGATGGCGAATCCAGACGTCTCTTATCGGCATGGCTCTTCATCCTGCCGGACAATGCATCAGCCATCGGGTTGCTGGATGCTGAGGAGATCGGAAGAGGCAAACCAGGGTGTTGCCCGAATACCACGACAAAAGGGTATTTAGCTGATGATTCACTACAGTGACTGTTGTAAGCGAATTCCCCCAAGGGAGGAGAAAGGTCCAGTTATCGTGATGAGTGTTGGCGAAATGCCGAAGATAGGTGGTGAGATCAGCGGCAGGGGGTATTTGTTCTTGATGGTGATGTCATTCAAGCCTCTGTAATCTACACAGGGTCGAAGGGTGCCCTCCTTTTTCTTCACAAAGAAAAATCCTGCGCAAGCAGGGGATGTGGATTTTCAGATGAAGCCCCTGGCCAAATTGTCCGTGATGTACTCAGACATGGCTTGTGACTAGGCTGGGGACAACGGGTAGATACGTCCCCTTGGTGGTGTAGCACCTGGTACCGGATCAATAGGGCAATCATACGGCCGATGAGGCGGGAGGACCTCTGCCTCCTTTTTGTTGAAGAGATCCACGTACTGCCAATATGCAGCCGGTAAACCAGCAAGAACAGAAGCCGGTTGCGGGGAACCAGGTGGCAGAACGGACTGCAGGCACCTCTCGTGACAGAGAGGGCCCCACTGTAGCACGTCCCCTGAGCGCCAGACCAGGACAGGTTCATGAGCTCGGAGCCAGGGAAACCCGAGGAGCAGGGCATGGGAGAGGCCAGACAGGACGTTGAAGGCAATTTTTTCACGGTGTAGAGCCTCAATCTGCACCTCCACCTCTTCCGTCACCTCGGTGATGATCTCCTGCAGCGGTCTGCCATCCATCGATCCGATTACACAAGGCGTCAAATAGAGGTATTACGGGGATTCCAAGCCGAGTCACCGCCTCTTGCCGAATGAAGTTACCTGCTGTCCCAGAATCCACGAAGGCTAACTCAGAGAAGCGTCTCTGCAAATGTATCATCTGCACAGACAGGGTGAAGGGTTTAGAGGCATCGCTCTCGCCTAGGAAGGCCTCTCTTACTTGACCTAGGTGGAGGAGTTTCCCGGCCTTTCAGGACAATACCGACGCTGATGGGATGTGTCTCCGCAATACAGGCATAGGCCGTGAGCCAGCCTCTCTTCTCGGTGTCGTTCCACCATTCTGACCCTATCCACCTGAATAGGTTCAGAAAAGGGGGCGGCGGCAGACACCACTGGTCCGTGTACTGGGCGGACTGCGTTCAGAGGGAAGCGGCCGGATGGATATCCATTCCCTGGCGGACTCACAGGAGCGCTCCTGGAACTGCAAATGATGCGAGTGACTAGTGAGATCAAGTCCGCCAGCTCCGATATCCCGACCCACGAGTTCGTCCTTTATCCTGCCGACAGGCCACTCCAGAAAGCTCCAGTCAGAGCTTCGTTATTCCACCTCAACTCGGAGGAGAGTGTGCAGAACGAATGGCATACTGCCCAACGGTGAATGTCCCTTGACAGAGGTTGAAGAGAGACACTGTAATAGATGCAACCCGGCCGGGTTCGTCGAAGACCCTACGGAATGCCTCCAGAAAGGTCGACAAGTGGGAGACCACGGGGTTATCATGCTTCCATGGAGGGTTAACCCACGCCAGAGCCTCGCCCTCCAGGTGGGACACCACAAAGGCCACCCTGTTCTGATCGGTGGGGTACTGCTGTGGCAGCAGTTCAAAGTGTAGGCTACATTGTTGAGGAAATCGCAGCACGTCTTAGTGTCACCACTGTATCTAGGTGGTTCTCCAAGGCGAGGCGGGGGGTTCAGAACGCCACCTTGGGACCGGTCATAGGATACGGACTGAGCCGAGGCCGTTGTTGTAGTCTGCAAGGAAACCAGACGATCGTTCACCGATGACATGTAAGACAGCATGCGAGACTGCGTGTCTCGTTGCACTGACAGCTCCTGCTGTAGGCTCACAAGCTGAGTGGCGGACTCTGGGTCGGAAGTCTGGAGGGAGGCTAACCGGGTATCCAGGGACTGAAGAAAATCCATAATATGGTTCTGATTTTCCCGAAGATAAGCCAGCTCCTTTTGTGCAGAGAACGAGGTACCAGCGGGGTCCATGGCCTGATTATTCTGTCGTGCTTCCGAGGGAAGGCACCCAAGAGTGGACCCACTGGGTCATGGTACCGAACTCCCCTGGGTGAGTTGGTCCTAGTTTAACCAACAACCAATACAGGGATTGTCAGGGACATGCCCAGGGGGTCTAAATACCACAGCTGCTAGTACCAGGGGGGCGGCTCGTAGGGTTAGCCTATACAACGGTATAGCTAAGAGGATTTGAGGTAACTGGGCCCATGGCTAGGAGAGCAGTAATGGTTCTACCAGAGGAGAGCACAAGGAGACCTGACCAACAGCCAGCAAAGCAGAAGCTTAACTAACTCAATAATCAGGCACCTCCCAGCAGTGGAGGTGGCCTGATATACTTGAGGATGGACAGCTATTGGTCAAGGGGAGTGTCAGGTTGATCTGTGCCGGCCCTTAGATTCCCAGGGAAGGAGCGTGGCCGCGCCTAGTGCACCGCTGATTAGGTTAATGACTGTGCTGATGTGTGAGCCCGGTGGTTATCAGACAGGAAGGGGACCCGGCGATGGTTCCGAGACACAGCACGCCTGGACGCCGGATGCCCGATCGGTAGAGGAAGAGAGGATAAAGACCCAGGAGAGGTGAGCGGGGAAGCAGTGCCAGGGGACCTAACACATGTTACAATGGTGACCCTACATCCCTAAAAGTGTGAGGGATCGATTTGATACATGGGTGAATAAGGGGTGGTAACGTTAGGAAAACTCTTGCCCAACATGAATCCAGGTGGATAGTGTCCTTGGACAATATGACACCTCGAGGCTTAAATGAGACCATAGGTTTTGCCCCTTTTCTCTGACCATCACTAGCCGGATATCCCTGGTACCATGTACTATGTTTACTTTTAGTAACTTTGTCACAATTTTATGTGATTTTATCTGTGTATTTTTGGGTACTCTTTTGCAGGCTGTGTGCATAGTGTCCATTTGGGGATATACAGCTTGACTACTCTGGATCCGGCATCTAACAGCAAAGCCAAACATTTATGAATATGGAGATTCCACTTGGTCTTGACCCTGTGGCTAAAAAGCAAAAGTTAAATAGTTACTATATAAAGTCATTGCTTTGGTCTGAATATTGTGACCCATTGTTGTATGTGCATAATACTCTATTTTGCTGAATATGTCCGGTGGCCTGACGCAGCTGCCTGTCTTCCTGTGTGGTCCTGCCTCCTTAGCCCGGCGTCTCTATCTCCCTCGCACATGTGCGGTTGCCTAGGTGATGCGTCCCAGCGGCCGCGCATGCGCAATAGGTGATGACGCCGGGTGAAGGGCTGATACTACTTCTGGTGACGTGCGATGCGTCACTTCCGGTCACAAGGATGCCGCTCCCAATGCGATAGCATTATTTAAAGATGGGCACATCCATGGCTGCTCCATCCCCTGATGAAGTGACCACAGCTACAAGCGGGGTCACGAAACTTACGTTGGGGTTGGACTGGGATCTCTCTCCCTCCTGTGCCCTGGTGGTATGGCTTCAGAGTTGATGGGTAGTTGAAAAATGGTTTATGTGAATTCACTGACCATCTCAGTGTTTATTGGTGCACCCTTGTTATATACCTGTGATTTTTCTTGGTGTAGCACTTTACAATCATGGGGATGTGCAATATTAACAGTGATGTAAAATGTAAACCTGCAAGTACTGTATGAAACCCCGATGACTGTATGCACTTTATTTGTAAAGGAAACTAATCTAGGTATTTATGTATAAAATGATGAAGATGGAGTGTACATACTAATGTAAGAAATATTTGAACCCTATGTCTCTACGCTGTATCTCATGCACTAGTGCACTTTGACTGCCTCTTGTTGTGTGCCTTCTGTGAAAGGGAAAAACAAAACCCTTTAATTGCAAATAGAAGCTTAAAGAGGACCTGTCACCAAACCAGACATGGTGATCTAATTACAGCACTGGATGCAGCATATCTGCTGCATCCAGGCAAGGGGTCCCCCAGCCCTAGAGCCCTCCTGTACCCCGAGTAAATACACTTAGAAAACTTACATCCTGCAGCCAGAAAGGAGGTGGCTAGAGGCTGGAGCCGAAGGGCAGATTCACACCCCCTGCATGTTTAATCTGCCCACCTCTGCCAATTATTGTCTCCCTCATCTGCAGTATAACACAGAGTTTATTTTAGAAATGGACGCTTAGCCCCACCCCCTGCGATGACGTCACCGCTTTTACCCGCCCTGGGGGACCCCTTGCCTGGATGCAGCAAACATGCGGCATCCAGTGCTGTAATTAGATCACCATGCCTGGTTTGGTGACAGGTCCTCTTTAATTTCTTGTTTTCTCCTGTATAATAGTGAGCACTTTGAATCCTCAGGGGCTTCACAAATTGATCTGTTAACATTTTTTAATTTTCACATGGACAACAGGATAAAATGGATTCTAAAATTTGTTGGGCAATTTCTCCTGAGTACATCGACACCTCATATGTGGTCATAAACCACTGCTTTCGGTGCACGGCTGGGCTCTGAAAGGAGGGAGTGACATTTTGGAACATAGATTTTGATGGCATAGTCTGTGGGTGTCATGATCTGTTTGGATAGTCCCTGATGTGCCTAAACAGCAGAAACCCCCCACAAGTGACAACATTTTGAGTTCACCGCCACGAGGAGCCCTGGTGACTTAGCGAATTATGTCACCACTCCCCTGTGGCAGTCTCTAACTGCCACATGTGACGTCACTCCCTGAGTCCCTGCGGTCAGTGTAATTGCAGACTCTGGATGAAGAATCGTGGAGGGTTATGTGGGAGTAAAAATTATGGAGTTTAGATATTTGTTTTTTGTCTAGGATTTTCCCTCTATGAAAAGCTGTCGGAGTGGGTGGACACTATGATTCAAGTCTTGGTGGAGGGCATGAAGGGAAGCATTACGGACACAACACATCTTTTACAAAGTTTGGATCTTATGAAGTGGGACAATAAATCCATTTGGGTTACTATGGATGTGTCACAACTCTATTCCACCATTTTGCATGACAAGGCTATCTTTATCATCAACAAGATTTTACAGAGAACTCAGGTCTATGACAACAATGAAAAAGAATTTCTACTCATGTGTATTGAGCATCTACTCAAAAGGAATTTTTTCAAATTTGATGGGTGCTTTTATGTCCAGAAGTGCAGCTGTCCTATGGGGCTAAGTTCTCTCCATCTCTTGCTAACTTATATATGCAGGAGTGGAAGAACGAATTTGTATATAATTCCAACAACTTCTTTTTAGATTGGATTCTGTGGTTTGGGACATACATCGACAGCATGATCCTGATTTGGACTCTGTCATCTGATGTGTCTCCCATGACCACCCCTGAGTCCTAATTGGAGTTTTTTTTTTTTCAAATAACTATAACCATTCCTTTACAATGGATTTTCATATTTCTTGTACTCCATTTTTGGATCTTTTGATTGAAGGCAACGCTGTCATGGGTACTATTAATTCTAAACTGTTTAGGAAATCCATCGGTGGCAACTCTGCACTCCATGCAGAAAGTTGCCACCCGAAACATGTACGGTAGTTAAAAATCTACCTTTGGGCAAATTCATGAGGGCCAAAAGAAATTGTTCATCTGAGCAAGATTATCAGCGGGAAATTAACATCATCTCTATGAGGCTGAGGCAATGGGGTAAAAACAGTGGGCTATTGACAGAGCGCGGAAAATTGCCAACACTAGAAGCAGACATGATCTGCTCCAGAATCAACATAGCACACGTTCAGCGATCTATGACAAAACATCTAGCAATTGGCTAACCTTTGTTACTTCCTACAGCACGGATTTCGGTCATATCAAAATATTATTGAACAAGAATCTTGCTATTCTCCATCAAGATGACATCCTTCATAAAATACTTTCAAATGGGGTTCGGTCTGTCTCGCGTAAAGCAACTAGCATTGGCAGCTTAATTTCACACAGCACTTTCACAACACATGAAACAAGAAAACCAACTTGGTTATCATGCAGAGGCTCATACCCATGTGGGGCAGAAAATGCAATTTGTGTGGACATATTGATAGAAACACCTTTTTTAAAAATGCAGTTAGTAACAAAACATTTAACATTCAGTCATATATTAACCGCAATACGACACATGTTGTTTATTTGTCTAGCTGCAGCATGTGTAAATTAGATTATATGGGTTGTACGATTCGCCCACTACAGAAATGATTATCAGAACATATGTCTGCAGCTTGCCCTAATTCAAGGTGTTTACTGACAGGGATGTCAGGTTTGTCCCGTCACTTTAGGGACATGCACGAGGGTAATTTATCAACATGGCTAGTAATGGGTATTGAGCGTGTCACATGTCCCTATCGTGGCAGTGATTGGTAGAGAGTTCTGCACAATAGAGAACTTTACTGGATTCTCCAGTTGGATACATGGGTGCCCAGTGGTATGAATTTTCGTAAAGACCTGATGTATTTTTATTAGTCTGTATTTATGGCATAAGTCGCCGGTCATGTAACAGATTGGTGGTAACCGCATAGTTTTGTGCTCTTATAACAGCTTTTTGTCTATTTGTTTCAACACATGCATATTAATTATCACAATAAATATTTGATGTGAAAAAATAATTTCATAGTAATATTGGGGGTTGAAATAACTAACAAGTACAATATAGGCACACATTATCCAGCAGTTTTGTGTATCACGATTAGGAGATACTGTATTGAATTACATATGGAGTACAGTATTATCCATGAGTTTGTTGGGTCATAAGTATTTGTTCCATCTCATCACACTGACATCTGTTCCACTTCCATTATGTATTTGTTGCCATTTACTCATTTGTGGTAACATTCTTACACTTAAATTGTCATCTGTGTTTGCGGCTATATGCCGCATTGTCTGAACTTCTGGATATGATTGAGATCATTGCTTTGCATCTGAGCTTTAATTCAGTCTCTGAGGGATCTCTTGGGAAATAATTGCACTCTTTGTAGCTAAGAATGTCGTAACTTCCTTTTTAACCTATAGTTAATGGTGATTACAATTTTTTAAAGGCCTATATTGTTAATAGGCAATTTGATGTAGATGGTAAAATTACACTACTACCATGTAGGTATTGAAATCTCAAACTCATGCTTATATTAGGAGACATTTCCTCTTACATGATACACAATGGTGTTATTTCTATTTAACAGTTATGTATTTACTGTATTTTTCGCTTTATAAGACGCACCTGATTATAAGACGCACCCCCAAATTTTGTGAAGGACAAGAGAAAAAAATAATTTTTAGTGTTAACTGGGGTCCATCTTATAATGCCAGGGTCCGTCTAATGAATCATATAGGGTATATGTCCCTCATAGCCCCCTCATCCTGGTACATTGTCCCTCATCCTGAGATATAGCCCCCATCCTAGAAATAGCCCCCTTAATCTGGATATGGCCCCCTTATATTGGATATAGCCCCTTGTGCTGGCACACATCCCCCAGTGATGCCACACGTCCCCCATTGATGGCACACATCCCCTTTTGATGGTACACGTCCCCCAGTCCTGGTACATGTCCCCTATTGATGGCACATGTCCCCCAGTGCTGGCAAACGTCCCCTATTGATGGCATACATCCCCCATGGATGGCACATGTCCCCCATTGATGGCACACATCCCCCATTGATGGCACACGTCCCCTATTCATGGCACATGTCCCCAATTGCTGGCACACGTCCTCAATTGCTGGCACACGTCTTATTGCTGGCACGTCTCCTATTGATGGCACACAACCCCTATTACTAGCACACGTCTACTATTGATGGCACACATTCCCTATTGATGGCACACGTCCCGCTGAGCTGGCTATGGCCCTCCATGCTGCTGCCCATAGTAAAATAAAAAAGACTTTACTTACCTTCTCTAGTGCTGTCCTCCCGGTGTCTCCCTCCGTGCCGCTGCGATACTCCACTTCCTGGTTCTCGGTAATGCCAGTCATATGATCGGCACAGCAGAGTGACATCATCTCTGCGTGCCCGATCACAGCGGCAAGCAGGGAGACACAGGGAGGACACCGCTGGAGAAGGTAAGTAAAGTATTTTTTATTTTACAATGGGCAGCAGCATGGCCAGCACGGGGGGGCATGTGCAATCTACGGGGGGGTGCGCAGGCACATATAATATGTGACGCTCCCCCAGTCCATCACCTCGATGCGGTTTCACCACCGTGGTGATGGCAGCGGCAGTGCATATTATATGAGCGGGAGCACGTGACCTCCCGCTGCCTCCTGCAGCCTGCATCAGCCTGCCCCAGCCCCGGACAGGCTCCAGAGCTGTCCCCACCTCCCCTGCAGTGTATAATCCGTATATTCAGATTATAAAACGCACCCCCCACTTTCCCCCAAAATTTGGGGGAACAAAAGTGTGTCTTATAATCCGAAAAATATGGTATGTTCTTGTGTTACAATTGACTGTTAACCTGTACCCCAAATCTGATGTGTTTATTGTAACATATGTATGTGGACCCTTGCATGGGCAATTATATCATTATACTACCGTATGTGGCTTTTTTGATGTATATATATATATATACTTTATGGGTTTGAGTTTCTATTTTGGATGAGAATATCTCTTCTATAACCCCAATTTTGCTTTTAAGTTTCTCACAATAAAAACTTACATTTATTAGCTTGGTACTTGTTTGTATATGTTCCAAAATGTGTTTTCTCAGTATTTCTTGCATAGTGCACCTTCCCTAGAGCTATTCAGTCTGAGGGGCGGGTTGCCTACAACAAAATGATGCCATATTGGGTTTTGTTAACCCTATATTCTATTGATGTACTTTTCATCCCCTCATTCTCTCTTTTTTATTGGATGTAATGTGTTTTCGTGTGAATTGAGTCCTACTTTACATTTGTACTTGTGGCGTGCAATGGGTTAATACGATCCTAGTTGTAATTCTCTAATGAGCATCAGCTGTCACAGGGGTGGTGTTTTTTGTATATGTTGTTGCAAATTTTTATGGTTCTTGCTGAAGAATAAAGGGGTTTCCTCGAAACGCGGCCAGCGTGCCCTCTAAGATGTGTTTGATGGTTTTACTGCAATAAAGAATGTAAAAGAAGATTTGCACCGGTATTCCTCTTTATCTTTATGTTGACATTTTGAGTTCACTGCCACGGGGAGCCCTGGTGACTTAGCAAGTGACGTCACCACTCCACTGTGGCAGTCTCTGACTGCCGCTGGTGACGTCGCTCCGTGAGACCCTGCGGTCAGTGTAATTGCAGACTTTGCAGGGCGAGGACGCTTGTTCTCTCCCTGCAGACTCTGGATGAAGAATCGTGGAGGGTTATGTGGGAGTAATAATGATTGAGTTGAGATGTTTGGTTTTTGTTCTAATAAAATTATTTTTCTCTGAGTGTTGTGTATTATTTACTTGAGATTCCTAATGGCGGGATCTAACATTAGCCCGACATTATGAATCTCGGGCTGTTAGTGCCAGCTGCCAATAAAAACGCTGGAATTAACTCTGTTTACCCAGTTTGTCACCAGCACCAGGACAACTGGAAGAGTCTGGGTACAGCACCAGAAAATGGCACCTCTAATTAATGCACCATTTTCTGGGGTGGCTGTGGGCTGCAATTCGCAGCATGGGGGGCCCATAATGTTTCGGCCTGTCCACGCTGAGGATTTCAGTCCCCAGCTGCCAGGTTGTACCTGGCTGGAAACCAAAAATATGGCAAACCTCCACGTCTTTTTTAGTTGTAGAAATAATTTAAAACAAGACATATTTTTGGTTGCCTATCAGATACAACTTGGCAGCTACGGACTTTAACCCACCCCCAGCTGCCTAGTTGTTCTTGGCCGTCAACCAAAAATACAGTGAAGCCTAACATTTTTTAAAAAATAAAATTTGGGGATAAAAAAAAATTGACGTGGAGCTTTGCCATATTTCTGGTCCAGCCAGCATCAACTAGGCAGCGGGGGGCAGAAATCCTCAGCATGGAGAGGCCCAAGCGTTCTGGGCCCCCATACTGCGAATTGCAGCCTGCAGCCGCCGCAGAAAATGGCGCAATGGCGCATTAATTGAAGCGCTATTTTCTGGCGCTGTAACCAGACTCTTCCAGTTGCCCTGATGCCGGTGGCAAACTGGGTAATAAAGGGGTTCATTCCAGCTTTTTTATTGGCAGCTGGCACTAAGCCCGAGATTCATGTCGGGCCAATGTTAGACCCTGCCATTAGTAATCACTAGTAAATAGTAAAAAAATACACCACATGGAAAAATCTTTTTATTATAACAAAAAAACACAAACAAAATTTGGACTCCATTTTTATTATAAGGATCCGATGTAGTCCAAAACGATGATCCCACAACACTCGATTGCCTCTGCTACATCCAGAGACTGCATAAAGGGATCAAGTGTTCTCTTGTTGCAGTCTCTGGTGTCATAGTGATGATGCACTGTATGGCAGATTATTGCCATACAGTGCAGCATCACTGTGCAAACCCAAGTCTCAGAGATCACATGTTCACTATGTGATCACTGTGCCCTGGCTGTCAGATCGTTTCTCTGCAGCCTGATCTCAATGCATGGAGATCGGGCTGAAGTGAAGCGATCTGACAGCCCAGGCACAGCGATCCGCTATGTGATCACTGTGCCTGGGCTGTCAGATCGCTTAACTGCAGCCCAATCTCCCTGCAGGGGGATCAGCCAAAACCGCTCAGCTGATGCGATCATGTGACCGATCAGCTGATTGGGTAGCCCTACCCCGCCAAGTCCTTAAGCTTGGCGCGCATCGCGGGACACACGCCGGAGAGGTGAGGATCTTTTTTTTATTTTTAACCTTTGTTTCACTCCCGCAATGTACCGTATATACTCGTGTATAAGCCGAGTTTTTCAGCCCAAAAATTGGGCTGAAAAGTCCCCCCCTCGGCTTATACACGAGTCAATATACAGGGTGAGTGGGGTGGGGGCTGTGTCGGGCTGGGGAGGCAGGAGGAGGCGGTGGGGATACTGTATACTGAGCGTCCCCGTCACGTGGGGCCGCTCATTACATATGCACTGCATCCCCCTGTCAATCAGCGCCAGGGGGAGCAGTGCATATCTGTGCATAATGCCCCCAAACTGCTGGCACACGTCCCCCCTGTTGTAAGGCCCCCCCTGCTGAATACTTACCATCCCTGGTCTTCAGCAGCACCTCCGCGCCGGTCCTCTCTGCTCCGGTCCTCCGTGGTCCCGTCATCTGTGCTCCGTTCCCCGGCTGTATCATGTGACCAGCCGGGTCGCAGAAGCGATGACGTCATCGCTTCTGCGACGCGCGGGGACCCCGGATGCAGCCGGGGAACGGAGCACAGATGACGGGACCATGGAGGACCGGAGCAGAGAGGACCGGCGTGGAGGTGCTGCTGAAGACCAGGGATGGTAAGTAATCAGCGGGGGGGCCTTACAACAGGGGGGACGTGTGCCACTGCTGGGGGCTGTATACCTGTGCTGGGGTCCACCCTCGGCTTATACGCGAGTCAATAGATTTTCCCAGGTTTTGGGGGCAAAAGTAGGGGGGTCGGCTTATACACGGGTCGGCTTATACACGAGTATATACGGTATGTATATACTGTGATAGGGTCACTCGCTTGCGGGCATCAGGAAGCAACAAGAGGCAGTGTCTTCACAAATTATAGTCCAAAATGGTTCATTCACTCCATCAACCGATCACAAAACAAATGCGAAAATAGCAGCCTTAAGTGCAGGCCAAAACAAATGGAAAGGACCAGTCTTTTACAGCGCACCGTCTCAGGTGTCGCCTACCTGCGTTCACACAAAAAATTACCCCTGTGCTTAACACCAGGCTCCAGTTTATGGCCTGTAACCACACCCAGTGGTGAGGTATGTGGGTCCTGAACCCACCCGTCTCTCACAGCACCCATAAGCCAGACCCATGTGCACTAAGTGAAACTCCCAGTGCAGACATGCACTAGAGAAAAAATACTCCGGCTTATGTCACAGATAACAGGCATCTCTGTAACACATACCTCCCGTCAATTATGCGAACCCTCGCAACCCCACACACCTCCCCTCTCTGCCTAAAGCCATGGGAGTGGCACTATTCACAACTAGACAGGGAACTTGAGAAAGGTCATCGGCATTGCTATGCAGCTTCCCTGCTCTGTGCTCTACATGGGAATTGAAGTGGCTAGAAACCAGCAGGTGACCCTGGCATTTTTCCCCTTCGTGTCCCTCAACCATCTGAGCGAGACATGGTCAGTCACTAATTTAAACTTTCGTCCCAATAAATAGTAGCGTAGAGTGTCCACCGCCCTCTTTATGGCCAGACATTCCTTTTCGATCACGGAATAATTTTTCTTACAGGGAGACAGCTTTCTACTCAGGTAGAGGACCGGGTGCTCCTCCCCTTGTATCTCCTGGGATAGGACTGCCCCCAAACCGATATCTGAGGCATCTGTTTGGAGGACGAATTCTCTCTTGAAGTCGGGGGCCACCAGGACTGGTTGCCTACACAGGGCCCCTTTCAGTTCTAGAAAAGCTTATTCCCCCTCCGCAGTCCACTTGGCCATGGCTGATTTCGTCCCCTTCAGGAGGTCAGTTAGGGATGCGGCCATCATGGCGAAATCGGGGATAAACCGCCTGTAATAACCCACGATTCCCAGGAAGGCTCGGACTTGTCTTTTGGACAGCGGTCTTGGCCAGTTTTGGATTGCTTACACCTTTGTAACTTGGGGTTTAATCTCGCCTCTGCCGACAACATAATCAAGGTATTTAGCCTCTGCCTTGCCCAAGGCACATTTCTTCGGATTTATAGAAAACCCTACCTTCCTCAGAGCATCCAACACCCCCTGGACCTTTATCAGATGACTCTGCCAGTCGGGCTGAAGACCACAATGTCATCCAGATATGCTGCGGCGTATTCCTTATGAGGGGAAAGGATGCTATCCATGGCTCTCTGAAAAGTGGCAGGGGCCCCCTGCAGTCCAAACGGCATCCGGACATACTGGAAGCACCCCTCTGGAGTGGAGAACGCGGTCTTCTCCTTGGCTCCCAGTGCCAGGGGGATCTGCCAATACCCTTTTGTCAAATTCAAGGTAGTGATGTACCTGGCTGGACCCAATCGCTCAATCAGCTCATCGATGCGCGGCATGGGATATGCGTCAAACTTGGAGACATCATTCAGTTTCTGATAGTCGTTACATTCTCCATCGGGTTTTGGGACCTACACAATCGGGCTCGACCAACCGCTCTTGGATTCCTCTATGACACCAAGTTTCAGCATACGAGTCACCTTGTTGGAGATACCCCCCGTCTGGCCTCAGGAATCCGATAGGGCTTCAGGTTCACCCGTACATGGGGCTGCGTCAGGATCTTGTGTTCTGCAACCCTGGTATAGCCTGGCAACTCTGAGAACAAATCTCTGTTCTTCTGCAGCAACTCCCAACATTGCTGCTTCTGGCTTTCGGAGAGGGTTTCAGCTATTGCAACCGTTCCAACGTCATTCTCTGGCTTGTCCACCAAGCACGGCGCTTCCCCAGCCTTTCTGTCTTGCCACGGCTTGAGGAGGTTGACATGGTACACATGGTATGGCTTCCTTCGTCCCGGTTGACGAACCTTGTATTTCACTACCCCAACTCTCTCTACCACCTCATACGGTCCTTGCCACTTGGCGAGAAACTTACTTTCGACAGTGGGTATCAGGACGAGGACTCTGTCTCCTGAATGGAACTGCCGGACTCTGGCTGAGCGGTTGTAGACTCGGGCCTGTGCCTCCTGTGCCTGGAGGAGATGTTCCTTCACGATCGGCATCACTTCCTCAATCCTTTCCTGCATCATGGCAACATGCGCAATAACACTCCAGTGAGGTGTAACTTCGACTTTCCAGGTTTCTTTTGCCACATCTAGGAGACCGTGCGGATGTCGTCTATACAGGAGCTTGAATGGTGAGAACCCGTTGATGCCTTTGGAACATCCCAAATAGAAAACAACACATACGGTAGGAGACAGTCCTAGTCCCTTCCATCCTTCTCTATAACTTTCCTCAACATGCTTTTGAGTGTTTTATTAAAACTCTCGACAAGGCCATCCGTCTGAGGATGGTACACTGAAGTCCTCAGCTGGGTTATCTGCAGGACCTGCACAACTCCCTCATCACCTTACTCATAAAGGGGGTACCCTGGCCAGTCAGGATTTCTTTTGGCAAACCAGTCCTGGAGAACACGTGAACTAACTCACGGGCTATACTCTTCGCCGAGGAATTCCTCAAAGGGATCGCTTCAGGATAACGGGTGGCGTAGTCCAGGATGACCAATATATACTGATGGCCCCGAGCAGATTTCCCCAAGTGACCAACCAAGTCCATGGCAATTCTCTCGAAGGGCACTTCAATGATGGGCAAAGGTACGAGGAGACTACGAAAGTGAACGGTGGGAGCGGTTACCTGACAGGTAATATCTTAATATCTCCCGATAACACCCAGGCCAGTAGAATCGCTGAATTATCCGTTCCTGCATTTTGTCCGCCCCTAAATGTCCACCCAAGATATGTGAATGGGCCATGTCCAGTATCTTTTGTCTATATGGCCCTGGCACCAACAACTGCTCCACCTGCTCCTCTCTCACTTTTGTCACCCGGTACAACAAGTCCCCACTCAGCATAAAATGAGGAAAACGGGTGTCAGCCCCCGGCTCCTGGGCTATCCCATTTATAACCGTGACATTGTTGAAAGCTTCCCTCAGAGTCAGGTCCTTATGTTGGGCAGACCCAAAATTCCCACTGGTCACCCCTACTTCTGGTAGGTTCGACTCAGGGGACACTACCCCCATCCCCTGAAGAACACAGAATGGGAACTCCACTGTTTTTGGGTGGGGTGTCACCTTTTCCGGGTTAACTGGTCCCTTATCCAAACCCCCGAAGCCTGAATCCTGCCCCCACAGATCCCAAAACAAGCATAAGTCACGGCCTATAATGATTGGGTGCAACAAGTCCTGAATGACGCCAACCTCATGGGTCTTGGTACCGTGGGCCATTTCAATGTCCACTCTGGCTATGGGGTACTCCTTGGTGTCCCCATGTATGTACAGCACGCTGTCCTGTTTCCCCGGGATCAGTTGAAGAGGAAGGGTGGCCCTCACCAGGGTCACTAGATTTCCGGAGTCTAGCAGACCGATTACCTTTCTCCCATTCACCTTCACAGGACACGCTGGTGGTGTGGCGCCCCGCAACGAGTGTGTCACAGGAGTGTATTGCATTCCAGACAGCAGATGCAGTATTCTCTGACTAACCAGTGACATGGTTAATCCCAGAGTTCCATACCTTACATGCATCACCAGCATAGAGGGCCAATAAGGTCCTGGTGGGCGGAGTGTAAGAGCAGAGTGTGAGGAGAATGTAGGAGAAGGAGGAAGAAGAAGGAAGTGATCGGAAGGAACGTAGGAGAGGGGGTCCTGCACAGTTCCGTGCAGCCCCGCAGACCACAACCGGTTGGCGCCATAATCCGGTGCCTCAACAACCGGAACCTGGGCGAACACCCGACGGGTCAAAATATATCCGCGCCCATCTACAACCGGATCACTGGTTCCGAAGCTAGCAAGTTGTTCACCACTGCTATGCAAACCAGGAGTGGAGGGACCGCTCTTTAGGAGTACCCCACCGCCGCCGTACACAGAGCCGTCTTGCCAGCGGAGTACCCACCAATAGGACCCAGGCTCCCCTCACACTGGAACGTACACACCGGCACGGAAATTGAAGTAGCCCCTTGTACCCGAACTTGGCACACTAAGGCGACATCGGCAACTCACCTAGAACAAGTAGAACGGAGGAACACCGGGAACTCTGAAACAATACCGGTCATTGCTAAGTCCACCCAGTCCGTTACCCGTTACCTGTATGCCATGTATCATCTGCTGGATACAGTAAAAGACCCGTTACAGAGACTATTGGTGTCCGTGTTTCTTCAGAAATTTTAACTCCGCTTACTGAGAGTAGTTAAGCTGCCTCACAACATCAAGTGCAGCTTCTGGCTCCGGGGACTCCCGCTCGTCCTGTGGGGAGCGTCCCATCTTGCTGCATTACATCCCCGGAGGCCCAAGCAGCGCCGGTGAAATCACGGAACCCCCGCAGGTGGCGTCACGACAAGAATTAACCCCTTATCTGTTCAGCCATCCCCTGTTGATCTGGACCACCGGGCCCCACAGCGCAGGCGCTGTTCCGTGACAAGGAGAAGAAAACGCCTGCGATGTGAAGCACCTGGTCGCGGTGAGTCAGAGTTTGGCGTCACGAACAGGATACGAGCAGGCCCGTTCCCTAACGGGTATTGTGTGCTTAAAGAACTTTTATTTCAATCAAAAAGGACTTTGCTCGTCCAAAAACAAACTTTTCCGCCTTTTCACCATTGGGCCAAGATGGCGATCCAAGATGGCGGACCCTGCCATGTGAACAACCACGTGCAGGCCCAGGGGTGAGCCTCCGCCCCTCTTCTGGGAGGGCCAAGGCAGAGGCGCCAAAATCATTGTCCGCCCCAATTGCTGGAAACAACCATGGGGGCGGGCCAAAGACTTCATCCCACCTATGGACTACAAAAGCTACAAGGAAGTAGGTGTGAAAAAGGGCTTTTCCAACAGTTCTTCTAAGAGAACGGTTACCGGGTCGAATGGATGCGGTTCTTCCAAGAGAGACCATGGCCAGCATGAAACTCCACCAGCTGATGCAGGAGGTCGAGGCAGAGGCCAGAGCAGCCATAGGCCACCCGGGTCCGGGTCCCGTCCTCATGATAGAGGCAACCCTGATTCTGGGAAGCAGCGCTACAAGACCAAAGAGTGAGACTAATGGAGACGACCGAGTGGACGATTCGCAGCTGGAGTGCTGGTTTGGCCAGCCGACTATACCGGGCTAACCAGCAAAAGCAAAGGCTTACCAGTTGTCCCACTCCAAGGTCGGAGTTCAGTTCCTGTCCCGTTACCTCGCCAGAGCCCACTACCTGCCCTGTCTCATCACTGGAGCCCATGAACTGCCTTATCTCACCGCCAGAACCCACGACCTACACCGTTCCAGAGCCAGAGCTTACAACCCACTCCATTCCAGAGCCTGCTACCTGCTTGGTTCCTGCAACAGGAACTTACTACCTGTTTCGTCCTAGACGAACAAGAGACTGTAACCTGTTTATCTCCGAAACCGGAGGCCGGTTCTGAAACTTTCCGAGGCCTACCCGGTTACCGGAGCGGAAGCTCCGCCATCCACCGATGCAGACGAAGAAGCGGGCAGTCTAGAAGCCCCGCAGGACGACTCAGAAGATGCCCCAACAGCTCCAGACGCCGATTATCAGGATAACTCCGATCCAGAGTCCCCGTTAACCATAGACCCGATGTGGTCGTCGAAGAAGTGGAAGATGAAGACGACAAAGTCCACAGCGAGCCTGAGGATGCCAGCCTACGCCGGTTCTGAATGGGAGGACGACACAGAAACTCCTGCCGAGCAACTAATTCGGGTACAGTGGTCGGGTGCTGCCGGGCCTCTCCCCTAAGCGTCTTGTCCGGGTGATGGTTCACGCCTCTCGTCAGCTTCAAACTCATCACCCTGCCAGTCGCAAAGACTACGTCCACACTCCAAGTCGGTTGACGAAGAGATACGTCAGCGCCGTAGAGTAGAGGTGGCGTCACGACAAGATTAACCCCTTATCTGTTCAGCCATCCCCTGTTGATCTGGACCACCGGGCCCCACAGCTGCAGAGGCGCGGTTCCGTGACAAGGAGAAGACAACGCCTGCGACGTGAAGCACCCGGTCGCGGTGAGTCAGTGGCCCCTCACTGGGTGGACTGTTCACACTGCAGGCTGGGTACGTGTAATAGGAGCAGTGCCGACCCACGCTGCAGTCCATCTGTTCAGGGGTCAGGGAACAACGAGCGGCTATGTGGCCTGGGCCATGGCACCTCCAGCAAATGACCTCACCCGTAGGGACCTTGGGCACCACCTCCCCCGCTCCTTTGGACCATGGATGCCCCACCCCTTTTTAGGCCTCTGCACCCTGCTGGGACCCCTCAGTAGGAGTGGGCAGTCTTGCCCCAGGTCCTTCCATTCCCTTGGAACCTTTCCACTAGCCCAATGAGTTAATCTGCATTCCGGGGATCACCCTGGGCAACCCAGGTCTGTACCCGCCTTGGCAGGGAATGTACAAAACGGTCCATTACGACTCGCTCCACCATCTGCACAGGCGTAGAGGACTCCGGCTGCAGCCACTTTTGGATCAAGTGCAACAGGTCAAACATTTGGAACGAGGTCTGTCCCGATGATACGCCCAGCGGTGGACCCACTGTGCCCTGACAGTCATTGTTGCCCCCAAGCGTGCCAATATCTCAGTTTTTAATTTGCCATACTCTTTAGCATCCTGCAAAGCTTTCTGGCTTTGGGCTCCCCTGTCAGGTATGGTGCAAGCACCTCCGCCCACTGTGCTGGCGGAAGTCCCTCTCTTTCCGCAACCCGTTCAAAGACCGTCAAGAAGGCCTCTATGTCATCCCCTTCGAGTCATTTTCTGCAAGGCTCCTCTTACAGCCTCCCGGATGGAAAAATCGCCCACTGACCTGGTCGCAGTTGTCGCCGTGCCACGGACCACTTCTGCCAGTAAGTCGATCTGCTGCTGTGATGATCTTGTTGCTGCTATTTGTGGAGCTGGATCTGCTGCGTCAGTAGATTTGTGGTCTCCTGTTGCGCCATCTGCTGTTGTTGTAGCATTTGCTGGTGCTGCGCTTGCTGCGTCTGCTGAGCCTGCAACAGGTGCTTCAGTAGGTCCTCCATTTTGTCTGATGCCTGCTGCTGGCTTATTGCAGACTTCACCCAGGACATGCGATCCTAGTATCACCCATCTCACATGTCTGCTGGGACCGCTGCCCGTATTCTTCACCAATTGTGATAGAGCAACTCGCTTGTGGGCATCAGGAAGCAACAAGAGGCAGCATCTTCACAAAACGGTATATTCACTCCATCAACCGATCACCAAACAAACGTGAAACTAGCAGCCTTGAGTGCAGGCCAAAACAAATGGAAAGGAATAGTCTTTTACAGCGCACTGTCTCAGGTGTCGCCTACCTGAGTTCACACAGGTTGGTAAGTCACCAGCATCCAGCTTGGCCTGGAGATTGCACACATACACAAAACAACACCCCCGTGCTTACCCACAGGCTCCAGTTTATGGCCTGTAACCACACCCAGCGGTGAGGTATGTGGGTTCTGGACCCACCTGTCTCTCACAGCACCCATAAGCCGGACCTATGTGCACTAAGTGAAACTCCCAGTGCAGACGTGCAGTAGAGAAAAATACTCCGGCTTATGTCACAGATAACAGGCATCTCTGCGACACATACCTCCCATCAATTATGCAACCCCTCGCCACCTCACAATACATTGCGGGAGTGAACATGCCCCACTTGCCTGCACTTTGCAGACTCAGGCTTTCTGAGTCCTGATCCGTGAAAATCATGGACCCGGACACAGAAATAGCATCCGGAGGCCACATCCGATCCGGTCCTTTCCTGTCCATGGGATCCTGCAAAAAGTAGGATCCCCATGGACAGGAAAATAACGCAATGTGAAACCAGAGATACCTGAGGGGTTAGTATTGGGATTTCCATGGCTGCATATTCATAATTCTCTTATAGGTTGGGGCCGGAAGGATATTATTAAGTGGAGTTCCAATTTTCATAAGACATAACTTAAGGGTATGTCACACGCGTCAATATCGCCTGCACAATCTCGGCTGCACGTGACGTTGCAGCGATATTGATGCGTGTGACATACTGAATCAACCAGCGATAAATCGCTGGTTGATGATCGCCAGGTTTTAGAATCTGTCCTAAAACCTGCCGATGGTCGCCCGGTGTACACGCAGCATCGCTGCGTGTGACACCGGGAGTAGCGATATTCCAGCTCCCAGCGCCTCTCACAAGCGCTGGGAGCTGGTATCCAAGGTAAACTGCGGGTATCTAGGCAGCGCGCGCTGCCTAGATACCCGATGTGTACCTTAGTTACCAGCCTCCTCCGCTCACCGGCTGGTATCTAAGGTACACAGCGGGTAACTAGGGTCCCTAGTTACCCGCTGTGTACCTTAGATACCAGCCGGTGAGCGGAGGAGGCTGGTAACTAAGGTACACGTCGGGTATCTAGGCAGCGCGCGCTGCCTAGATACCCGCAGTTTACCTTGGAGACCAGCCTGCTCCCGCTTCCAGCAGGCTGGCAGCGGGAGCAAGACATCGTGGAAACGATATTTAAATCGTTTCCAAGATGTCTCTGGTCCATTGATCGCTGGTGAGTCTGCCTGTGTGACAGCTCACCAGCGATCAGCCGTCAATGTCGTCAGCAATCATCTCACTGACGACATTGATGCGTGTGACAGGCCCTTTAGTTCTGTGCAGGTTTTCTCCTTCTTCAAAATATTTTTATTAAGTATAGTATAAGGGGGAATAGGAAGGGGAGGGTTACATAATATGTGCAGGTTTTCTCAACCATTCTGGAGAGTCTGTCGGGGTGCCTGAAAGACCAGAGATGTGCTCTTGGAAAAAAGGCAAAGATATTAGCTCCCCATTGTCCTTATGACTGCTATCTTATCCCTAATGTCAAATTACCTAACACTACCTTGTACAATTTATCAGATCCTGAATGTACCATTAATGAAAGTTTACAGAAGGGTCATATCTGTCCTTTCTCCTCACATGTAGCTGCTGGATTTTTCTTTGTTAAAAAAAAGATGGTCGTCTCTGTTCTTGCCTCAATTTCTGTGAATTAAACAGGATTACAGTTAGGAATACATACAGACTTCAATTGATCCCTGACCTATATAATCATCTTACAGGAGCAAAATGGTTTCCTAAACTTGAGCTTAGAGTTGCTTTTAATTTGATACACATCTGGAAAGTTGGAGTGGAAAACAGCATTTTTAATGTCTCCTGGACTAAGCATCCTCCATGCAAAATGTGCTTTGGGACCTAGCATTACTTATCTGGCGACATACTTTACTTTTACTATTTCTCTCTGTTCAGCACATTATTTGAGATTTTTTCTCTTTGGTCTATACCCTTGTATTTCTAATAGGTTCCTAATTATTTTGCCTTACTTCTTGTATGCATATTTGCAAGTTTATAGGGGTGTACGTCTGGGTTTGCATTATATTAAGACTACATTTATTTCTATATAGGTTTATTTGGTATGTATGCGCTTCAGCAATATATGTAATATGTACAGTACTATTTGCATGTACTTTAGATATTGTCAGGTGTCGTCCATTTTTTTCATTATCTGTCCTTACCTCTACAGTACGAGTCTTAAATTTGTTATTATTTCATTTTTTTAAATTAATAAATTGTAATTTTACTTACGGTAATTATGGGTCTGCATTTTTATATTTGGTGTTTTCAGTTTACCATTCTTGCAGTTTTGGCCCTTTACATGGATTGTGGCTTTTGATGTTTAATATAATCAATTTCTATGAATTAAACAGGATTAGAGGTAAGAATACTTACCCACTCCCACTTATCCACAAATTATATAATCAGCTTACAGGAGCTAAACACCTTTCTAAACTTGATCTTAGAGTTGCTTATAATTTGAAACACATTCAGAAAGGTAATGGGTTGAAAAAAGTGTTTTTAATGTCTAAAGGTACCGTCACACGCCATATCTCCAGCGAGATGGCTAGCAATTCCTGATTTCGGTGATGTGGAAACCACATCCCCTGTGCGTAGTGGCGTGTGACTAGGCAATTCTACAGTGAGAAATCGCCGGTGGAGCGTCGCCTGATTGCCCTGCACTGCAGTGAAATCAGGCAACATCCACCAGGCGATTTCAGCGCTTTGTGGCGCTTCCGGTCTTCTGCAGGCGATTTCAGGAATGCAGGATCGCCGGTGATCGCACGCGAAATCGCTACGTGTGACAACGCCACGGCGGTCTGAAAAAAGTGCCTGGAATGTGCGAGCTCACGTCAAATCGCCAGCAATATGGAAGCCATATGGCAGCGTGTGACAGTACCTTAAGGGTTTATTTGAAAATTGTGTCATGCCTTTTGGGTTACCAATGAGGTATTTCAATACTTTGAATGAATTTCTTTCCTGATAGTGTTGGAAAGTTTATTGTAGTATATCTTGAAGATATTCAAATGTTTCACCTGATCTGGATTCTCACTATGAACATGGCGGTTTTGTTTTACAAAAGCTTAGAGGAACGTTTTTGCTAAATTTAAGAAACATACTATTTCTGTACAAAACATATTGTTCCTGGGATTTATTATATCAGTTGAGAGATTTAAGATGGATCTTAGGGCCACGTCACACACACAGATATCTGTGCAGATATTGTTCGCAGATCTCTGGTTGCAGTGAAATCATGGACATATTGTTCATTTGTATAAGGCCACAAAATGGAACAATTTGTCCATGATTTCACTGCAACCAGAGATCTGCGAACAATATCTGCACAGATATCTGTGTGTGTGACGTGGCCCTAAGGAATGTACAGGCCATCATTGATTGGGTTCAACCTCATGAACTTATAGCATTGCAATGGCTTTTAGAATTCTCTATTTGCTACAGAAACTTATTAGAGCTTTTTCTTTACCATTTGGGCCTTTAATAAATTGAAATAGCCTTTTATGTATTCTCCAATTTTAATCCAACATGATCTAAAAGGATTCACGCTTAGTATTTGAATTTTGTTCACTCCCTTTTTGGGTAGGAGGAAATGGTCGATGACATGAAATTTTAATTGCAAGATCTTGTGGCTCTGTTAGGAAATGTGCAGGTATAGGTAACATCTTATTCTCACATCTAAAAGTCGATTTGTATTTACTTATGCAATCCCGGACATGTTGGGTGGTCTACCCAAAATACCCAAGACCGCATGGACACTTTATCTGATAAGCACAAGATACCTCACGAGTGAAAAATCCCTTGATTGGGCAACGTCTCCCTGTGCAGGGGTGAGTAAAAAATTAACCTTTCATTACATTGGAACATTACGCACAGTTCAAATAAGGGAAGGTCCCTTTCTTGCCTGTACCAAGTAGGCTTGTTTGGGAACCTATGTTGGCCCAGACTACATGATCTTTGATTTTGCGAGGTCTTTTGTTGCAAAATAATGGAATATTCTTGAATTCAGGTATAAGCTTTCCCAAGTAGAGGCCAATATTATAAAATGGTCTTCCTGATCAATGGAATAAAAGGGTGACAAGTTCTCACCATGGCCTCTTTTTTGGGCTTATTGTCACGTGTAGCAAAAGTCTATTTTTGAGAATAGTCTTTGGATAGGCCCTAGCTTGGAATTGAAGATCCATTTGTGTATGTCGAATCTGTCATTGATCACTATCTGATACAATCCTGTGAATTCTATGTTCAGATTTTGGTAAAGATGATTTTACATGTCTTGATTGGCAACTGGCCTAGTGCAGCAAGCTATTCTTGTCCATAGGCTTGCTGTAGATTTCTGAGCTGATATGTCCGTCCTCATCTAAACTTATCAGTGTGTCAAAAAAGCCGATTGAGGTTTCACTGCGATGTAGTGTGGTTAGATTTGGTACCATGACTCACTTAATCAAAGAAAGTTAATAAGGTCTGTTCATTCCCTTGCCAGATAACAAAAATGTCGATATGTTTTCACGTTAATACGTGGTTGATGATGGTAAATGTGAAGTTCCTTGAATCTAACCCTAAATATATTTGCATATGGGGGTGCCACGTTGGATCCACTGGCGGTCCCTTGTTGCTGAATATAATAATGATCCTCAAATAAGAAAAAAAAATTCATTAGGACTGTTTCCAACATCTTAATTCAAAACCTTTTGTTACTGTCAGCCAATGTGCTGTAGTCAATGTACCACCTCAAATTCCTGGTCGTGATCAATACACATATAGAGATTGTTTACAACCATCGTCACTAATGGAGATGTTATCCAATGATCTTATATGGGACAGGGATTGCAATGTATCCTTAAGATAGAAAGTGATGGATGACATCAGAGGGGTAAAGATATTCTCTAATGTAAAGGCCAGGGATGAAAGTAGAAAATCTGTAGATGCCACAATAGGCCATCCCAGTGGTCTGTGCTCAGGTCTTTAGGTATCTTAGGGAGAATATAGATAACTGGGGTGATAGGATGTCTTTTCACCAAAAAGTCTGCCAGTTTCATGACTATAATTCTGTTTGAGATAATGAACTACCTCGTTTTTTATTGATATCTCGTATCATACCAGTAGGGCGCTGTCTGTCAACTGTCAGAAGATTTTGGACCAATACTAATATTTAACCATGACTGCAATGGCACCTCCCTTATCAGCCGGTTTCACAATTAAATTTTTGTACAACTAAGGGTACCGTCACAATTGGCGACGCTCCAGCGATCCCGACAACAATATGACCTGGTAAGGATCGCTGAAGCATCACTACATGGTCGCAGGTGAGATGTCAAACAGTCACATCTCACCAGCGATGCAGCAATGATACGGCGGTCGTTGAGACCCGGTCACTCTAGGGCGTCATTTTGCGGTCGTTGTCCCCATCAAACACACCCATGCATGCTGCCCAGCGGGACCCCGACGATCAAAAAATGGTCCAGGCCATTCCAACACGACCTGCGATCTCACAGCAGGGGCCTGGTCACTACTACGTGTCAAACGTAGCGAGATCACTGCTGAGGTCGTTGTTGCGTCACAAAACTTGTGACTCAGCAGCAATCTCGCTTAGTGTGACGGGGGCTTTAAGTGCATTCAGAGCCTTAGATTAATCAGTTGCTAAATTGTGTTTTAGATGTAACTTACCTCTTTTTATGGTTCTGGCTATACCTGAAATGTCTGATGAGACCAATGAAATGAAGGTTTCAACTGCATAGTTGTTTATGGGGGGACTGAAAGTGCTTAGAGTTCTAAATGCAAAGTCTTTAAGTCTTAAGGTAGTGTTTTTTTTTCTCTCTCCCAGAAAGTCCGTTAGCCCCGCCCCCTGAGGGGCAGGGCTAAACGGGAGAGAAAAAAAACTCTGTTTAAGGCTACGTTCACACATTGCGTATTTTGCCGCGTTTTTTTACGCACGCTTTTCAAAATACGCAATGTGCCTTTTGTCTGCCTGCAAAGTGAATGGGAAATTCACTTTGCAGTGCAGACATTGCGTAAAAATACGCACTGCGTTTTCAGGGAGAAAGCGCAGCTCCGTAAACAATTGATATGTCAATTGTTTACGCAGCTACTTCTGCGTATTCTCCCAGAGGGGAGGAAGAATCCTGCTTCCTCCTCCCCTCTTTGACAGCTGTGGCCGCCCATTAGATTTCACAGTGTATTAATATACACTGCGAAATCGAAATTAAACAGAGGCAAATGTATGTAAAATAAAAAAGAATGAATACTTCACCTGTCCGACGCCTTCTGCCGCTATCTGGTCTCCGATTCCAAGTGAGAGATGTACTGACAGGACCTGTGGTGATGTCAGAGGGGCGTTCCCGGGCACTCGCGGTCATGTGATACATATTACATGACCGCGAACAGCCAATCAGCGCTGGGAACGCCCGGGGAACGCCACCTCTCTGACGTCACCACAGGTCTTCTCAGTACACCTCTCACTTGGAACCGGAGAGCGGCAGAAGGCACCAGACAGCGGTAGAAGGCACCGGACAGGTGAAGTATTCATTCTTTTTTATTTTACATACATTTGCCTCTGTTTAATTTAGATTTCACAGTGTATATTAATACACTGTGAAATCTAATGGGGCTGTCACAGAGGGGAGGAGGAAGCAGGATTTTTCCTCCCCTCTGTGACATCACTGCGCTTTCTGGAGTAAAGAAAGCGCAGTGTGTGAAAGCCCCTGCGTATTTTGTTGCGCTATTTTGCGCGGCCGAAAAACGCGGCAAAAAGCGCGCGCAAAAAAGCGCAGCAAAATACGCAAATGTGTGAACACAGCCTTAATGCTATAGACAGGGAACGAATGATTGGCAGCGGTGGGCAGATTACACATGCAGCCCCTAGCCACCTCCTTAGTGGCTGTAGCATGTAAGTTTTCTAAGTGTATTATCTTGGGGTACAGGGCTGCTCAAGTGCTGGGGGACCCCTTGCCTGCATGCTGCAGACATGCTGCATCCAGTGCTGTAATTAGATCACCATGCCTGGTTTGGTGACAGGTCCTCTTTAAGCCTCAGTGACTTAAAGAAACGGTTTAGCTCTTGATCCATCTGAATACAGCTGAAGGAAGGGGGAAGGTTGAACAGAATGAGAGACCCCTCTGGTGTAAGAGCACCTCTGTGAAAGAAAGGCACTGAGGGGAGTTGGCATAGACGAGATTGTAATTACCTGGGAGCAAATCATGACCTCGTATCCAGGGCTTGCACTACCTCTTGCCCTTCCTCTGTGTGCTTGTCTAAAAAAAATTGGTCAGCCGTCGCCTTCTCAACTTGAGCCAGAAAAATCACCACAGCGAGGTCTTCAGTACAGTAGTGGTTTGTTGGATTGCCACAGTCACTTGGCAACTCGGAGCTTCAGCTCCCTCCATAAGTTTTTGATGGGATTAAGGTCTGGAGACTGGCTAGGCCACTCCATGACCTTAATGTGTTTTTTTTTAGCCACTCTCTTGTTGCTTTGACTGTATGTTTTGGGTTATTGTCGCGCTGGAAGAACCAGTCGTGACCCATTTTTAATGTCCTGGCGGAAGGAAGAGGGTTGTCACTCAGGATTTTACAGAACAATCCATTGTCCCATTGATGCGAAGTAGTCCTGTGCTTTTAGCAGAGAAACAGCCCCAAAACAAACCATGCTTGACTGTGGGGACAGTGTTCTTTGGGTAATAGGCATTTCTCTGCCTCCAAAGATGGCGAGTTAATGCCAAAAAGCTCAATTTTTGTTCCATCTGACCACAGCACCTTATCCCAATCACTATGTTCATTGGCAAACTTTAGACGGACCTGCACATGTGCCTTCTTGAGCAATGGGACTTTGCGGGCATGAGATTTGCATGGAGCCCTAGATCGATTGACACTCATTTTGTTTTATCTTTCATTTTCTTCCTAGTGCAGCAACAGTTGTCTCCATCTCACCCACTATCTTACTTATTGTTTTGTAGCCCATTCCAGCCTTGTGCAGGTCTAGGATTTTTTCCCTGACTTCCTTAGGCCCCCTTCACACCAAGGTTTTTCCCTGATCAGGTTCAATCAGGTTTCTGTATCAAAACCAGGAGTGTCTCCAAAACTCAGAACAGGTGTCAATCTTTCAATGATATTTTTTCTCAAGTTCATCTCCTGGTTTTGACATACAAACCTGATCAGGTAAAAACCGTGGTGTGAAGGGGGCCTTAGAAAGCTTTTTGGTCTTGCCCATGTTGTTGAGGTTAGAATCTGACTGAGTGCGGGGACAGAAGTCTTTTATACAGGTGACAATTTAAGACAGTTGTCTTTAATGCAGGTAACTAGTTGATTAGGAGCATCTAACTGGTCTGAAGGACATATATTCAGGCATAAAGGGATCATATATACCAGGATGAGGGGATCATACATACCAGGATAATATACCAGGATGGAGGGATCAAAATGGGGGTAGGGGGAATCATATATACCAGGATAAGGACCAGGGATAGAGGGGTCAATTTGTGGGTGTTTATAGGATTTAGAACACTACATGGGGCCCATACATCTGACCAATGTGTGTGAGGGAGGGGGGAGAAGTTCCAAGTTTCAGACTGGGGAGCTTTGGACTCTAGTTATGTCACTAGGCATCCCCTCAGCACTGCACACCCACATATTCCCTAGGTTTCCCATAGACATACCCCCCCGGCATTATATTCCTTCCGAATCCCACCAAGGGTATACCCCCAGCTTGTATGCCCCCAAATCCCATCACAGGCATCTCCCAGCATCATACTACACCCCCCCAAATCAACCTAACATTGTACATCCCCAAATCCCACTCAGGCGTTCCACCAGCATCGTACTCTCTCCCAAATTCCACTCAGCCGTACCCCCAGCCCGGTACGCCCCCCAGAGCCCACTCAGCCATGCCCCCAGCCGCGTACACCCCCGTAGCCCACTCACCGTTCCCCTGGGCGCACTCAGCCATGCCCCTAGACCTGTACGCCCCCAAAGCCCACTCAGTCGTTCCCCCTGCCCCGTACACCCCCCAGAGCCCACGCAGTCATGCCCCCAGACCCGTACGCCCCCCAAAGCCCACTCAGCCGTTCCCCCTGCCCCGTACGCCCCCCAGAGCCCACTCAGCTGTTCCCCCTGCCCCGTACGCCCCCCAGAGCCCACTCAGCTGTTCCCCCTGCCCCGTACACCCCCCAGAGCCCACGCAGTCATGCCCCAGACCCGTACGCCCCCAAAGCCCACTCAGCCGTTCCCCTGCCCCGTACGCCCCCCAGAGCCCACTCAGCTGTTCCCCCTGCCCCGTACGCCCCCCAGAGCCCACGCAGTCATGCCCCCAGACCCGTACGCCCCCCAAAGCCCACTCAGCCGTTCCCCCTGCCCCGTACGTCCCCCCGTGAGCCCACACAGCCGTGACCCCAGCCCCGTATGCCCCCTGTAGCCCACACAGCCGTGCCCCCCGGAGCTCGCGCCTCACACACGCCCTCCGCGGTGAATGGCGCGCTCAGCGCTGCGGTGTGAGGGAATGGAGAGCACGCCCTCAGCACGTGACAGCGGTGACGTCACTCTCCCGGAGCCCATACATTGTAGCGGAGGTGCGCGGTTGTGAGGGAGCAGAAGTGTGGAGGAGACGGACGAGGCTGCAGCAAGATGGCGGGTGGAGAGCCGGGCAGCACACACAGCCGGGGAGCCCCGGGTCCTCAGCCTGAGAGCGGGGCCCCGGAGCTGAGTGCTCAGGAGCCCACTGTGGGTGGCGGGGCAGCAGAACGGGGCTCCCCGGCTGTGTGTGAGGCGGAGGACGGCGGCACAAAATGGCGCTGGAGTAAAAAGCAGCAGCCTTTGTTCTGAGCTCCGCACTGGAGAGCCCGTGTAGTCGGTCCGGGGGTGCCGGCTGACCCTCCCCGGGGCCCGGGCTGAGCTGTGCGGGGCCCTGGCTCCTGTGTGGCCCGGAGCACCGTGTGACAGATCCTCCCTGTAATGGCGGCTGGAGATGTGAGTATGGCGCCGGCTTCTTCTTCCTCTTTGTCCTTGGGTGGGGACGAGAAAAACAAGCAAACGTCCTTGAGAAGCGGCTGTCAGGTCGTGTGTGGCCCCGGGGCCCCAGGTGTGATCGGTGCCCGGTCCTGTGAGCGGCTCTCCGGCTCCGGAGCCGCAGGAGATGCGCAGTGTCGTCTTATAAGCACATTTTGGCCATTTTGTGTGCTTTTGTATGGTCGGTGCAGCATGGCCGCCTGTGTGCGCATACAGTATGGCTGCTCCTGCATGGCCGGCACAGGGCAGCCCCACACACGATCGCCTGGGCTCACTTATCTGCCTTTATGGCTACTCTGCTCCCATAATATACACATAAAGGAGCCTGAGCCTCCATGTAACACTCATCCTCCATGGAGACGGCTGCTGCCTGCTCACCTGCCGGCTGTACTGCTCCTGTGTGATCAGGGGTGATGGCTGCACCCCAACTCTAGAACCAGATCCCCACTCCTATAACTTACCACCCCCCATCTCTATGCACCCCAACTCTAGAACCAGATCCCCACTCCTATACTTACCACCCCTCTGTATCATCAAACCCGCAGAGTACCCTACTGTGCCATGGGGGTGGCTGCTATCAGTTTAGTCCTTTGTGGATAGTGAATTTGCTGCTTTTATTGAAGAGATAAATGTTATGAAGCCAGATCGAGCCTTAGTTCTTCATTGTGCCTCCTCTATGATATATATTGTCAGTGATTGTGGGGGGATGTTGTTTTTCTTGTACATTATATAGTTATAGATAGATAGATGGGGATAGGCTTGTTGTATACCATATATTGTACAAAGTCGACCCCCTCCCCACCCAGATACTATATCTGCCATATTGGACATAGCAGTTCTTCATAAATTTATATTATGTTTTTGTTCTGTTTTCAGGTTGTCGACATGTTTTCGGCATTGATTTTGTAGAAGTGAGTATTGTTCTTGCTACACTTTTCTATTTCTTTATTCTTTAGAATAAATGTTTTTGAGCATTACAGCTTTATTCACAACGGCTTCTTTATTTACAGGTAGCCAAAAAATAAACATTATAAACTGAAGTGCTGCCCGATACCAGGTGGGTCATCATTTTAGAAAAAATTGATTCTTTTCTATAAAAAAAATTATATATTTAATTTACACAAATTAAAATATATATGAAAAAAATATATTTTAAATCTTCAATTTTTCAGTAAGATTTTCTATGAAGACTTTATTTACATGGCACCATTAATTATCTGGTGCTGTACATGAGACATTTATTTGCTTATGTTAAATTTAGTAGAAATATTTTAAGGTCAAATTTCTATGTAGAAGTCTTATTTTCTTATAGAGGGACTTTTACAGATTCATGGATATTAGCTATACATTACATTCAATGTTTTTTTTTTTTAATTTTATTTAAAGCAAAGAAATATTTGCAGAGCTTTATATTTTGTATAGACATAAATTCTTTCATCAGACGTTGTATGATCTACTTCAATCAGTGATGTCCAGTGGCTTTCTGCTCCTTATCTACCATTGTTGGGGTTCCATTTTACACAAATATACAGGTTGTCATACTTGTAAAAGTTTAACACAGATTTATAGTTTACATTTTAGTTTGATTATTTAGATATTTTATATAATTGTATATTAATATACTAGAACTTGGTTTTAACCTTTCTAGTAGAAAGCATATGAGGAGTGCAATGATAAAGACCAAAAATGCTCAGTAATTAACTGCGGAAAGGGATGTGGTGGAGCATGTTGGCACAATAATAACTTTAGTGATGTTGGCGGAATATAAAACTGGTACAAAAAAAATACTGGTGGATAGATATTTCAGCAACTATGAAGAATTCTTGGTACATGGTTAAATTACAAAAAAAAAATGCTTGAATATAATGTACATTAGTGATTTATCACAAATTTCCAGGTTACCATTTTCAAAGTAGTGACATCCAGGGAAAGAAAGAAAAGGTTACGTTCATCTATTATGTTTATTTCTGAACATTTTTATATGTTTCTACATACAAAATGTATTGTAATCACACTAGATGTTACAATTATACTTTTTTGTGTATTTGCATTTCTAAAAATTAATGTGACTGCATAAGCTTTAGAAACCCTTTATGTGGCCAATTTAGTATTGACTTTAACCTTTAAATATCTAGTGAACTCCCAATATTTATTTTTCTTTTATAAAATGCCATTTTTATTTCTAGACAAAGCAATTATTGCTCATCGGTCACCAAAGAACCAAATGTCTGAGGTGTTTTCTGAAAAAATGTTCCCTTTTGCCTGTTGCATAAGGTCGTTGGTTAGCAGTGTTTCTCATAAAGGCAGTATTAACGTCGCACCCCAGAGATTAGTAGGCCTTCACTTTATTCAAAACTTCTGGGCCTCGTCATTGAGTTTGTCATGTACTCCAAATATAGGTTGTCGGGTCATAGTGGGAAGGTGGACTATATAAAAATTTTTTTTACTTAAAATAATTCTTAAGCCTTGCACAAGGACCCAAGTTATCTAATGTTTCCTCTGATAAAATGTAGCTATTGGAGCAGCTGAACCTTCATTTTACTTCAGTGCCATTTTTAATTTTGTGGCTTCCACATTGAACTTTTTATCTCATCAGTCTATATATCTCTTGTTTACCTTTCAAGAAATCCAATCCCTACTGTACAAAGACATACCCTTGAGATTAACTGATGCTATGACAAATGGTGAATTTGCCAAGAATCAGCAGTTAAATGTATATGGCCATCTCCTACATGCTGTAGCTGTCAGCAAAAGCAGGTGGAGCCTCTTAAAAACATGGGTGAGATGTTAGAACTGATGCTATTGGTAATGTTTTCTCTTCCTCCTGAATCCATTGTGGCAAATTTATTAATAATTACCAATTCTTGGTCCACACAATTTTTTTAATATGCAACGTATTTATAGTGATTATTGATGATAACCCCTAGTGTAAGTTTTCAGCACCTCCTAGTTGGTTTGCTACTCTGTTCCAGAAATCTTCATCATAATTATTGTGCATTTTCTTGACGCGTGTTGGCCCCCCCAAGAAGAAACCAAGGCTTTTAAAACCTACCTTAGTGGACGAGTAATTTATACAGTAAAGTTACCAGAGCAATGCCCCTGGATATCGACTTGTGGATACTGTCTGTCATTTGCAATGGTTTAATTCCTTCAGGAGAGAATCTGCACATGCAGAAAAACTTTTCCCACATGTGTGGTTAGTTGTTAGGTGTCAGTGCAGAGAAGATACATGCCATATATTTGTAACTAATGAGTTCAATGTGATAAAATCTTAAAGGGAAGGTGCCAGATTTTTTTTTTTTTTTTTTTTTTTTTTTGTATTTAAAATTGATTATATAATCTGTTAATACAAGAGTTAAATGCACAAATTTCATTTTGTTTTTTTTCTGTTACCATTTGCATCTGTTTTTTGTGTCGGAGGACAGCATTTGCCTCAAATACGGCAGCCCCTCTGTCGAGCTGCATCTCCTGCATTGTTGCAACCTCCACCTGTGACTTGGGTACCCCCTCCCCTTCAGTTTGGGTTATTTTCCATGCAAACTCGTACTTTTATTTATCAAATGAGTTGCAAAATGAATAGAAAATATAGTCCAGCCATCAACAAGGTTAGAAATAACGAGTTTTTATTTGAAATAATTTATCCTTCATACTTTGCGTTCGTCAAAGAATGGTCCCTTTGCAACAATTTCAACATGGCATGCCTTTGAAAAATGGGAGTGATGGCCTTCCTTATTCAAAATCCCTTTTACCTTGTACAGATCTCCCACTTTACCAGCAACAAAGTAACCCCAGACAATCACGTTAGCTGCACCATGCTTGACAGATGGTGTCAGGCACTCTTCAGTCATCTTTCCAGTTCTGCGTCTCACATGTTCCGTGTGATCCGAACACCTTAAACTGATTCGTCTGGCCATATAACTCTGTTCCAATCTTTTTCTGTCCAATGTCTGTGTTCTTTTGCCCATTTTCTTTAACTTTTATTAGCCAGTCTCAGATATGGCTTTTTCTTTGCCACTCTGTCCAGAAGGCCAGCATCCCGGAGTTGCCTCTTCACTGTAGACGTTGACACTGGCGTTTTGCAGGTACTGTTTAATGAAGCTGCCAGTTGAAGAGCTGTGAAACGTCGACTTCTCAAATAGAGACTATAATGTACTAGTCTTGTTGCTCAGTTGTGCAGCGGGGTCTCCCACTTCTCTTTCTACTCACGTTAGGGCCTGTTTGTGCTCTCCTCTGAAGGGAGTAGGGCACACCGTTGTAGGATATCTACAGTTTCTTGGAAAATACTCACATGGAATGGCCTTCATTTCTAAGAAAGAAAACTGTCGAGTTTCACATGCAATTTATTTTTTTCTGGCCATTTTGAGAGTTTCATAGAACAAACAACTGTACTGCTCCAGATTCTCAACTAGCTCAAAGGAAGGTCAATTTTATAGCTTCTCTAATCGGCCAAACCGTTTTCAGCTGTGCGAACATACTTGGACAAGGGTCTTCTAAACATCCATTAGCCTTCTTATACATTTGCAAATACAATGTGACATTTAAAGCACAGGAGTGGTGGTTGTTTGAAATGGGTCTCTATACATCTGTGTACAGTAGATATTGCATTAAAAACCAAACGTTTGCAGCTAGAACAGTCATTAACCACATTAACAATGTATAGTGTGCATTTCTGATACATTTAATGTTTGCTTAATTGAAAAAAGCACTTTTTTTCATTCAAAAGTAAGGAAATTTCTAACTGACCCCACACTTTTGAACAGTAGTGTGTTAAGCCTGCATATAAGCTGTGAAATCCATTTTCCCCCTGACAGTGCTCAGTGGGAAGGGTGACTGGGTGAGTATCTGTGGCGGTGAGCAGTGTTCGGCGCTTGGGATTACAACAGTACCAGGGTACTGCTCACTGGTGTGTTCAGAGCTTACTCACCACGCTGCTGTGCTTTGGACACTGTCTCAACTCTGCACTATGTAAGCCTCTGCAGGAATCCTATACCAACATAAGACATGCATATAATGCACTTTATTTGTGATACGCCAAGTAATTAATGTCCACCACGTGAGTTGCGCCCCAGATCCATGTAACTGTCGGTCATGCGTTAGGCGCCCAGTGCTATGTATCAAATGCCTACCAACTTTAATGCACCCCAGAGACATGCATGTATATAAGGTCAATGGTCTAACACCATGTTTCCCCAAAAATAAGATAGTGTCTTATAAATTTTTGCTCCCAAAGATTCGCTAGGTCTTATTTTCAGGGAATGTCTTCTTTTTCCAATATTCCCTTGCAGCCCCAAATGTCCCTGTTACTGTAGCTGCAAAAAAAACCACACTCCTTTCTCACTGGTCCGTCGCTGCATGTATTACAGCGCTGCTCTCGACTCCCTTCCTCAGCTGCGTGTACAGGAGGCTGCCGGCCAATCGATACCACATAGAGGCCTCTGGCCTTCAGCTGCTGGGCTATGGCTGGTGGCTTCCTGTACATCTACACAGCTAAGGCAGGAGCTCTGAGAGCGGCACTATAATACATTGCACCGGCCGTCATCCGACAAGGGCGGCGGGTGGGTTATGTTTATACATAGATACAGCTGCATGCACTGACCTTCTGTTAGATAGCATGCTTAAGGAAGAAAACTTTGCTAGGTCTTTATTTCAGGATGGGGCTTACATTTAGCAGCCTGACAACCCTCCCCCTTCACTACATCTTATTTTCAGGGGATGTCTTGTATTCTGGGAAACTGTATTCCTAAAGCATTGTCCAATGCCCACTATCTGTCTTGGGTTACACTACTGGTCACATAGAAGTAGATGGAGCAGGGTGGTCGCATATTACATTCCTACTTCCATAGAATTGGATGTAGCAAGGGCCATACACTAGATACAATGTACCTAATTTCATTCTTGTGTGATACATGCCAATGAGCCTCTTATCAAATCACAGCACATGGCAGTCAGTGTATGTAACCCCAGCGTTTGACACTATGAGCAGCACTAACGGAATTGGCGCTGTCAGTCGTCCTCTGGTACACTTTCCACGTGTCTGTATCGCTTCACAGTGAACAATAAAATGGCTCTGCACTGTGATCCTAACCTTCATCCTCTTGCCCAGAATGGAAGGAGTCCTCACACTGTGAGCAGGCCCTGCCCACATTTACTGCAGTCGTAATATGATCTAGCAGTCCATTAGGGTTTTCAAGGCATATTTCAACAGCTGCTCCCCCTAGTGTTTACAAGTGAAATAATTCAAATATTTTAAAATTATTTTTCACATTTATACTAATATGATGATTATGATATACTATTACCCTTGAATAGTGCCTGGGCAGACCTTTTAAAAACATGTAAAATCATTATTGTACACTTTATAGTTTCCATGTTTATAAGTACCAGGACTCTGACGGGGCGGACCTATCACTGAAAGAAGGACCGTGCTGAAAAACGCCTATCCCCATTTGGGAATTATTGAAATAAAGCAAACCACCTTAATCGAGCGTTCGCCACCAAGGAAAGACGCCTCTTTCCAATCTTATCCTAGAACATTCCATGACCCACACCTGCCAATTGTCGTGATCAAGGCTTTGGTTAAAGCCGAAACGCGTTGACATCTGTGGCCATTAACTGTTCATAATAAACCTTGCATCAAAAACATCTAAAGGAGTGTGCAACTTTGTATCCATATTTGTATTTACTGGGATTGAAGAAATCCTGTTAGTTGGCACCTCCACTCACCACCTACGCGGTGTGCACACCATTATACCCTATTGATTATAAGTATTTTTAGACCCTGCATGCAGCTCCTGCATTAATGTTCTCTATTATATTAACAGCCGACTAGTCCGGCTGTATAAGTGTTATTTAAATATCCACATCCACCCAAGCTGGTGTTCTGTGTTGGCAGGGGGAGGTGTTTTGTCCTGCACTGTCTGTAAGATTTCTATTATATGAAGGTTGGTTGTCCTGCTGACATGTAATTTCTGCATCTGCTGAACAAATGATCAAATGTTCTTCTCACATAGAAATCTCTCGGGCTGCACACATTACTACACATGCCTCATACACTTAATGAAGATCTCTAAAGGCCCATTTACACACACACACAGATGATTGTGCAGACATTGTTCGCAGATCTCTGGTTGAAATCATGGACTCATTGTAACCTTTTGTGGCCGTGTACAAATGGAACAATGTGTCCATGATTTCACTGCAACCAGAGATCTGCAAACAATCTGCACAAT
Organism: Allobates femoralis; assembly: GCA_033576535.1. Classification (NCBI taxonomy): domain Eukaryota; kingdom Metazoa; phylum Chordata; class Amphibia; order Anura; family Aromobatidae; genus Allobates; species Allobates femoralis. Next base: position 135,513,518 of record JARQOC010000004.1, on the reverse strand, counting down.
TATCGGTGTGTGTAACTGGGTCTTAAGACCACACTTCCTCTCCCCTTCTTTCTGCTCTGCAATAAGTCACACTGCATAAAGATTGGAGAGGAGGGCAGTCCAGTGATACATGAATATTTCCTTGGAGTGGGTAGCAGAGCGCTCACTGATTGACAGATTAAATGAATCTATTATTTTGACATTTAGAGGATAGGATGAAAATTATAAATAATACATGAATAGAGCGCTTAGAGAAAGGAATTAGAAAGTGATAGCAGTTACATATGGATTTGACCTGACAACATTGATTTTTTTAAATGGAATCTAATTAAAGTTAAAATTAAAAAAAATGTAAACCATCAGACTCTAACTGATATATGGACGTCTGCGGCCTTTTCTATTGACCTTATTTGGAAACCGTGCTTTGTGTTCATTTGACACATCTGGAACTTATTCCTTGCTACCTTTTTTAGCTTTATAAGCTGTCTTATTTAAGTTCTGTGGTCATCTACACTGAATAGAATTGCCTTGTTCATGTTGTCGATAACTAACTTTTTTTTTTTTTTTCTCTCCCTTTTTCCCCCCCAATAAGACAAACCTGGATTTCTGTATTTCGGTGAGTTTAATATTCTTGTTTACAGTTTTATAAGATGCTGTTTGTGTTTGAATTGTGACCGTCTTTTTTTTATATGCTAGTTAAATGTTGAGGCAGATTTGAAAAACAGCGCCTGACAATGATAGTCTAGTCTGTACATCTTGGGCTGCTTTCACATCTGCCGCGTAACGGCCGACTTGTGGCAAGCCCCATCCATTCTGTTTGAGACTTGTGGTCAGGTGCAGCAAGTGCGGTTTTGCTGGATTTGGCACTTGATACAGTGCAAAAAAATGCTGGCAGCAGTTTTTAACGTGCCGGATTCTGCACCTGACCACAAGTCCCATAGAAAATGAATGGGTTTTGCCGCAAGTGGCCGTTACGTAGCAGATGCGGCAAAGGTTTGTTGGATATGCCACGAACGGGCAGAACTGCAGATGTGAAAGCAGCCTTAGAAATGTTGTTGCACAGCTTCTGCACTATAACAGCTATTGGCGTTCTTGTTGCCCTACCCCATATGGCAACAATTGTCATATACTGTATGTTGTAATCTTTCTGCCAACCAAGGCATTGGCTAACAAGTTGAGTCTTGTGACAATGAGGCTCTGGCCAAATGGGACAGAATGAAATTACCATTTAGATATGGAATCTTAGTTTATTTTCTGTCTCATGATGTGTTCATATCCCTCACTACCATTATAATGGGGTCTGATAAGTAATAAGTTATAATAGGAGAGCTATATGGCTTAAGACCTACTCCAATCTGATTTCTGTGTTACTGTTAATAAAATGGTTATAGCATTAAAACCTCCTCGTTTAGCTACAGCAAGGGTTGTTGTATTGACAGGTCTTGCTTCACTACACCAATGTTTGAGTGGATTTGACCAAAATGCAAATAAAAGCTGGAGGCGTGGAGCCCAGCAATAGGCTGCTTTAATATGTACAAAGACCATTGTATGTTAAACTTTGCTTAATAGGAGTGTCCTGTCACTAACCACAAGTGCCATGAGAACTGGACTGTTGGTAGCTGCTAGTATGCAGTTTACGATCTCTGCTTCTGTTATGCATCACAAGGCACTTGCCTGGGTTGTGAACAGCATAGTAGCAGTGTAAGTGCCCATTTACACTTTTGCTTTTGTATGTCCTATTAAAGAGAAATGGGCAAAGATTCTAATCCTTAAAGGTTTTTTTAATATTAAAAAGTTTACATTCGCTTGACGTCACAACCTCATATGAGCCCCTGGAACGCGAGTCCTGCACCCAATTACCGCTGGCTTTTCTCTCCCCACCTTCAGACCTAAGAAATTAACAGAAAGTGAGTGGCAGCAATAGCTCTTCTGGTTTACTGCTTGGGCTGATTTCACACTACCGGTTTTTAGAATCCTGGTGCAGTCGTATGCACCCGCACCTGACTTCTTCCCCCCACCCCCTTCCCCAAACAACCTTCTATATATAGTATAATGTCCCAGGATTCTCCTTTCCTTCATAAACCTTAATAAATAGTGGTGTAAAAACCAGAACCTCCACTGCTGATCTCGCTAAGCCTCGCCTCTTATGTTTACCAACCAAAAAGAGGCTGTTAAACCAGTGTCCTGAAGATGAATAGAAGAGTTAAAATATTTGAGTTACCGTTAGCCCTTGCCTCAAGTTTTTAAAGGGTATGTCCTTCATTTAAACAAACAAAAAAAAAAGCCAAAGCACTAAGGCTGCGTTCACACATTGCGTATTTTCGCGCACTTTTCAAAATACGCAATGTGCTTTGTCTGCCGGCAAAGTGAATGAGAAATTCACTTTGCAGTGCAGACAGTGCGTAACAATACACCCACGCTTTTTATGGAAAAAGCGACTAAGTAAGAAGAATGACCGTGTCAATTCTTTACTCAGCAGCGCCGGCGCTTTTTCCTATAGGGGTGGCGCTGCTGCATCTGACGTCACAGAGGGGAGGAAGAATCCTGCTTCCTCCTCCCCTGTGACACCTGCGACCACTCAGATTTTGCAGTGTATTACTATACACTGCGAAATCAAAGCTAAATAAAGACAAATGTATTAAAAATAATAAAGAATTAAATACTTCTCCGATGGGTGTTCAGGTGTCCAGGAGCCACGGCTGGAATGGCCCTGCTAGGGCCTTTGGTGATGTCAGAGGGCGTTCAGGTCATGTGATATGTATCACATGACCGCGAGCGGCCAATCAGCGCCCGGAACACCCTCTATCACCACAGGTCTTTTTCCACTCGGAATCTGTGGCTGCTCACCAGTCCTTACTCCGACACCCGCCATCCACCCGCCGGAGGGTAAGTATCCATGTTTATTATTTTAAAAACCTCTGGCTTTATTGATTTTAGATTTCACAGTGTATAATACACTGTAATCTTTAGGGGCGTGCACAGATGTGACAGAGGGGAGGAGGAAGCAGGATTCTGCCTCCCCCTGCAGCACATAAAAACGTAGTGTGTGTGAATGCTCCCATGTATTTTGTTGCGCTTTTTTGCACAGCCAAAAATCGCGGCAAAAGGCGCAACAAAATATGCAATATGTTAGCGTAGCCTGACTGGCAGGTAGTTACTACCTACCTGTTGTGCCTGTCACTGTTCTAAGTCGGTACAGAGTGATATGATGACTTCGTCAACAAAGTGGAGGCTTCTTTTCCACTCTGATCTGTAGCCTGTGCAGCATTGATGTTGTGCTGTTGGGTAGCAGGGAGCCAGCTGTCAATAAGCATGACATCTGCTGTGACATTTGTCTACAGTGCAGAGCTGCCACCACTATTGATGCGATGTCAGCAGAAGCTGTAGGAGTGGTCTTAGACCGCTCAGTGTCTGTGAAGAACAGCAACTACCTGCCTACTATTACTTGGACTCTCCTGGATATACCCTTTAGGGCCCTTTTACATCAGCGGTAATCGCTGATTGCGGCAGTTGCGGTAAAAAACTGCAACTGCCGCGGTTACCGCATAAATGCCTCACTTGCGTCAAGCAGCATGCAAGGTCTATGGGGCTTGCGGCATGTGCGGTATAGTTGCGGTTTCGGCACTTGTGGCAGATGCGGCTTCGAAAAAAACGCGGGCACCGAGGTGTTTTTCACGGCCGCATCTGCTGCAAGGGCTGAAACCGCACTTCCTGCACACTTTCCGCAAGCCCCATAGACATTGCATGCTGCTTGCCGCAAATGAACCGCAAGTGCGGCCGTTATGCGGTAACCACTGCAGTTGCGTTTTTTTCACTGCAACTGCCGCGATCAGCTCTTACGCTGATGTGAAAGGGGCCTTAAATGGCTAAATAGAGAGCAGCAAATCAAGTGCAAGGCTAAAAGTTTTAAAATGTATCCAGTTCAGGTTTAACAAACATTTGTCTGTGATCCTTGTTTTAAATAAAACCCTTTCTGTGTGGGGTTTGGAGTAGTTGGGTTTCTGGATGTGCCTTGGTTTCTGCTACATTATTTCCAATTGTTATAAGAAACCAAACTTTGATCCTTTAAAAATATGTGGTGATTCTGTTGATTTTTTTCATTGTAAAAAATTGGTCAATTTCTTTTTGAAATGTATTTTGCTACTGTCCTGAATTTTGACTTCACCTAAAATCCATCCTTAATAGTATGTATCCTTTTAACCTGAAGATGCGTTGCCTTAAATATCCCACATGCGGGCTCTTGGCATATGTCCTGATAACCTTCTATAGTTGGTGTACACACAATGTGACTACTGGGGAGATTCATCAATGCAGTTTTTTTTTTTTTTTTTTTTTTTTTGCTTTGTCATACTGAATGGTATAAAGGTTTTACCACAAACAAGGTTAATTTTAAATTGGTCTCTTAATCAATAGATCTTGGAATATGAAGTTCCACAGTTGGACTGTGCCACAATTTTGGCACATGCTGGTCTGTAGGTGTTTAAAACCCCTGATAAATGTGTTGCATGTCATAAAGATAAGAGTTGTGGGTCTTTTGTACAATTGTAGCCATGTGAGCCCTGTAATTTTCCAGTAGAGCAAGAAATTGCTTATCATTGGCCCATAGTGTGTTGTGTTTTATTCAATACTATTTGAAATTTGTTGGCTTTCATAACCATTCTGTGTTGATTCCTTTTTAATGCTTAGGCAAGATGTTTTCTGAAACTACCTAAAATTCAAATGGCTTCTGGGTTCATAGAAAATTCAGACCAACATGATGTGTAGTGGCAAAGTCATAGGACAATGTGCCACTGTACAGTTGCCAGAACCAGATGTCTGGTATTAAACTTGCCATACATATTAGAAAAATAGTTCAGAACATGTCATTTCAGCATAATGATGTCTTGAGCTCCAGATGTCTTTGTCTGAATGCTCCTAGGTGGTTGTGGGTTCGTTGAATTTTGCAATCTTCAGGTGTATGTGCCATCTCTGGGTCCTTGGCGATTGGCATCGCCAGGAATGTTCTTGGCAGTGCTACTTGTTTGAGGGTTTCTTCTCTGATCTTATTTCCTGTATAGTAATAGTATTTTGAAGTTGCAGGTTTTAACCGGTAATACGTATTTTAGGCTTTGCCTAATAAACTTTCAGTGTTCTGCATGGTGGGGTTTTTGTGTGTATGGGCATCTTGGTAGCTCTAAGCAACAGTCAAACTTTGATAATGCAGACTTTGTGCATGAAGCCATTGCTTGACTAGATGTCAGCATCTCGAAGGTTAACTTCTGGTATTGGTAAGTTGCTGAGCCCTCTTTCTAACTCGTTAAAGTGAACCTGTCAACAAATTTGACTGTTTTAAACTAAAAGTGCCACCTTCAGCGTCACTTATGCTTGCATTCTATGAAGGTGGCTATTATGCCTGACTGCCCCTGTACACCAAATAACTTTAAAAACTTACAGCCATTTATTATATTGACCTGGTTTTAGCCCAAAGGGTTTTATTGCAGTTATGTCTGTCCTGTCTATCCTTGCTGTCTGATTCCCTTTTCTGAGGGACATCTGAATTGTGTGCCTCTGTGCAGAGGATTCTCCACATCGCGCCTGTGCATTGTGCTCTGCCCTACTGTGGACATAGCCTAATTCTGTCATGACGCTAAGTAGTCTGTGCACAGTGCGCCTGCGCAATCTGGAGAAGCCTTTATGCAGGTGCGATTTGGATGTAGCTCCGAAGAAGCTGTCGGACGGCGGAGAGGTGGTATGGACCGAGCTTCAATCAAACCCATGGGAACAAAAACGGATAAATCTAATACAGGACGGGAAGTTTTACACTTATTTGGTATACAACATAGGTGCTGCTGAAGGGGGTGCTTTTAGTTTACAGTGCCCAAATCTGGTGACAGGTTCACTTTAATGATGTGCATGTGCCTGGCATATAAGTTGGCTTGTGCCAGGCACTTTCCTTGATTGAGCACAGCTCTAGTATGTTTTCTGCTTACTTTCTTTTGAAGGCTCAGTATGTTTGCTGGGTCCATAAGATACCTGCATCTCTCCATTCCTCTTGTTTGGCTCTTTGAGAGACATTTAGGCTATGTGCACACTGGTGGCGGGTTTGTGTCGGCGGCCAGGGCGGACCCGCCAGGAAGCTCCGGAGCCATCCACCGGCATCCTGGCGGGTATGTGCCGCGGCTGTGCCTCGGGTTTGCGGCGGGTGCACAGCGGGTTAGCGGCGGCGGTGTTGCGCGCTGAAGCAGTACATGATTCTGCTTGCAGCCGCTGCATAACCGGCCGGTTTATTGAACATGCTCATTCGTTGCTAACCCGCTGGGAACCCAGCGGTTTAGCAACAGATGAGCATGTGGAAACCGCCGGTGTGTGCACACCAAATGTCGGTTTCCATAGGTTTTTATGTTAACCCAAAAGCCGCTTTTGGATTAACATAAATTTACATAAAACACATGGAAACCGACCGCCGGTTTCCGCTGCTAAACCTGCACAAACCCGACCAGTGTGCACATACCCTTAATCTTATTCCAATGCACAAAAAAATATGGTTGCATGTTGACCTGTCATGTCCTTTTTTTGTTTTTAAACTGCCCCCAATGCTTTTAGATAATGCATTATGCATCAGTAGTCTAAAAAAACAAACAAACAAAAAAAAACCATGTAAATAATAAAAAGCACTTTAGATACATTGTGTACTTTCATGTTGAGTCACTGGAGTGGTATTTTAACTGGAATCAGTCAAGTCAATCCAGTTCAGTCCTGGTATATTTTAAAAGTAGCCATCCCTAGAACCCCCCTGCCCCCTATTACTATGACTTTCACTGACATCTCCCTGTAATCACATGCTTGCGCAGTTATGTCTGATTTCACACTTGTGCTCCACCCCACCCCCCCCTGCGTATTGCGGGGTGGAAGTGCAAGCTGAGCGTAGACATTGCCCGCTCCTATGTTTATCATAGGGACACACAGTGATGCGATTGGCTGCCCATTGCCGTTCACCCATTCACTTCCCCTGTGTGATTTGTACGCATGCAGATGCTTGCGTACAAATCGCACGTTCTTGTCCGCACCCTGAACACGACATGTTGTGTTCAGGGTGCGGACAAGAATGTGATTTGTACGCAAGCATCCACATGCGTACAAATCACATACTGAAGTCTAGCAGTGTGCACTGTCATGCACAGCCGAGCGCATCACCGTGCGTCCCCATGATAAACATAGGGGCGTGCGGTTTCTGAGCTCAGCTTGCGCTTCCCCGCTGCAATACGTAGCGCAAGTGTGAAACTAGCCTTACTCATTTGCAATTGCGCATGCTCTGGACCGTCTGACGTCACTTTGGGTGCATACACGCAAAGCGCGTTCCTGTTACTGCAGTCAATGCAATGTCATCCTGTCGCTCTGCACGCCCAAATCAGAGCATGCGCACATCGCAAATTAATCTGGGGACGTACACCCAGATTCAGTGCAAATGTCCGGTCTATCGCTAATAGCTGTGCAAGCATGTGAAACAGGTTCGATCAGGTTTGTGTCAAAACCAGGAGTGTCCCAAACTCAGAACAGGTGTCAATCTTTCAATTATAGTTTTTCTCTGCAAGTTCCTCTCCTGGTTTTGGCACACAGACCTGATTGAACCTGATCAGGGCGAAAACTGCAGTATGAAACCAGGCTAAAGCCCCGGTCTCACATAACGATGTGTCAGCGATGCCGACAACGATCAGCATCGTTGATGCATCGTTGACACATCGTTATCAGGTCGCTGGTGAGCTGTCACACTGACAGACTTCACCAGCGACCTCTGGGCAGCCAGATCGTTGGTACCCAGCGTCGGCTCGTTCCCTGCATCCTGGGAGCGGACGGACGCTGGTAACCATGGTAACAGCGGGTCTCTCCTGCACTTAGAGACCCGCTTGTTTACCATGGTTACCGGCACCCGCCCGCTTCCGAGTTGCGGGGAGCGAGCGGGTGCCGACCTCTCCTATCCTGTCCCTCACTATTCTCATCTCTCCTGCTATTTCCCTGTTCCCTACTCTATCCCCTATCCTAAACCCTAATCCTATCCCTCTCCTTGTTCTAAATAAAGAAAATCCCCCCCGAGGCTCACCGGCATCACAGGCTCCCATACCGGCATCTGTGTAATGGAGATGTCAGGGGTAAAAGACCTGTGATGAGGTCACAGTCATGTGACCAGCCTATACTGTACAGTATAGGCCGGTCGGCCGGTCACATGACTGTGACCTCATCACAGGTCTTTTACCCCTGACATCTCCATTACACAGATGCCGGTATGGGAGCCTGTGATGCCGGTGAGCCTCGGGGGGGATTTTCTTTATTTAGAACAAGGAGAGGGATAGGATTAGGGTTTAGGATAGGGGATAGAGTAGGGAACAGGGAAATAGCAGGGAGAGATGAGAATAGTGAGGGACAGGATAGGAGAGGTCGGCACCCGCTCGCTCCCCGCAACTCGGAAGCGGGCGGGTGCCGGTAACCATGGTAAACAAGCGGGTCTCTAAGCCCGCTTGTCAGGCTGCATGTCATGTTACAGCGCTGCTGTGCGGCGCTGTGACATGGCGGGGGCTCCTGACAGGTCGCTGATCGCTGCCCCCGCCGGTCACACACACCGATGTGTGGTGACCAGCGGGGGGGCCAACGACCAAAAAATGGTCAGGAGCCCTGTGCAACGATCAGCGACCTCACAGCAGGGGCCTGATCGCTGCTATCAGTCTCACATAACGATATCGGTAAGGATATCGTTCCTACGTCACAAATAGGACGATATCGTTACCGATATCGTTATGTGAGACCTAGCCTTAAGGGACCTTTCACACTTGTGGTTTTTTCCTGATTTGGAAGATCAGGAAGAACCCTGATTCTTACAGGATTCATTTTTTTTTTTTTTTTGCCCATTCTCTTTAATGATTTCAGGAGAAAACATGAAGCAACAACATTCTACCTGACAAAATTAAAGTGAATGTGTAAAATACTGTAAGAATCGGGTTTTGCCTGATCTTCCAAATCAGGAAAAAAACGCAAATGTGAAAGGCCTCTAAGGCTGGCTTCACACCACGGCATCGTCCGATCCTGGGCTGTAAGGGATGAACCTGACAGCCCTGGTCCGGATCAGCGCACAGAACCGGAGGGCTAATATGCCCTCTGGTCTGGTGTGCAGCTGGACGCCGCTGATAATGATTCAGGACCGCGGCTCGCAGGGAGCTAGCCGCGGTCCTGAAATATCAGTGGCGTGCAGCCGCAGGTATCCGGTTCTCGGATCCTCCCAGATCGGGGCAATCGGGCCCCATAGGTTCCCATGTTGGGAGCGCCGGATTGCCCGAATCCGGGAGATGCCAATTTGGGGAGATTTTTTTTCTCCCTGGACACATGTTGCAAGCAACGTTTTTGTGTCGGGAGAAAAATGCGAATTCTTCCGGATTCTTCTGGAGAGATGGAAACCGGATGGCAGATAGCTTACAGGGGAGATTGCCGGGACAGATACTGCAATGTGGGGGGAAGGGGGTGGTCTAAAAAAAACAAACTGCTTCACTTTTAAAGGTTGGGGCCACATGTATTCATGTCACCCCATGGTTACCCCATGACATGTGGGTGTTGAAACCAAATGCTTCAATGCAAATGTCCTGTCAGGTGATCTTTATGCAATCCCCCACCGCCCCTACTAGATCCTTTAACAGGAGTGGGGGTCTCATGACAGGAAGTCTGCAGCTGCTATTGTGCCAGTCCTTCAGCAAGCTAAATATTTACATTGTTTCAGCAGGAGAACAAAACAAGGTGCTAATTAGCACAGTCCTGGGCAAAAATACCCAAGCTTCTCTGAATAATTTTTTTAAAATTTCCTCTATTACTGGTGGTGTAGAGATTTTGTGCGTTAGTTTGAGTGTGTATCCTATTGTGGTACAATATATATTTTCAGGTCTCTCCTGCACCTGTAAAAAGAATTACCTTGATCCTATAGCGGTGAATTCATCTGGCTTGAAAAATCTTGAAGTCCTTGTGGCCATTTTGGATACACTTTTTAGATAGGGCTGGGGTGGGGGGGTGTTTGCAGAAGGTTGCAGAATCATGGCTGACCCATGACCCCACCTCTGAATGGCAGATATAGTGAATATGCCTGACCTACTTATGGTACAACTCGTGGACAAATGTGCAACTATTTTTGGCAGAAACAACTTTATATTAAGTGCTCCCAGAATATTGGAAGTGTGGTTTGTTTATTTTCTTTGGATGTAAGGGGATCTGTTCAGTATGGAAAAAATATTTAAAAATAAAAACCCTCAAATGGTGCCACTATTCATGGGCTTTGTCTGGTTTTGCAGCTCTGCATCATTCATGCTTTATAGTGGTTTCTTGCATTTCAGCTATATTTTATTTCTAAAGTCAAGAATTGCACTGTTTTAGGTTTGGCTATACTATATATGACAAGATGCCTATATCACTGTGTCTGACATTTTGTTTGCCTTATGTCTGTTACGCTTTTAATTAAATAAAAATAATAATCCTGACCAGACATGTAGCATGTGGATAACCTACTTGCTATTTTGGCTAAAGATACAAATGTCTGTACATTAGATCCACAACCTAATGACACCTGGGTATTATTTATAATATTTGTATTATTCTGGACTCAACCTAAGATGGGGGAGTAGACAAATTCCTTGGAGACTTTGGAATGCTTTTTTTTGGGGGGGGGTGACTTTTTAAAAACAGGTAGACATTGTAAACTTTCCAAAAGGTTAGGTGCTATTGGGTACAGTCTGGCTTTCTGACAACTCCTGGTTTTGGGGTGCTTCATGGATGCAGTCCTCATGTAACCCCAATGGGTCTATGATGTGAGTATCCTGTGGGGAGCCTGTAGGGTAATTACTTGTTCAATGAGTGTTTAAATTCCCTGTGCTATCCTAAGGTAATGCTGATGTGTTGTGTTGGGGAAGAACTGGAATTGAGAAACACTAGTTTAACAGAGTTGCCCATCTTAATGAATTTATAGCTTTAAAATGTTTTTTCATTTATTGAGGGCTTTAGCCAATTATGATCTGAATTCCTCTGTGACTGGACAGTGACCAAATTGTTAATCTTCAGCATTCATTTTCACAAAAAAACAACAATCAGAATTTGGATGATTCAGTGGATTCTGCAAAAAAATGTGTAACAAAATGATAATGGCAATTTGTTATCCACCAGATCAGAGGTGTCTGGGTCCTGAGACTCTCATTCAATGGCTCCACTGTTGTGAATACTGAGTGTGCTGAGTGGTGTATGGCCTCAGTGGAGGTCCAGACATCACTCGGGATCACACAATTGGTGGGAGTGTCTGGTCCTGGGCTCCCCTAATCTTCTGCGCATGTGAGAGAAAGATATTAAAGAAAAAATCTAAGTGAATGCTACTTGCTTTGTTACATCTTTTAAAGGGTAGCTGTCATCTGTGGACACACCTTTACATTAGGGAAACTTCCGAATGAGGCACAATCCTAAATTGTTCATTGGTCCCAGTCATCTGTTCAGTAGCAGAAATTTCTGCAGTAAAATCTGCATATTGGCCATTACTACTTAAAGGGTTCCTCTGGTGCCAATATCCCACTGGTAGGACAGGTGTGAACCATGCTCACCTATGCATTACTGTAGGCAGGATATTATCAACAAAGCTCACCCCATGATGATTAAGTAAGTGGCATTTGAGCAACCTTTTAATACTGCAATACTAGGTTCATATGAAGTGTGGTTTATTCTGATATTTCAAAAGAGTGGGTAAAATTAATTATTATGTAATATTTCTTGTGGACTAAATCTCTTTGTTCAGCCATTCAAGTGCAAGTGAAGCCGGCTTGTCAATAAGTGGCTGCTGTTCTTGGGAGTTCTATAGGCCTACTTCTTCACTGGTCATCAGCCATGCTACATGGCTTATTGAAGCTGGTTATGCCACTAATCTTATCAGGCCTTCATCCACTCCTGTTCTGCAATGACTCTCTACTTTTATTTGTGACTATAGGTGATTGTGCAGTTTAGTTTTCTATTTCTTATTTTTTCCCACATGCACACAGGTTTTGATTTCTAATTGCCAGATTTCAATGACTCCTTGGCTGTAAATATGAAGCCTGTTATTGAGGGTCATTTGCAGGGGGTAGTGTCCTCCCCAGTAAGTAGCCTCTTCTTTAGCACTACTACATTGGTCAAATGGAAAAGGTAACTGAGGACTTTAGATTTAACCAGTTTTAATACAGTGTCCATTTAAGTATGGCCAATAAACTACTTTTCTACACTGCTTCCAGATCATAAGTTAAGACCCTTTACAGTAATGAGGCCTCTGGTTCCCAATTTTCCTCCCAAATAATCATGTATTAAATGTCTTTGCATCAAGCACAAGGCCTCAGAGGCAGCTTGTAGATACACTGCTATTCAGGCTTCAAGTGTAATATTAATGGGGTTATTGGGTGCTAGTCTTGCATCAGTTGAGTGGTGTGTCTCCCTCATAGCTGCCAGGATGCTTTTATAACTGGTCCCCTTACACAATTATTAATCTTGAGAGCCCTCAGTGGTTGATGCCATCTTTTCAGTTGGCCATTAAAAAGGTAAGTGAAGCAAGCTTTCGGGACACTATGGCACCTTACACATGGAAGTAGTGTTGCTGAAATACCCCCTTGTAGTGTGTGGAGAGGCTGGTCTTAAAGTGCAGTGACTGCAGCCCAAACGCATATGCTATTGTCCTATGAGTGACTTGTCTAAGGTAATATCCACATGCCAATAGCTTTTCTCTTTTTGATTTTTCAAAGCCCTCCAAGTCTGTGTGCAGTTGGGTGGAGCCTACTGATGAGAATAGAAGGATGCTTGCACTTGTCATCTGCTTGGGCCTAAATGGACTTAATAAACTCAAGACAAAAGGAACTTTTCTTCCAAAGTACCAAGAATGGGAGACCTGGGATGATACTACCTGCCATGACCTCATGTTGTGCATACTTGCTTGCTCTTCCATTTTTTTTTTACTGCTGACTGCTCAATAAAGAGAAATTTATTTCACCGTAACAATCTGGTCTCATTCTTGGTGTTTGTGTGTGGGCCGCAGTTGGGTGCCATTATTGCGTTGGTCTTTGGGTCAATCTTAATTCATGGTACATTGTTTTACGTGGTATGCAAAGTTATATGGGGAAAGGTATAACTGGTTAAGAAATGGGCACAAAACATTTCATGGGAGTAGTCAAATGGTAGCCTGTATTGGTAAGAGATGGGCAAGAATAATCTCATGGGTGTAGACAAATGGTAGTCTGTTTGTATGGTGCTACATAAAATACATTCGGAGAAGAATCATCTGGTGCCCATTCTCGAGCTGGGGAGAATTGCCTACCACCATTGTCATTAGCCACCAATACCATCTACACAATGACATGACCCAGTAGTGCCCCCTGTTGGCATTGTACAGACTTGCTTAGAGACATAAAGACTACCGTAGAGCTCAGGATTGGATTCTCGGATGACTGCCGCCACAGGGTGTCCATGGTCTCATCGGAGATTGGGTTTCTACGTTCTTCCTGTAGATGGGCACTGTTCAATTAGGGTGGCTCCAGGACTGCCCATTGTGGCTTCCCCACACTGGCACACATCAGGCTGGAGTGGGTATGGCTTTTCCCCACAAGTGCCCTTTCTATGCCTACATTACCCATTCATTACTTGGAGTGGAGGTTCCCACCCCTTTAAGGAGACATTTTAAAAGCTCTTCTTCACAAAATGGCTTCCTTCCTGTGCAGAGAGGAAGTGAATTCTCCCAAGGACTGCACCGTTTAGTGAGGTAATGGAGACAAAGGAGCCTTCCCTGCAGTGTGTGGGGTGCAGGGTGCAGAGCCTGGGGGCCCCTGTGTGCTCCTGGGGAGCCCCTTGCTAGGACTGTGGTAGTGGTGGTGGAGGGGGTGGGTCCTCAGTGCATCACCTGAGATGTGGGGTAAATGTACAGAGTGTCAATCACAGGCAGAGCTCAGAGCTGGGAAGGAGCTACAGATGGCGGCTGTGCCTTAGAGCTCCGCGCTGCCGCCGCTCACTTCAGGGGAACTTTGTGGAGTTGTTGCCCCCTCCGGGCACCCCCCGGCCTCTGCCCACCCCAGCACACCCTGCTCGGACCCCCCAGCCGGATTTGTGGTGTTTTGTGCTGTTTTTCTCCGCCGCTCCGGAGCCGAGGCGTCTCGTTGTTTTCCAGCTCATGGCGCACCTCCATATTGGTGCTCGGTGATCGGCGCTCGCCCTCCCGCCTCCCCGGGCCGCTCCAGCGCTCCCCCGCCGGCCCACACCGCGATTTTACACACTTTTACACCATTTTCCTCCTTTTTCCACTTTTTTAGTTATTTTGTGTGTTTTTTCGGAGCTCCGGCGCCCGCGGCCCCGGCAGTGGATCGGCCTATGGAGTAGCCAGGTGAGCTCCGGGCCGGGGATTCACCGTCATACCGACATTCCCGCCTGGTTTGGGGCTTTTTTCTTACTTTTGTGTGTGATGACGTAATCGGCTCCGGGCGGACAGGCACCGGCGGCCGGGGTGGAGGGCTCTGCCGGCCGGTGACCAGTGCTCGGCCCACCGGTGCCGGTGCTCCCCGGGAGCTGCTGCAGGGGGAGACTTCAACTTTCGTTCCACTTTTAACAGCCATCGCCGGGGAGTCCTCGTCCTACAAGGCCGGCACCAACATGATGAAGGAGGAGGAAGAGGAGGACGGCGGCGGCGGCTCAGCACGGAGCAATGCCTCCAGGTAAGGGGGTACACCCACACACCTCACCCGGTGCCCACCTGTCCACTGTGCCACACTCAGCCTCCCTCCATCCCCGGGTGCACACAGCAGCTCCCATCATACACAGGGGCTGGAGTCCCATGCTGGGGCTTGTAGTGCCCCTGGATCTGCAGGTCCCCAGGTCGCAGACCTCCAGGTGGATGTTGTACCTTTTCCCCAGCTCTGACCTTGACTCTCATTGCCACACCCTAATTATCCTGGGCACTATAGAGACCCAGAGAGCCCCTCCAGCCTGTGGCCCCTGCCATCCCGGGGGCTCCATTACCTGGGCATACATACATGGTGGGGGGAAAAGCTGCTGGCTACATGACCTTGTTACATCTGTGCTGCATTGCACCATTTCTTCTCAGGAACACACTATACAAGTGTTACTACACACAAGGCCTCACATACAGCCTGGGAGTAAAGTAGCTCCTTCTCCAGCCCCGGCCTGTACATCATCTCCTTGTCACCCCAGATTGACACGTCTGTGTGTGGCCTGTCCACAGGTGTCTGCACTGTATGGTTATTGGGACTATTATTGTCACATTGTATATTTACACTAACACATAAACATCCTGAGTTATAGCCAGTCACACAGTTCATATTTTACATTTCAATTTTCACTTTAGAATATATAAACATCACACACAATATTATGATATAAAGTAGTGCATGTCTCACCTATTGTCCCATCTCAAAATGTTATTTTTCTCATTATTTTGTTATTAAATATTTTATTTAGAGGCTTTAGTATTTGTTTCTTGATCTGAAGGCTATAAATAGTCCATTACCTCCCCCTGTGGATTTATCCAGGCTTTTGGTCCTAGGACTCAAACAGTTAATCATCCTGTTCCATTAACTCTTTATTTTCCTTTTTGCCCATTGATGATAGCTGTGTGTGTTGGCACATTCACATTTCTATACTCCTCGGCTGCTTCCTTTTTCTTTGAAAGAATCACATTTTAAATGTAAATCTCATTTCCTGTGAACCCAAAATATCTCAACGTACATGTGATTTATAGCAAAGGTAGTGCTATACACCTGAACATTCCCACTATTAATGTTTATTCATTTATATAGCACTATTCATTCCATAGCACTTTACATACGTTTACAACACTGTCCCCATTGGGGCTCACAATCTAAACAGATAGTATCGTATTATTTATATCACCATTATTTCCATGGGGCTGTGTACATAAATATTACATAAGTAAACAGCTGACCGGCTGGTACAGAGGGGACAGTAACATACACAACATTATATTGTCATTATAGTGCTATTATACAGATAATGGTGTTGCTGGTGTAGTGGGACTCAATATTATATTGACAGATGTGTTACCAATGTATTATTGCTGAATATCAGAATATTACAGCAATATTAATGTGTTACCAGTGTAGAAATAGCTGGATATTGTATATTATACTGCTATTATAGAGTATAAATGTGTTAATTGTGTAGTATGACAATATTCTGCTATATACCGATATCAGTGTTACCACGTGTAGTATGGCTGAATATTGTATGTAATACAGTATTTATAGTTAGTGGAGTGTTAGTGGTGTATTATGGCTAAGTATTGGAATATTATAGCAATATAAATGTGTTACTGATGCATTATGAATAAATACTGGAATATTATAGCAATATTAATGTTTTAATGGTGTATTATGGCTGAATATTGTATATTATAGCAATATTAATGTGTTACCGGTGTATTATGGCTGATTATTGTACATTATAGCAATATTATTGTGTTACCGGTGTATTATGGCTGAATATTGTACATTATAGCAATATCAATGTGTTACCGGTGTATTATGGCTGAATTGTGTATACTTCCATCATTCAGACATTGGTGTGTTACTGGTGTAGTATGGCTGATGTATTATTACCCCACCATTATATGAGGCACACAGTGACTTGGACGTGTGGCCATGCTTCATATTCTGCTGTGATTCCCATAATGATATATACACATTATTACACAGGGTCCCTGTCGGTGACAGATGTGTACAGGACATGTGAGGTGGTGTGTACCCTGTATACACCATGCTGGGCTTGTCTGTAGTGTGAGCCCTGGCTTTCTCCTCTGCCCTTGGAGTACATTTTGTGACTGGCAGCCATTTTAGAGAAATGCCTCAGATGGAGGTGAAGCTGTTTCCATGAAAAGTGTGTGGTTTTTCTGTGAATTGTGAGGAAAGAAACAGATGTTAGTGAAGAGGTATTGTTGTTAGGGGACTCGTGTGAGAGAGGCTCACAGATTTGGGCATGAAAGCGGCTACTTTCAGTGTTTTCTGCCTTTCTCCTTCAGTCACAAAATGGCTCTTCCTTTGTGCTGCAGCAGCGCTGGGCTGACACTCTGTGATCACTGTGCTCCACACACAGGAGGAGGAAGTTGCTTTCTAGGAGTTCAAAGGCCATCTTGTGCCTGCTGCTGATCTGATTGGTCCCTGAGCCTCCTGGTAACCGGCGTCAGCAGTGCAGGCGTGGCTGCCATTCATGTGATGTCAGCTGTGCCTGCCACTCCCAGCTCAGCCAGCTGGAGCAGCCTGTGCCTGTCTGCAGGGCTCACTGTACATGTTCCTACGTATGACTGCTACAAGATCTCTATGTTATCATACATCTGTGTTTATTAATCATTACCTGGATCTCTTCAAGAACTATTATTCATTTAGAGATTTTATTCCCCCCTAACCATAACGTATCCCTCACGATTACTGCTGAACCTTCGTAATCAACTGTCTGCTGATAATTGCATTTCTTCTTGTGATGATGATCTGACTTCCGTTTCCTAGAATGACTTCCCATCAGCAGTGTATGAAATTAACCCATTAACCTCCTATTCGCTCACTTTAACCCTTGAACTGGACCATCACTTTTTTGTATGCATTTACATAGTTTTTCTTGTGTTCAAACCATAAGGACTCAAGTTTTTTTTTCCTTTGCTCCCATTTTATTTTATATTTTAATTTTTTTTAACTTATGATAGATGAGAAAAGAAATCCAATTATTTCTATGACTCTTCCTGCTAACCTTAGGTGAAGTACACAGCAACCATGTGTAATGTAGCTTTTACAGCTTGGTTGTCAGTCAGCCGACCCCTCGCCCACGTTCTGTACACAAGGCCATGTGCCCATGTTGTCTATTAAACTTGTAAAACTGTGAGGTTGCACAAGTAGAGGACGCCTCAGGACACTTCACTTTTTTTGCCTTCTGAAGTGGAAATGCTGAAAAACATGCCAGGCATCACCTTTGTATTGACATGTATTATGAAATCGTGTCTTTTGAGCCGAAGATGCCAGAAGAATTTTCTTCTCACCTACTTGTATACTCCTGGTGTAATCAGATGCTGGAAAGGCTGAACACGTGCACAGCAAGCTCAAAGGAATGAACACAAGCATTTCAGGGTCATTTTTCAGGTGGTTACACACCGAATACACCAAAAAAATACCTGTGTGTGTATATACCTGAAGCTTTGCATAGTACACTTTTTGTTAGTCTTCGGGGGTGGGGTACATCTAAATGAGGCACCAAAAACTTTAACTAAACAGTATTGCTTAGGTCCCCTGAGCCTTGTCTGTTTTCCCATAGGACTTCTACGTTGTAAGTGGCTTTAATAATGTTTTCACTTGAGGTTCCTGAACTCTCTACAGCTCACTGACACAGGTACAGACAGGCTGCGGACAAACATTGTGTGGAGCTCTTCAACTATTAAATCTAGCTACTAGGAGAGTATAAGGACTTAATGTAGCTATCAGTACAACAGTATGCAATGGCTCTGCACTTTTCTATGGTCTACAGTTTCCATGTGCTTCTGACCTTAATGAAGTACTGCATTTATTTAGGATAAAACATTACTGCAGAAATAAACTATAAACATTTGCAATCTGACCTGTTGTGGAAGTCTCAATACAAATTATATATGGTATGTTCCCTAGTTTTTTTTTTTCTTTAATTTGAATGCCCTAATCTCTAAAGGCCCTGTGCACACAGTGTGTTTTTCATGCGTTTTTGAGTGCAGTTGTGTCCAAAAACTGCATGCAAATGTTTATACCGGCATAGTCAATGAGAATTCTGACATTTTGTGCACATGTTGCTTTTTGTTCCCTTGCAGATTTGGTGCAGAAATAAATCTGCAGCATGTCAATTAATGCAGCGGTTTTGTACCCCAAACGCATGAAAAATACACAAAAAAACATGTAAACGCATTGCTTTTTTGGTGTCCGGTCTACCAGGAGATGCAGATTTGGTGCAGAAATTTCTTCAACCAAGTACAAAGTGTGCACATACCCTAAGGATTGTCTTCACAGTCTGATTTATGTTTTATTGTTAACATATTTTGAGGGACATAAACCACATTTACACCACAATGCGTTTAACCCTTTTCTGAAATGTGCCCATAACTCGGAGGAAAGGAGACCACCAACAGAACAGATTTAACTATAGTAGAAAGTTGTGACAAGTGTGGCAGCAATTTTTCACCAGCTTTTAGGCTGGGCTCACACTTGCAGACCCCTCCGCAGCGTTGTGCGGAGGGGATCCGCAAGCCGAGCACAGCCACCGCAAGCGTTCAGGGTGCGGACGAGAGTATGTGATTTGTGCGCAGGCATTCGCCTGCGTACAAATCACATAGGCAAATGAATGGGAGCGCAGGGTCATACAAAGTCAAGCGCAGCACCGTGCATCCCCATTATAAACATAGGGCTTGCGGTGGCTGCGCTCAGCTTGCGGATCCTCTCCACAGGACGCTGAGGAGGGCTCCGCAAGTGTGAACCCAGCCTTAGATGGCGCAGAGTTCAGATATCAGAGCATTAGCAGCCTGAAAATACTTGAAGGCTATTAAAGCTATGACGCACATTTTTTTTTTTTTTTGTTTTTTTTGCTGCTTTTTTTTGCTGCAGGCAAAAACCTGCCATCTTGGTTAAAAAAAAAAAACCAAGCAAAAAACTGGAAAGTAAAATTCTTTTAGGCTGTGTTGCTCATGGTCTGGAGGAGCTGCATCTTTGACACAGCTCCTCCAGACCTGCAGGAAGCCGCGGATGCCCTGTACTCGCTGTCTGCGGGGAGTGCAGGACGGCTTCTCCCTACATTCACTCGATGGGAGCCGCTTCTGACTCCCGCAGCATGAAATTAACTTTCTGCAGAGGAGCTGACACCCACACCACAGCTGTCAAAACGCTGCAGTCGGGAGCAGCATAGTGAGAATGGGATTTGTACAAATCCCATCCACTATGCTGCCATTGTACTACGCAGTGTTTTGGATGCAGTGGCATGACACTGCGTACCCTTATCATGAGCACACACCCTAAATGTCAATAAAAAGCAACAAACACCAGTGCAAAAATGCAATGTGTGAACAAGTGTCTTTTACCACTGCAGACTGTTTAACCTTCCTAGCGTTATTCCCGAGCCTGACTCGGGGTTAACATTCACTACCAGAAGCGTTAACCCCGAGTCAGGCTCGGGCTTACCCGCGTTCGCGGCAGATGCGGTGAGAAAACCGCATCTGCCGCACTTGTGCCGCACTAGCGGCGCGGTTGCGGTAATCTGCATAGGAACCAACCACCTCTGATGCCCCTCATACATTGTTAATATGTGCCCCTGCAGCCTAGTAAACCATTAGCAGCCCTGTTGTTGTGGGCAAAGTGGCTGCAGTAGAAGTGCGATAATGATGGTATATACTTACATGCCTGCGTTCTTGAGGGCGTCTCCCTGTGTGTGCTGGGACTTGTTGTGCTGTGGTCATCATGTCTGCTCGCCTCCTCCCTTATGCACGCCCCCTCTCAGCCTGCTATAGTGCTGTGAGGCTGATTGCGTCATAAAGGGGCGGGGCTAAATCGCGGCATCACGGTAGCCCCGCCCCTTTATGACGCAATCAGCCTCACAGCACTATAGCAGGCTGAGAGGGGGCCTGCATAAGGGAGGGGGCGAGCAGACATGATGACCACAGCACAAGTCCCAGCACACACAGGGAGACGCCCTCAAGAACGCAGGCATGTAAGTATATACCATCATTATCGCACTTCTACTGCAGCCACTTTGCCCACAACAACAGGGCTGCTAATGGTTTACTAGGCTGCAGGGGCACATATTAACAATGTATGAGGGGCATCAGAGGTGGTTGGTTCCTATGCAGATTACCGCAACCGCGCCGCTAGTGCGGCACAAGTGCGGCACAAGTGCGGCAGATGCGGTAGATGCGGTTTTTTAACCGCATCTACCGCGAACGCGGGTAGCCCGCTTTTAGCAAGAAATTCCAGAAATAAACAGACCGCCAGGGAGGCTACAAAAAAAAAAAAAACACACACACAAAATGCTGTTCTTGTTGTTTTAGTGTAGCATAAACTAAGTAAAAAATTCTATCCCTCCCAGATGGACACATTTCATCCAATGACTGCGCTTGCTCTGTGGGTAGCCCCTCACCCACTCATGCGGTTTTTCTCTCCTTTGTGATTATCTGAGGTCATTTGGCCTAGGAATAACAGGTCCATTTACATTAGAAGATTTAAAGGGAATGTATCATTAAAAAATATTATTTTCAACAATTAAAAGTTAAACAATGTTTTATTAATAAAAAAAATGATGGAATAAAATAGTTAAAACATGTTTTATTATTTTCAATGTTTAAACACCGTTTCTGAAATTTACCTTGAAGACCTAGTGTAAGGCTAGCTCACATTACTACTGCAACTAGTGGGGGCTGGATCTGTTCACCTGTGTGAAGTCTCCTCTCCCCCCCTCCCCTCTGGATGTGTGATGTCTCCTCTCCTCCCTTTCTGGGTATGCTATGTCTCCCCTCTTCCATCTCTGGGTGTGTGATATCTCCTCTCCTCCTCCCCTGGGTGTGTGATGTCTCCTCTCTTCCTCTGGGTGTGCTATGTCTTTTCTCTCCTCCCCCTCTGGGTGCGTGATGTCTTCTCTCCTCCCCCTCTGGGTGCGTGATGTCTTCTCTCCTCCCCACTGGGTGTGTGATGTCTCCTCCTCCCCTCTGGGCGCGTGATGTCTCCCCCTCTGGGCGCGTGATGTCTCCCCTCCTCCCCCTCTGGGCGCGTGATGTCTCCCCTCCTCCCCCTCTGGGCGCGTGATGTCTCCTCTCCTCCCCCTCTGGGCGCGTGATGTCTCCTCTCCTCCCCCTCTGGGCGCGTGATGTCTCCTCTCCTCCCCCTCTGGGCGCGTGATGTCTCCTCTCCTCCCCCTCTGGGCGCGTGATGTCTCCTCTCCTCCCCCTCTGGGCGCGTGATGTCTCCTCTCCTCCCCCTCTGGGCGCGTGATGTCTCCTCTCCTCCCCCTCTGGGCGCGTGATGTCTCCTCTCCTCCCCCTCTGGGCGCGTGATGTCTCCTCTCCTCCCCCTCTGGGCGCGTGATGTCTCCTCTCCTCCCCCTCTGGGCGCGTGATGTCTCCTCTCCTCCCCCTCTGGGCGCGTGATGTCTCCTCTCCTCCCCCTCTGGGCGCGTGATGTCTCCTCTCCTCCCCCTCTGGGCGCGTGATGTCTCCTCTCCTCCCCCTCTGGGCGCGTGATGTCTCCTCTCCTCCCCCTCTGGGCGCGTGATGTCTCCTCTCCTCCCCCTCTGGGCGCGTGATGTCTCCTCTCCTCCCCCTCTGGGCGCGTGATGTCTCCTCTCCTCCCCCTCTGGGCGCGTGATGTCTCCTCTCCTCCCCCTCTGGGCGCGTGATGTCTCCTCTCCTCCCCCTCTGGGCGCGTGATGTTTCCTCTCCTCCCCCTCTGGGCGTGTTATGTTTCCTCCCCCTCTGGGCGCGTGATGTCTCCTCTCCTCCCCCTCTGGGCGCGTGATGTCTCCTCTCCTCCCCCTCTGGGCGCGTGATGTCTCCTCTCCTCCCCCTCTGGGCGTGTTATGTTTCCTCCCTCTGGGCGCGTGATGTCTCCTCTCCTCCCCCTCTGGGCGCGTGATGTCTCCTCTCCTCCCCCTCTGGGCGCGTGATGTCTCCTCTCCTCCCCCTCTGGGCGCGTGATGTCTCCTCTCCTTCTGGGAGTCTGCAAAAGGATAAGGGAGGATGAAGTTTAGGATCGGGGTGCAGAGACATTTTGTTGGTGACGTGACTGCAAAGTGATACTGAGATGTGGACAGGGTCACTGAGGATGACTGGCAGCACAGATTTTATTAGCGCACTGCTCACTATCACATGATGGGATTAGATACAGTGCCACACAGTAGGATTAAAGACACTGTTCAGAAAACTGTCATACATGGTAGGATTTTAGATACAAGGCATGGCATACACTACATCACACATGATGGGCTTAGATGCATAGCTCAGAGAACTGCATCGTGCATGATGAGCTTGGATGCGCAACTCAGCAGACTGCACAGATAATAGCCTTGGATACATGGCTCAACAAACTGGCACAGCTCAGTGGATTGCATAATGGGCTTGAAGGGGTTATTTGGAATAGCTCAAAAAAAAAATTGTCTAAGCGCTAACTGGCAGGTAGTCTGGACCTACCTGCCTGTTGTACTTGGCACCGTTCACCGCCAACTGGAGCGGTCTCAGACCGCTCCTGTTGGAGATTTTGGCGCTTCAAGTGATGTTACAACTACTTAGGGGGAGGATTCCCTCGCCTTGGTAGACGAATGCTTATCTGACATCACGCTGATTGACAGCCGGTTTCCCTAATCAGGTAGCGGGGTAAATCAGTGTGATGTCAGCTATGCACTCACTTCTGCAGAGCAAAGCAAAAAAGCAACTCTGCCCTGTGTTTACCCTGCCATGCTGCCCCCAGCAGTAGCGGTGTGTGACCGCTCTGTGCCTGGGGGTGAATAGCGGGGCGATAACAGCTTGGGATTAGTACTGCAATGTCAGGCTGCCGACCTGTGGTCCCCACCCTGATGATCAGCATCGGTCATCGCTCGCCGCCCAATACTGTGAGTGCTGATCGGGGAGAATTGTAGCTCAAAGCAAAGGTGTGAGCTACAAAGAAATGGTGCCTGGCTCCCCCAACAGTTGTAAACTGCTCAGATCCCAGCGGATGAAGAAAAAAAAATAATACACAACATTTTAGACTATTTTTAATATAAATGATCTTAATTCTAATCATTATTAAAGCAGGAATCAAAATGGCAACATTCCTTTTAATGCAGTAATAGCCTATTTATACAGGCAGACTGCACTTTTAATGTGCAGAGAATGACCTGTAGTAGATAACTCTCTAGACCTATAGTTTGCCTTTATTCTCGGCAGCACGTCTTGTTCACATTGGTTGATGTGTTGGCTCATTACATCCAACGAATGAGCATTTCCCTTGTACCTTGGGAGATCAGCAGATTCTTTTGGCCTCTTTCACGTGTGTGTGTCTTCTGCATGTGTGCAGTCCGTGCAGCCACATGTCGGAGGCACGGACATACGTACCCAAATGTTAATGAATGGGCACTTTCAGATCTCCATGATACTGCACAGACTGTGTCTCTGCTCGGAGCAGACACGTGTCTGTGTGCTCCTCATGGAGAAACATCCATTTTTGGGCGGCAACACGGACCCAGTCAGTGCACATGTTCGTGCCAAAAACATCCTGCACACAGATGTCTTCTGTGTGCAAGGACATGAAGAAAGATTGAGTTAAGAAATAAAGAATTTTATACTTGCCTAACTCCAGCGATGACCTTGTTCCCTTCACTTCTGGGGCCGCTCATTAGGCTCCTATAATACTGCACTAAGCCAAACAGCAGACCTGGAAGTGAGAGGGAAATGTAAGTGCCGGAACATGTAAGTATACAAAGTTATGCTGTCCATGTGCTATCTAGATGGACAGCACACGTATGACCCTCAATGCGGGACACACGAACACAAGGAAATGGCCCTCTCATACGTGCATGCTTGCACGTATGTGTGAAAGAGGCCTTTTTTGACTGCACAGTTCATTGGAAATGAGTGTTCCTGGCAACATGTGATTGCGATAATTGTGTAGTGTAAACAGGCTGTTGATCACCTGACAAACAAGGATAAATGCTGGTTTGTTGGGTGAAATTATCTTTGTTTTAACAAAACATTACTGATCTTGGTTGCACATAGTCTGTGTAAAGGTGGGGTCACACGCGGCGATCTCGCCCGCGACATCGCCGCAAAGTGACGTCACAGCGATGTCGCGGGCGATATTGCAAGTGCGTCGCGCTGTGTGACAGCACGACGCAACTGCAAATTATCGCTGGTCGCAGGCTGACAGGTTTATGAACATGTTCATAAACCTGTCAATCTGTGACCAGCGATTAGGCTGGATCGCGCCGCCTGACACTGTTGGCGGCGCGATCCAGCCTATATCGCAGCGTTACTGAGCCATCGCTCGCTGGGCTGAGCCCAGCCCAGCGAGCGATGACTCCGCCCACATCGCCGCCGCCGCGTCACCGGCAACGTCGTGCCGTGTGACAGCTGGCCTGCGATGTCGGAAGCGAGCACCCGCGCATCGCTTCCGACATCGCAGGCCAGATCGCCGCGTGTGACCCCACCTTTAAGGCCCACTTACACACACAGATAATTGTGCAGAGATTGTTCGCAGATCTCTTGTTGCAGTGAAATCATGGACTCGGTTCGATTTTGTGGCCGTGTACAAATGAACAATGTGTCCATGATTTCTCCGCAACCAGGGATCTGCGGACAATCTCATTGACCAAATACTGTGTGTTGTAACTGGGACCCTAACCAAGACCTGATTGCTGGATACAATGCAACCAGGCATGGGAGTCGTATCCAAACCAGGGTGACTCCTCGATTTCCCCTGAATCGGACTCAGACTCCCAAATGGAACGACTCCACCAACTCTACACATGCTGAGTCATAATCAAACATACCTCACTTCTGAATCACAGATCACCAAATAACACTTGGGTACGTGCTCACGGTCCGGAGGAGCTGCGTGTTGAACGCAGCTCCTCCGGACCTGAGGGAAGCCGTGGGTGTCCGCAGGCAGACCGCAGCCGCCCTGTACTCGCCTTGTGCGGCGGGTGCGGGGCGGCTTCTCCCTGCAGTCACCTAATGGCAGCCACTTCCGACTCCGCAACATGAAATAAACATGCTGCGGAGGAGTGGAATGCCGGTAACCCGCATCGCAGCTCCAAACACGCTGCGGGTGGGTTAAGCATGGTGAGGATGGGATTTCTTGAAATCCCAACCACTATGCTTGTACTGTACTACGCTGCGTCCAAAACGCTGCGTATACTCATCGTGTGCACCCTAACGCCACAGTCCTTGATTGCAAACTGTGCAGTGAGCTCTGAGGCTCTGACTAGGGATGAGCGAGTATACTCGTTACTATTCGGTACTCGTCAAATAGTACGGTATTCGGGCTACTCGTTACTCCGCGAGTTTCCTTGTTATTACTGGTTATGAGTAGTGAGTCCAATTTAAGTCAATGTGAAATGCAAGTAATGCCAGTAATTTCTGTGCTGGACCCTACAAAGCGGTCTGGGGGCTGAGGAAAAGGCTGAATTGGGTGCATGAATGTTTAAAAGCCGACAGCATTTTTAAACAATTAGCTGATGCATGCTCCCCGCTCCCTGGTGCTGTGCTCACCGCCCTGTTCTACTCCCTTCGGCTGCTGGAAGCGAGCCCGTCGGCTTTTCAAATTTACCGCCGGCTATTTCAAAGGAACAGCTGATGCATTAGCTCTTCATTTGAAAAAGCCAGCGGTGAAAAGACTTCGCTGCCGGCTTTCCTGCTCAGTGCTTCACTCCCCGCCGCCTCCCCGCCTGATCCTAAGTTAGGATCAGGTGGGGAGGTGACTGGAGAGCAAAGCAGCAGGGAGGGAAGCATTGGGCTGGCGAGCGAGGCAGCAGGGAGGGAAGCACAGGACAGGAAAGCCGGCTGAGAAGTCTTGTTACTGCCGTATTTCCCACCAGCTATTTCAAATGAACAGCTGATGTATCAGCCGTTCGTTTGAAATACGGGGTGGTGAAGTCTTTTCACCACTGGCTTTCCCGCCGCCTATTTCAAACAAACTGCTGATCAGCTGTTCGTTTGAAATAGCTGGCAGAATAGCCGGCAGTGAAGTCTTTTCATCGCCTTCTATTTCAAAGTTCGTTTGAAATAGCAAGCTGGAAAGCCGGCTGTGCCGTCGCAGGGTTCATCGGAGTTCATGTTTGACAGCATGAACTCAGATGAACTTTACCACGGCCGGGTGCTCGGCTACAACGCTACCAGAGATGTAGCTGAGCTAAAAAAGAAGACCCCTTTGTACTATGTCAGAAGGGGGAGGTTTTTCTTGAATAAAGATGGAGTCCATAATGGGTTTTGTTTTTTTTCTAATAAAAAGTTTCATCTCTTTTAAGTCTTTACTAGAAATTCATGGTGGTCATGTCTAATATTGGCGTGACATCATGAATTTCGAGCTTAGGGCCAGCTGATAATGCAAAGCTGGGCCTAACCCCATTATTACCCAGCGAGCAACCCGGCACCAGTGCCGTTGGAAGAGTCAGATATGGTGCTTGAAGACGGCGCTTCTATGAACGTGCCATTTTCTGGAGTGGCTGCAGATTGCAATTCGTAGCGGAGGAGCCCAGCAAGCTTGGGCCACCCTGCGGTGCATATTCCAGCCCCCAGCTGCCTAGTTGCACCTGGCTGGACACCAAAATAAGGCAAAGGTTTTTTTTTTTTAATTATTTCATGAAATTCATGAAATAATTTCCCTATATATTTGATTCCCAGCCAAGTACAACTAGGCAGCTGGGGGCAGCCCATGCCTGCTTGCTGTACGTGGCTGGCATACAAAAATATGGTGAAGCACATAATTTTTTTTAATTTTTGTAAAAACACTTGGAAAAAAGGCTTTCCTGGATTTTCCATTGCCAGTGAAGGTAACACCAAGCAGCGGGGGTTAGCAGACGGTAGCTGCTTGGGTTACCCTTAGCTGCCAATGGAAAATGCAGTGGGAGCCCGCATGTTTTGTTTTTTTTCAACCCACAACCCTAGGTTAGGGTTATGTGTTTGGGATTTTTTATATATATATATATATTTTTTTTAACATGCTTATTCTTTTTTTTAATGAGATATGGGCTGCCCCAAACCCCCTGCTGCCTAGTTGTACCCGGCTGGGAACCAAAAATATAGGGAAGCCCTTTTTTAAAGAAATTATTTCATGAAATAATTAAAAAATTATGTAGGCTTTACCCTCTTTTAATGTCCAGCCAGGTACAACTAAGCAGCTAGGGGCTGGAATCTACAGCGCAGGGTGGCCCAGGCTTTCTGGCACACCCTTCCCCCTCTGCGAATTGCAGTCCGCAGCCACCCCAGAAAATGGCGCGTACATAGAAGCACCATCTTCTGGTGCCATATCCCACTCTTCCAACGACTCTGGTGCCGGGTGGCTCGCTGGGTAATAATGGGGTTAGGGCCAGCTTTGTATTATCAGCAGGCCCTAACCCCGAAATTCATGTCGTCATGCCAATATTAGACATGACTACTAGAAATTCATGATAAAAAGAGCAACACAGAAAAAATGTTTGTTAGAAAAAAAAAAAAAACCATTAGGGACTCCATCTTTATTCAAGAAAAACCTCTCTCCTCTGACGTAGTCCAAAGGAGTCGTCTTCTTTAGCTCTGGTAGAGATGTAGCTGAGCACCCAGCCGTTGGAAAGGTCGCCTGAGTTCATGCTGTCAAGCATGAACTCCGATGAACCCTGCGACAGCACCGCAGGCTATTTCAAAGGAATAGCTAATGCATCAGCTGTTCGTTTGAAATAGTAAGTGTGAAAGCCGGCGGTGAAAAGACTTCACCGCCGGCTTTCCCGCCTGGTGCTTCCCTCCCCACTGCCTTGCTCCTCGACCGGTGCTTTCCTCCTCGCTGCCCGGTGTTTTTCTCCCCCGCCACCTCCCCACCCGATCCCAAGTTAGGACTGGGCGGGGACCATGCATCAGCTGATTGTTTAAAGCAGGTGACTTTTTACCGCCGGCTTTTAAACAATCATGCACCCTTTTCAGCCTTTTCTTCAGCCCCCAGACCACCTTGAAGGGTCCAGCAGAAAATTGCTCGCATTTCCCTTTGACTTACATTTGACTCACTACTCGTAATGAATACCCGTGTATTAGGACCTACTCGTTATGAGTATAGTGAGACCGAATATTTCGCTACTCGTTTATCCTAGCTCTGATCTGTGGGAACAAAACGAGCACCGACCAGCAATCACACAATAGAAATACACTCTTAGGCCGGGTTCACATTTGCGTTTGTCAACGCAGCGTACCAAACGCATGCGCACCGCGTTCCTATGTTTAACATGGGAACCCATAGTAGCTGTGTTTGGTTGTGGTTGCGTTTGGATACGCATAATTTATGCACTCTCCGAACGCACCCTGTTACATTTTTGTGCGTTCATGGGCGCTTGTTTTATCAGCCAGCACCCCCAAGCGCACAAACAATGCATGGATCTCAATGGATCCGCAGTGTCCTCCGCATGACAGCACAGGAGAACGCTGCGGATCACGTTGGAATCTCTCCCGGTGGCCAATCAGCGAACTTGGCGGCGGCCAGGAGGAGGAGATCTCCACTCCTGATCTCCACCTCCCGGCCACCGCCGAGATTGCTGATTGGCTGGCCGGGCACCAGAATGATGTGAACGCATGCAGAGATTCTCTGCTGCGTTCACTTCACAATGGCGGCGTTTGCGTCTTCATGCCCTCCGCATGCAGACACAAATGCAAATGTGATGGCAGCCTTATATTCAGACATTGAATTGTGATTAAAGCAGCAACGAAAAAAAACGTTTTGCTGCAGTATTTGAAGTTTCCATTTTGGTGAAATCCATTTATTTTACTATAAAACTTCATGTGGTTGTTTCATACAATATTTTTGTTCAACTGCACCTCAGTGTCTAAATTGACCCTAAATATCTAATGCAGCAAGGTTATTTTTATGTTGCATACATGTCTCAGTTCACATTATTCCTTACTGGCCTCTTTTTAATTCACCACTCCAGCGGGGGGGAGGGGGGGTTTGGTGCTGGAGTAACACTTTAATGACACAGCTACAATTATTGCCTGTCGAGAATACTATTGTGGCAACGTACATGCACAGCACTACTCATGTTAGTAATGACTTTTCTTATGGAATCATTTGCACTGTGATATTATCAGTGCATTGTAAAATAGCAATAATATAATAATAATATTTATTCATTTATATAGCGCCATTAATTCCATAGCACTTTACATACATCAGTAATGCTGTCCCTATTGAGGCTCACAATCTAAACAATCAAAGCTGCACCAGTTTGATGTAAAATATGGTAAGTTACAAAGATTTTGCAACTTTTGTAGTTTTTACGCCATGTTTGGGCAGCTGCAGTACATTGGAAGGAGGTGGGAAGTGGTGACCCCACACTTGTAACAATTCATGACGCTTTATGCCACAGAGCTCAATGCAGTCCTTGACTGGAGGCAGGGTGCCTATCACTGCACCCTGCCCCTTGTTAAGATCGACATCTAAAGGGCCTGTCACACGCATCAATATCGCCTGCACGATCTCGGCTGCACGTGACGTTGCAGCGATATTGATGCGTGTGACATAGTGAATCAACCAGCGATAAATCGCTGGTTGATGATCGCCAGGTTTTAGAACCTGCTCTAAAACCTGGCGATGGTCGCCCGGTGGACACGCAACATCGCTGCGTGTGACACCGGGAAGTAGCGATATTCCAGCTCCCAGCGCCTCTCACAAGCGCTGGGAGCTGGTCTCCAAGGTAAACTGCGGGTATCTAGGCAGCGCGCGCTGCCTAGATACCCGACGTGTACCTTAGTTACCAGCCTCCTCCGCTCACCGGCTGGTATCTAAGGTACACAGCGGGTAACTAGGGTACCCGCTGTGTACCTTAGATACCAGCCGGTGAGCGGAGGAGGCTGGTAACTAAGGTACACGTCGGGTATCTAGGCAGCGCGCGCTGCCTAGATACCCGCAGTTTACCTTGGAGACCAGCCTGCTCCCGCTTCCAGCAGGCTGGCAGCGGGAGCAAGACATCGTGGAAACGATATTTAAATCGTTTCCACGATGTTTCTGGTCAATTGATCGCTGGTGAGTCTGCCTGTGTGACAGCTCACCAGCGATCAGTCGTCAATGTCGTCAGCAATCATCTCACTGACGACATTGACACGTGTGACAGGCCCTTAAAACACTGTTCTTAATGAATTGGGACAAGTGTCCATTGTTTTGTGGCCAGCTTTTAGGGTATGTTCACACGTGTTGCAGGTTTTGCTGCATGTGTCAGGCCACGTGCATATGTTGAGTATTTGATGAGTTCTTTACCTCAAGATTTGTAGCCAAAACCAGGAGTGGGTAATTAAATACAGAAGAGGTGCAGGTGTTTCTATTATGGTGCCGTCACACCTGCCGACGTCGCTAGCGACATCGCCGAAAAAGTGACGTATCAGCGATGTCGCTAGCGACATCCGCGCTGTGTAAACGAGCGCCGCGACCTCGTTTTATCGCTGGTCGCAGGTTGACAGGTTTACAGGAAGAACCATAAACCTGTCAACCGGCGACCTGCGATAAGGCTGGATCGCGCTGTGTGACATCGCCAGAGCGATGTCAGCGGCGATCCAGCCTATACCGCAGCGTTGCTGCGGATCGCTCGCTGGGCTAAGCCCAACCCAGCGAGAGATGTCACCGCCCGCAGCGATGCTGTGTGACAGCTGGCCAGCAATGTCGGGACCGAGCGGGCACCCGCGCATCGCTTCCGACATCGCTGGCCAGATCGTGCTGTGTGATGGCACCATTAGACTTTTCCTCTGATTGCTCCACTCCTGGTTTTGTGTACAAATCCTGAGGTAAAAGAACTCATCAAATACTCAGCGTGTGCACATGGCCTTATGTATTTTGTGCACCAAATTGTCTCTGTTTTACATTTCCTGGATAATCGGTGAGATTTCTGAAATCTCATGAGTATGCTGCTCGTTCTTTCCAGTCTGTATTCTGACACCGGCTGTTTTTTTGCCAAGCCTCCTAGTTCTTTACATACTAAGATGTGTGAAAAACATAAGAAAAATACTCTTTTGTGCATGGTGTTTCCTGCCACCAGTTTCGTTTTTGGTGCACAAAAAATGCTGCAAAAACTGTGTAAATATTCCCTTACAGTCCTGAAAAACAATTTTAACCCCTTATAATTGAAATCTACATTTGCATACAAATAAAATGAACTGGTATGATGTGAATACGCAACAGTAGGCATTAAGGTTAAGGCTAGACATTTCATCTCTCCTGCCATGTTAGGGCCCTTTCACATCAGCGTTTTTCGTAATTCGCGGCAGATGCGGTGAAAAAACCGCATCTGCCGCGTTTGCCGCATAACGGTTCCACTTGCGGCACGGTTGCGGTTTTTTCCATAGGAAGTATAGGGGGACTTGCGGCAGATGCGGCAAGTGCGGTATTGCACTTGCGGCAGGTGCGGCAGAGAAAAAAACCGCAGTAAGCCGCGGTTTTTTTCTCTGCCGCACCTGCCGCAAGTGCAATACCGCACTTGCCGCATCTGCCGCAAGTCCCCCTATACTTCCTATGGAAAAAACCGCAACCGTGCCGCAAGTGGAACCGTTATGCGGCAAACGCGGCAGATGCGGTTTTTTCACCGCATCTGCCGCGAATTACTAAAAACGCTGATGTGAAAGGGCCCTAACACACACACACTAGTGGACAACTAGTTGTCACTGGTTGTATCCGTGGCAGATATCTGGTTTTCTTCACAGCGCCAGACTCCACAACCATGGCTGTGGAAGTCAGTAAGCCAAACACCGACTCCTCAATTTCCCTGAATGTGACCCCATCCAAAATGGACATAGACTCCACAACTCCGACTCCAGAGACCTGTGTTTTATGCATCCATGTGCGTCATTCATGGGCTGTCCATTTGACATCCGGATAGCACAAGGACAGATAGGACTCGGAGCAGTGACTATTACTGAAACCAAGTGTGTGACCGGCAGCATCGCCAGAGACAGGCAAGTATAAAATCCATTTCTTTCAGTGACGTGTGCTTCCAGTTTGTGTCACACAGATCACGTCACTGTGTGGACCGTGTGGCATCCATGCTACCTGACAAAAACAGACATGTCACCATGAGAAACACACGGACATGTGTGGTGAAAACACGGATGTATTAAATGACTATTGGTGTATGTGTGTCTGCGGTATGTGACAAAATGGACACCACACGGACATGTGAATAGGGCCTCGGCCCTCTCCTTGTCCCAAATATTTTCAGGAGCTGTATAGGAGCAGTGATTGGCACATGTTTAGTAATTTAACCAAAACTTGATATTCACTTTAAACTAATAAACTGATCCTTTATCTGAGGATCATCAGGTTTCCTATGTTCTATGTCCCAAATACAGAACCAGTGAATCTATGGAGCGTCCATTGGATGCTACACACTTTTTTTCTTTTTTTTTTGTCTTCAATGTTTCTTGTGTTATCAGTGCATTTTTTGTTCTGTCTCCCCACAAGGAGATTAGAGGTATGACCGATTAGAAGTATGGAGGCTGATGGTGTTGTGAGATCCTCTTAGGGCCTCTTTACACACTGAGACTTTCCAGGGATCCCACCAGCGATCCGACCTGGCCGGGATCACTGGAAAGTCTCTGCAGTCGCTGGTTAGCTGTCAAACAGGCAGACTCACCAGCTACCAGCCAGCAGCGACATTGCTGGTAACCAAGGTACAAACTGGGTAACTAAGCAGCGCACACTGCTTAGTTACCAGGTGTTTACCCTGGTTACTAGCATCCTCCCGCTTGCAGGCTGGGCTAAGCGGCAGGACGCTGGTAACCAGGGTAAACACCGGGTAACTAAGCAGAGCATGCTAATGTGCGGCGCTGGGCATTGGCTGTGAGGTCGCTGGTTGTTGGTCTCTCGCTGTCACATGGAGCGATGCGTGCTGACCAGCGGGAAAACAAGGACCAATAAATGGTCCTGAACGATGTGCACCTCACAGCAGGGGCCAGATCGCTGATGCATGTCACGCACTGCAACATCGCTGGAGAGGTCACTGTTACGTCACAAAACCTGTGACGTTTCAGCAACATCACTAGCGATGTTGCAGTGTGTGAAATACCCTTGCCTCTATCCAAAAGAGGACCTGCGCAGGCTCAGCTTCCATAGACTCAAATGTAGAACCACGACATCTGTACAAATCGAGACTTTTGTTTAGTTAAGCCCCCGGATACAATAGAGTAGTTGTAGATGGTGAAATACTGTGACTTCATCTGATGCAGCTGGTCAGAAATTGATGCCTTGACGAGCCCAGTATGTGTGGTCCTTGTCTCACAGCAACACAGGATAAAATGGCTGCTTGGAGCAAGTGACCAGCCACTTCCAAGTGAAGACACCTCAAGTTTGAACCAACTTAATTCAAACAGACAAATGTGAGTTGGATTCAAATACAGACAGCAGCGCAGCAAGACTCTGCAATACATTCAACAGATCGCAAACACAAAACATATTCCTATTCAGGGCTGTGGAGTCTGTAAGTCAAACCACCGACTCCAACTCCTTCGACTCAAACTCCCGACTCGCTCATACACGCTCATGTTTAAGTGATAAATATATTGTAGTTCAATGGTAACATCAGGCTTTAATCATTATTATGATACAATAATCAAGATATTTAGATAGAACATAAAAATAATAATATTCCAGCGCATTCTGCATTGAACAACTGTACCCAATTTATTCTATGTTTTAGGAGTTGGGGTTGGTCTATATTCTACCGACTCTAACTCTTATCAAAATGGGCTCCGAGTCCACATCCCCGAATCCGCAGCCCTGCCTATTATACACAAATTGAACAACTAAAAATAATTATGTCTGGGGGAACAGCATAGTGTTTCTATCAGGCTTCGTTCAGACATGCATAAAGTGGCTCCAGCGTCATCAGTGTTTTAGATCTGAGGTTCATCAGTGTGTGGTCAGTTTTTAGCATCAGTGATTTTCACATATGAATAAATAAAATTACAAAACCTCTCCTATTCATTGTAATGGTAATCGCAGACAGCACATGGTCTGGACACTGACACTGTACTGGGCAGTCAGACTTGCATTGATAATTCTCCTTTGTAATGCTGGTAAAAAATGGATATTCATCCACAAGTAGAAAAAGAAAAGCGGCACTCACCCTTTTAGATGCCAAGAAATCCTTTAATTCATCTCGCTTTGTCTTAGCGTAGACAAATCAGGCGGCAAGAGGGAGTTGGGGACGGCGGATGATGGCTCGCCGTTTCGCAGCACTTGCCGATTCAACGGGTCCAGTGGCACTTCAAGGGTGAGTGCCGCTTTTCTTTTCTACTTGTGGATGAATCTTCATTTTCTCATTGAAGCGTGCAACACCTGCCAGCTGGAGGACACCAAGGTAGCTGTATGCCTCCAAAGATATTCCTGTTGGTGCCCGGTGCCTATCCTTCTTAAATTAAAAAATGGATTTGCCTGCCATGACTGTGTGCAGACCCAGTCCACAATCACGGACATGTGAACAGTCCCATAGACTATAATGAGAACATGTTTTACTGTGAAAAACGACTGAGGCCTCAGTTTGTTCCTTGGTGTAACTCTGTCCAGGTTCTTATATACAGGGACCAATATACACATCTACCTATTTTTATATACCGACCAAACATATAAGCAGCCTTTTTCTCTCAAATATTGTTTATAACTTTCTCTAAGGCGAAGGTCCACACATGTTTGTTTTTTGTTTTGCAAAAAAGCAGCAAATCCGGGTTGCTTTTTTCTTGGCAGGAGATTTGCTGCGTTTTTTCCTGCAGATTTGTTGCGTTTTTACTGTGGATTTTGTTTCTGCATTTTTGCTGCAGATTCACAATAGAAACTCTCGCAAAAATGGAGAAAATAATTGATGTGCTTATTCTTTCACAAACGCAGCAAAACCTGTGGTGTTTCTACTTTCTGCACCAAAAAAACCTGTGTGTGAACAGCTTTTCCAGAAATCACATAGGTTTTGATGATAACAAAAATGCAGAAAAGGATTAGCATATATTTACATAATACCAAGGCAAAAATGCAGTGTGTGAACTAGGCTTAAATCTGTGTTAGGCTGGTTTCACACTTTTTGTATTTTGCAATCCATTTGCTTGCATGAAATTCTTCAGCTCCCTGAAAACGCATGGACACCCACGAATCCGTGCAAATAGATGACAATGGATGTCCACGCAACGTTTTTTAACGGATCCGTCATAAGAGATAGGGGTGGGATGAGCTGTACCTTGCTTCTGAGCATGCTCTGTACAGCAAAACAGATTCGTGAACACCAAAGCAAACAGATTTTAAAACGGATCCATTTTCCATATAGTTTCATTTTAATTCATGATGTATAGTCACAGATAAGTGAGCGTCTGTTTGTCTGCATGTGTTTCATGTGAGCCCAAAAATGCAACATTTTGCGTTCTTGGGGACGTGAAGAATACGCAGACGAATCCGTGCCAAAATGGTGACAACTGGATGCACACACAAGACAAATCCGTCACCATTGAAAATCAATGGACAGAAAGATGTATAGCCTTTAGGGTGCTTTCACATTACGATTTTGTTAAATCCGATGCTGTCCGATAAAAATCGACTGCATCGGATCCAAACTGATCCCTGCAATCGGATGCGAATAGGCATCGATTCGACATTTTGCAGAATAAGTTTGGTCTGTCACCTAGCTCCCCCTCCTCTCTCCCTCCTGTCATCTCACTGTCCCCCTGTTGTCCCCCTGTTCTCTCCTCTCCTGTCCTCTCCTCCCCCCTCCTCCTGTCATTCCAACATAAAAATCTTTATTCTCACCACGCTCCCTCAGCGTCTCCATAGAGCTCCCGATTGGTTTTACAGGACCTGCGATGATGTCAGATGCGTCATCGGGTCACATGAGCGGTTACCGTGGTAATCGCTCATGTGACCCGATCAGCTGATCGGGTTGTGACATCATCACAGGTCCTGTTTACCGAGCGGGAGCTGATGGAGACACCTGGGGAGCGATGGCAGGTGAGAATAAAGATTTTTTATTTTAAAGACTTGATTTTAGTTATATTTCACTTCCGCAATGTATATACATTGCGGAAGTGAAATTAGGCGGCACGCAATAGTTTTAGTGTACTGAGCATGCTCAGTACACTAAAATCGGGTCCGAGGAGACATCAGATGT
Organism: Allobates femoralis; assembly: GCA_033576535.1. Classification (NCBI taxonomy): domain Eukaryota; kingdom Metazoa; phylum Chordata; class Amphibia; order Anura; family Aromobatidae; genus Allobates; species Allobates femoralis. Next base: position 135,476,693 of record JARQOC010000004.1, on the reverse strand, counting down.
TTCCTCGGACCCTGCTCCATAGGGCCCCATGTTAAATGCATCGGATCGGATTTGGCATAATTGGCATTCGATTTGCTTCCGATCCTATTCTCCGATTTTTTTTCAGGAGCCAAAATCTTAGCAGTTTACGATTCTTGCTCCTGCAAAAAATAGGATCAGAGGCAAATCGAATGGCAATTATGCCAAATCCGATCCCCATTGGAGAATATGGGGGCTAAATCGGATCCAATGCTGTCCGATTTCTATCGGACAGCATCGAATTTAACAAAATCATAATGTCAAAGCAGCCTTAGAGATCACTTTTCCTTTGCTGAGACAATCCATCCACCTCACAGTTGTGGCATATGAAGATACTGATAAGATATCAGGATTATTGCACAGGTGTGCCTTAGGCTACGTACACATGGTGCGCTATTGGTCTGCTTTGTACAGATCCGCTATTTGCAGTGGAATGCATTGACGTTGGCTGTCCCAGCCAAGTCAATTGAGGAGTTGGAGGCTTGGCTTACTGACTCCACAGCACTGGTTAATACTAGTGGGAAATGCCATGGAATTATAATAATAATAAAGCTTTATTTATATAGCGCCAACATATTCCGCAGCGCTTTACAATGTAGGGTTAGAGTACAGAAAATATACAGTAAGTAATTACAGTAGAGAACAAATAAAGTACAATAATTGGATACAAAACAATAGGCATAGAATCAATGTGAAAAAAAATACAATAAATAAAGCAAGAAATGAAGGTGACCCTGCTCAAAAGAGCTTACAATCTACAACGGGATAGGGGTTGCACAAGGTGCAGGGGCTTATTGCACTGATGGTCCAGGCATCTTGAGGAAATGGGGCATAGGGCTAACCTTACATGAATGGTCATCAGACAGTCTGTGTAGACCTTTATGGTTTGGTGGAGTTTGTAGAAGAGTAATGTCCAGAGGGATAGACCATTCACTGTCTACAGTACAATGGACTTCTATTAGGGAGTATGATAGGCCGCCTTAAAAAGATGCGTTTTTATGGATCGTCTGAAGCCATGCAAGTTGTGGATAGTCCTGATTTCTTTGGGTAAAGCATTCCAGAGGTTTGGTGCAGCTCTGGAAAAGTCTTGGAGCCGGGAGTGGGAGGATCGGATTAGTGCAGATGTTAGTTGAAGGTCATTTGAGGAACGTAGAGAGCGGGTGGGGTGATAGACAGAGATGAGGGAGGAGAGGTAGGGGGTGCTGCTCTGTGAAGAGCTTTGTGGGTGAGAACAAGCAATTTGAATTTGATCCTGTAGTATACGGGCAGCTAGTGCAATGACTGGCACAGAGCAGAGGCATCTGAGTAACGATTGGCCAGATGGGTGATCCTGGCTGCTGCATTAAGGATGGACTGGAGAGGAGAAAGTCTGGTGAGGGGGAGGCCACTTAATAGAGAGTTGCAATAGTCAAGGCGGGAATGGATTAGGGCCACGGTGAGGGTTTTTGTTGTTTCCAGGGTGAGAAAGGGGCGGACTCTAGAGATATTCAGGTGTAAGCGACAGGAGCGGACGAGAGATTGCGTGTGGGAGGAGAAGGAGAGATCGGTGTCAAACATAACACCCAGACAGCGAGCCTGCTAGGCGTTATCGTGGTGCCGCATACTGAGAGAGAGATGTCCGATTTAGGGAGGTTAGTGGATGGGGGGAGCAGAAGAAGTTCAGTTTTGGAAAGGTTTAGTTTCAAATAGAGAGTGGACATGATATTGGAAACTGCAGCTAGACAGTCATTGGTGTTCTTTAAGGGTATGTGCACACTGGTAGTTTTACTGCAGGTTTAGCAGCGGAAACCGCCGGTCGGTTTCCATGAGTTTTATGTAAATTTATGTTAATCCAAAAGCGGCTTTTGGGTTAACATTAAAACCTATGGAAACCGACAGCCGCTGTGCACACACCGGCGGTTTCCACATGATCATCTGTTGCTAAACCGCTGGGTTCCCAGCGGGTTAGCAACGAATGAGCATGTTCTATAAACCGGCCGGTTATGCAGCGGCTGCAAGCAGAATCATGTACTGCTTCCAGCCGCCGCAACACCGCCGGCGCTAACCCGCTGTGCACCCGCCCGTAGCCCGCCGCACACCCGCGGCACATACCCGCCAGGATGCCGGTGGACGGCTCCAGAGCTTCCTGGCGGGTCCGCCCAGCCGCCGCCGACACAAACCCGCCCACCAGTGTGCACATAGCCTAATACCGCAGGGGTAAGGTCAGGGGCTGAAGTGTATAGTTGTGTGTCATCAGCATAAAGATGGTACTGAAAGCCAAATCAGCTGATGGTCTGTCCAATCGGGGCCGTGTAGAGAGAGAAGAGGAGAGGGCCAAGGACTGAACCCTGAGGGACCCCAATAGTGTGGGGAAGAGGGGAAGAAGTGGAGCCAGCAAAAGATACACTGAAAGAGCGGTCAGAAAGATAGGAGGAGAGCCAGGAGAGAGCAGTGTCCTTTATGCCAATGGAGTGCAGCATAAAGAGTAGGAGCTGATGGTCGACAGTGTCAAAAGCTGCAGAGAGTGGTCACCATTACGTTTTGCTGTCAGAAGGTCATTGGTCACTTAAATGAGGGCAGTTTCTGTAGAGTGAAGGGGGCGGAAACCAGACTGTAATGGATCTAGAAGAGAGTGAGCGGAGAGGTAACGGGTGAGGCGGGAATAGACCAGGCGCTCCAAGAGTTTAGAGATGAAGGGGAGATTGGAGACTGGTCTGTAGTTATTTGTGCAGGTTGGGTCGAGAGTGGTTTTCTTTAATAATGGAGTAATGATCGAGTGTTTGAAGGAGGAGGGAAAATGCCAGAAGAGAGGGAGAGATTGAAGATTTTGGTTAGATGAGTGGTGACGACTGGAGAGAGGGACTGGAGAGGTGTGAGGGAATGGGGTCAGTAGTGCATGTGGTGGGAGAGAGGAAGAAAGGAGCCTGGAGACTTAATTAAAATGGGTTAAACCCTTTGATAAAAACTTGTTAATAGTTGTTCAATAGACTAGTTGTAAACTTACTAATATCTTAAAAATAAACATATAATGTGTGTGTATAGTATATATTGCCTAGACTAGTGACATTGCTGACTTATCTGCTTAGTTTGTAAGTGAAGCCAGTCCCATTTTTCTTGTACTGTTGATGTAGTGAAGGAGCCTGGCCTTAGTACTGCTTAGGCTCTTCACATTACGATTTGAAGGAGCCGATGCTGTCCGATTAAACGGACAGCATCGGCTCCCTTTCGATGCTGGAATCGGGTGCCATAATGGCATCCCGATTCCGGCATCAAATCGGCGCCATGGGCTGAAAAAAATAAATAAAGGTTATCCAAATCGAGCCCGCCTAACGATTTTGCCATCTCCTAGGACTCCGATGGCCCCGTCACTGCGTGATCACGAGGGCCCACACACAGGGAGCCTGCGGTGATGGCACATCACGTGACCGCGGGTTTACCATGGTGACTCGCGCACATGACTGGACATCACGATCCTACCATGCGATCGCTCTGCTGACCCGATCTCTTCGGACTCCCTGATTCTATAAGATGGGGCCAAGTGCTATACTTTGCTGTGCCCCGCTCTATATCCTCATCTTTTCCTATACCTGTCCCTGTCCTTTCTCTGGGTGTAAAAAAATAAAAAATCCTCGGGAGTAATACATCACCTCTCACCGCTCCCACGTGCAGCACGATCGGGGATGAAGGCCTGTGATGATGTAAGAGCCCATCACATGGTCGTCAGACTGACCGGGTCTTTACTCATCACAGGCTCTTTGCCCTGTTTCGGCTGAATCGGATCGGACAGCGTTGGAACCGGTGGCAGGTGATGTATACTCCCGGAGAGTTTTTTTATTTTTTTACACCCAGGGAGAGGACAGGGGCAGGAAGGGAAAATGAGGAAGGGAGCAGGAGTGATAGCAAGGAGAGGAAAGAGTGGAGGAAGGCATAGGAATAGGGAGGGAGACAGGGGACCGCAGGATCGCACGGATGAGATCGAGGTATTGCCACGATTCGCAGCCAGTATGCAGATCGTGCTATCCGATTTCCCCTCAGTCGGATCCCGAATGATCCGTCCGTATGGGATCACCCAAAGTCGGAACAAACAGGACTACAAAACTTATCATGAGACAGCCTGTAAATCATACTGGAGTCTACTTTAATTAGGCTTGTGGATAGATGTACAGTATGACTGTGGGCTCTAATCCGGCCTGGCTTCACTAGGGGCCGAGCGCACACATGCTCTCAAAAAGGATGGCTTCGTCCTGCAGCGGTGCCGTGTATCCCCGCTGTGTGATGACTCTGTCGACACTACATCTAGCCACTCGCATGATGACAAGCTTGCTAATCATGAATGGTCCCAGCAGTAATGCCCGTATATTATGACGTCTTGCGAGGCGTTCCAGATCTGCATTGATCTTGTGAGCTAGAGGTTGCTAAAGGATTGCGGTTTGGAGGAAGTCATAGCCAGCGTGCTGCCGAAGTGTTAGTACAGAGGGGACAAATAGTGGCGGCATTAAGAACCATGCATCACTTTGTTGTGAGACAAGTGTGAGTGTATGTGCGATTTCCGTCTGTGTAGCGCGATGTTATGTTGATGCATGTTTATAAGAAGAAGATGTAATCAGAAAGAAGACGAATGTAGTGTAAAATGTAAATGTGAGGAATGTGGCATTTGTTTTGGCGTGGCGTGGGCATTGTAATAGGTTGTGTGAGCTTATAATCAATCGTCGTATTGTACAAGGGACGCGCTTTTTGCAGAATCAGATTGCTGATGTCACGCCGATATCGTGACAAAAGATGGATGTGTACGCCCTTGTACGGCGACTAACAATTTATGGGAGGATAGGGAGTGTCTCCACATCATGTGCTTCACACAGACGATGCGGCACTCATCCAATATCCATGAAGTAGATCATTGGACCCATCACTTATTGATCGGTTGGGCATCGTATGGAAATTAGATCACGATGGGACATCACTATAAACGGATCAATGGGGGACACATAACGGGTATCGGAATGGGGACATTTCATCGATTAAGGGATCGATATGGGGACAGTACTACTGCACAGGGATTTTGGTGGGGTATTCATACAAGGTTTCCAGAAATGGTCACATAATAGAAAAGGGGATCTAGTGGCGATTCTCCATAGAAAGGGACCCAACAGGTGTGGGACATATCACTAGCAAGGGGATCAGGATGGGGCATAGTACAAGGGGACCTGTCCATGAACATCACATGCACAAAGGTTTATGGATGGTGGTCACAGGTATCTATGGGAAAGTAGGGATCTTCACAAAAAAAGGATCAGGTTGTCCACATTCACATGATGTAGTGGATAGGCTCAATGCGACCATCAGTAGAAAAAATTACTAGGTGGGGTCAATGTACTTTGACTCAGTGTGATCAGAGTTGGTTTTTACTAGTGAGCAAAAATTGTTTTACTATAGATTATTCCAACTACAGGGACTTCAATGCACCCTGTCATGTATCTATCTATGTGGACCCTAAAGCCTTTGAGACCCTGGCCTAGGGCTGTATGCAGCACACAATGCTCTCAGAAGAAGGGGGCTTCTGTTCTGCTGACAGCTGGTGCCAGTGAATTCCACTATCAGACATTTATGGCACATACTTTTGATATATCATAAATGTATCAAACAGTAATGCCCTTTTTTATTGCGAGTCTTGGGAGAGGTTCAACCTGACTGTAACCCTTCTATTAGGGTGTGTGCTAACAATCAGGAATTGCAGTGTTTTGGACGCAGCATATTGCCGCTGCTTCCAAAATGCTGCTTGGTATAGCACAAACATAGTGGATGGGATTTAAAGAATCCGATGCCCACTTTGCTTCTCCTGACCGCAGCGTGTTTCCAGCTGTAGTGCAGGTTTCCGTACTTCCGCATCTCCGCAGCATGTTATGTTGAATCTATTTTTATTAAGAGAAAAAGCAAAGTACAACATGCAAAGAACGACAATAACATAAAATGTCAAAACATCAGTGAGGAAATCGAGCAATTGTCATAACGGGGCCTCGTGTGACATAGCCTAATGGCCACTTTACACGTCCCGACATCGGTCCGATATTGGATACAACGCCGCGGGAGCGCGCTTTTTCTGGGCAGAATTCCAAGATTGCATAGGAGATGTTACACGGCGTGATATCGGCAGGCAGCACAAGTGCGATGTGTACGCCCCCTTGTACGGCCGACTCAAGAACGACCATTTAACATGGGAGAGAATAGGGGAAGTTGTACTCCACATCATTGTTGGGCTTTCACACAGCACGATCCGGCCACAACGTCCATCCAATATCGGGCAGTTGGAGAGCAGGCTCATTTGATCCCCGATATCGTTTTGGCATCGTTCGTGCATCGTATTGGACATTTATACCATACAAAGCACGAACGATATCGGGGCCAACGCACGAACTACGTGACTTTTTATCGGAGTTGGACGCCGATATCGGGACATGTAAAGTGGCCATCAGGCTTTCTCTATGTACATACAAGGCCTTTTTTCCCTCAAATATTGTTCACAAATTTGACTATATCTGTATTAGTGAGCTCTTCTCCATTGCTGAGATCCACCTAACAGGTGTGGCATATCAAGATGCTGAATAGGCAGCATGATTATTGTACAGGTGTGTCTTAGGCTGGCCACTGTAAAATATCATCCTGCACGCATAGGCTGTTATTGGTCATGGTTACACAGGTCGATATACTGCAGAGAACAGTGATCTTTATGCAAATCAAAAAGATCATTTCCTCCCCAATCTTCACATGACTGGTAGCTGGACTAGGCCTCATTCACACATCCACAGTACATGAAAAATTGGTACTGGTGTCATCAGTGTTTTGCATCAGTGTATCATCCATGTGTTGGTTTTTACCATCAGTGTGTCATCAATGTTTTTCACGTATGGATTATTTCCAAATCTTCTGTCCTTTTCAATGTTAACCCCTTCATGACCCAGCCTATTTTGACCCTAAAGACCTTGGCCTTTTTTGCAATTCTGACCAGTGTCCCTTTATGAGGTTATAACTCAGGAACGCTTCAACCGATCCTAGCGATTCTGAGATTGTTTTTTCGTGACATATTGGGCTTCATGCTAGTGTTAAATTTAAGTCAATAATTTTTGCGTTTATTTGTGAAAAAATCAAAAATATGGCAAAAATTTTGAAAATTTCACAATTTTCACATTTTTAATTTTTTTTTCTGATAAACAAGAGAGATATGTGACAGAAAAAAGTTATTAAATAATATTTCCCACATGTCTACTTCACATCAGCACAATTTTGGAAAAAAAAAATTTTTTGTTAGGACGTTATAAGAGTTCAAAGTTCATGAGCAATTTTTCATTTTTCAACCAAAATTTACAAAACCATTTTTTTTAGTGACCACATCACATTTGAAGTCCTTTTGAGGGGTGTACATGACAGAAAACACCCAAAAGTGACACCATTCCAAAAACTGCACCCCTCAAGCTACTCAAAACTACATTCGAGAAGATTATTAACCCTTCAGGTGCTTCACAGGAACTAAAGCAAAGTGGAAACAAAAAATGGATATTTTAATTTTTTTATCAAAAATGTTCTTTTAGCCTCAATTCTTTCATTTTCACATGGGCAACAGGATAAAATGGATCTTAAAATGTGTTGTGCAAATTCTCCCGAGTACATCGATACCTCATATGTGGTCATAAACCACTGTTTGGGCGCACGGCAGGGCTCAGAAGTGAAGGAGCGCAATTTGACTTTTGGAGCTAATTTTACATTCAAAAAGTGAAATTGCGCTCCTTCCCTTCTGACCCCTGCCGTGCGCCCAAACAGTGGTTTATGACCACATATGAGGTATCGGTGTACTCAGGAGAAATTGCCCAACAAATTTTAGGATGAATTTTATGCTGTTGCCATGTGAAAACGAAAAAATTTAGGCTAAAAGAAAATTTTTGTGAAAAAAAAAGTACTATTTCATTTTCACAGATCAATTTGTAAAGCACCTGGGGGGTCAATATGCTCACTATCCATCTAGATAAGTTCCCTGGGGGGGTCTAGTTTCCAAAATGGGGTCACTTGTGGGGGAGCTCCAATGTTTAGGCACACATGGTGTCCGCTAACAATTTGAATAAAAATCAGCTCAAATTGTTAGCTGTCACCATGTTGCGTTTGGTGAGCCCCTGTGTGCCTAAACATTGGGGCTCCGCAACAAGTGACCCCATTTTGGAAACTAGACCCCCCAGGGAACGTATCTAGATGCATAGTGAGTACTTTGAACCCCCAGGTGCTTCACAAATTCATCCATAAAAATGAAAAAGCACTTTTTTTTCCACAAAAATTTCTTTTTTCATTATTACGGACCAATTTGTGAAGCACCTGGGGGTTCAAAGTGCTCACTATGCAGCTAGATATGTTCCCTGGGGGGTTTAGTTTCCAAAATGGGGTCACTTGTGGGGGAGCTCCAATGTTTAGGCACACAGGGGCTCTCCATATGCGACATGGTGTCCGCTAACAATTGGAATTGTTAGCGGACACCATGTCACGTTTGGTGAGCCCCTGTGTGCCTAAACATTGGGGCTCCCCCACAAGTGACCCCATTTTGTAAACTAGACACCCCAAGGAATGTATCTAGATGCATAGTGTGCACTTTGAACCTCCAGGTGCTTCACAAATTGATCTGTAAAAATGAAAAAATAATTTTTTTGTGGAAAAAAAGTACTTTTTTATTTTTATGGATCAATTTGTGAAGCACTTGGGGGTTCAAAGTGCTCACTATGCATCTTGGTACGTTCCTTGGGGGGTCTAGTTTCCAAAATGGGGTCACTTGTGGGGGAGCTCCAATGTGTAGGCACACAGGGGCTCTCCATACGCAACCTGGTGTTTGCCAACAATTGGAATTGTTAGCGGACACCAGGTCGCGTATGGAGAGCCCCTGTGTGCCTAAACATTGGAGCTCCCCCACAAGTGACCCCATTTTGGAAACTAGACCCCCCAGGGAACATATCTAGATGCACAGTGAGCACTTTGAACCACCATGTGCTTCACAAATTGAGACGTATAAATGAATAAAGAAACTTTATGTGAAAAAACATACTAGTCTAGTAGTTGCAATTCGCAGCATAGGGGACCCATGGGGCTCTGTCATATTTTTGGTCCAGCCAGGTAGAACTTGGCAGCTACGGACTGCCACCAGCCCCCAGCTGCTTCGTCATACCTGGCTGGAACCAAAAATACAACGAAGCCTATTTTTTTTTTATTTCTAGAATTATTTCTAGAAAAAAAATGACATAGGGCTCCGCCATATTTTTGGGGATGCATGGGGATCGAGCTGCGGAAAGCGATCTGGCAGCACAGGCGCATTGACCCACTATGTGCATCACTGCGTCCGGGCTGTCAGATTGCTTTCTGCAGCTCGATGCCCATGCAGGGAGATCGGGCTGCAGAGCAGCAATCTAAGAGCCTGGGCGCAGTGACCCACTATGTGCATCACTGCGCCCGGGCTGTTAGATAGCTTTCTGCAGCTCGATCCCCATGCATGGGGATCGAGCTGCGGAAAGCGATCTGGCAGCCCAGGCGCAGTGATGCACATAGTGGGTCACTGCGCCCGGGGTGTCAGATCACTTTCTGCAGCTAGATCCTCAGAATCCAGCTGTAGGAAGTGATCTGACAGATCCAGTACAGTGATCCACAGTGATCACATAATGGTCACTGTGGATCACTGTGCTGGATCTGTCAGATCACTTCCTACAGCTGGATCCTCAGGATCCAGCTGTAGAAAGTGATCTGACAGATCCAGTACAGTGATCCACAGTGATCACATAATGGTCACTGTGGATCACTGTGCTGGATCTGTCAGATCACTTCCTACAGCTGGATCCTCAGGATCCAGCTGTAGAAAGTGATCTGACAGATCCAGTACAGTGATCCACAGTGATCACATAATGGTCACTGTGGATCACTGTGCTGGATCTGTCAGATCACTTCCTACAGCTGGATCCTCAGGATCTAGCTGTAGAAGTCATCTGACAGCTCCAGCACAGAGCTGTCAGATGCGAGCGGCCGGAGAGAAGAGGAGGAGGAGCGGGACGCAGCCGTGCAGCAGGATGGAGCGCGATCGCCGGAGGGGTGAGTGGGAGAAGCGATCGCCGCTCCGGTGGTCGGGGGGGGCAGGCAGGGGGAAGAGGGGGGGTGACAGGGGAAGAGGGGGGGCACTCACAGGAAGCGGGGGCAGGCAGGAGCAGGCGGGCGGCAGGAAAAGGAAGCCCGCGGTAGGGACAGGAAGCGGGCGCAGGGACAGGAAGCGGGGGGGGGGGGGTAAGAAAGATGAAGAGGGGCAGGATAGAGAGGTGGGGGACAGGGGGGCACTTAGAGGATGCCAGGGTAGCAGATCGGAGGGTAGGGAGAGCAGGGGCAGGCAGGGAAGCATGACAGGCGCGGTGATTTTCACTTTCACTTTTGAGCGCCAATCACCGCGCCTGTAGCCGGGGGGGTGGGGGTACCTGCAGGCCGAATGACAGGTCAGTGAGACCCTCACTCGGCCTGCAGGAGCCCGATCAATCTATGGCCCACCCCCTGGGCCAAGGGTCGGGAACGAACTTGTTTCCATGGGCCAAACGGTGGGCCAAGGGTCGTGAAGGGGTTAAACACATATGACACATGGTTGTATGGAACCATAGACTTTTATTGGCACTTGTCATCAATGCTGCCAGGAAAAAATAGACATGACACCATGTGTTTTACATGGACTTATGAATAGCACCATAGGTTGTAATGGGTACTTGTTGTATCCGTTAAAAAAACGGACGCAACACCTGCATGCGACATGGACTGCATGATTATCCTGAAACGTGAGCTACCAGTAGGACTTTTTTTGCAATTACCTATAGTCATGATCTGTGAATGTTTCATCTGGTCCTTTACCTTGGTAAACCTATACATTTGTTAGGAATGAGCCTGTTGGCCTTTGTTATACATGTATTGGTTACTCTGACAAAATGGCTGTCTCCAAGCTCTGTGTGTCCTGCGGCATACCTTGTATTATCTTTAAAGATTCCATAATAAACAAGGTCTGTACCACAGGACTGGCGTATAGCAAATGTGGTGTCAATATTCAAAAAGGGGACAAAAACTGAACTTGGAAATTATAGGCCAGTAAGCTTAACCTCTACTGTGGGTAAAATCCTAGAGGGTTTTTTAAGGGATGCTATACTGGAGTATGTGAATAAAAATAACCTCATGACCCAATATCAAGATGGGTTTACGAGGGACCGTTCCTGTCAAACTAATCTGATAAGCTTCTATGAAAAAGTAAGTTCTGGACTGCACCAAAGAAATGCAGTGGATGTGGTGTATATGGACTTCTCAAAAGCTTTTGATATGGTGCCACACAAAAGGTTGATACATAAAATGAGAGCAATGGGGATAGGGGAAAATATTTGTAAGTGGGTTAAGAACTGGCTCAGTAATAGGAAACAAAGGGTGGTTATTAACGGAACGCACTCAGAATGGGTCACAGTTAACAGTGGGGTACCACAGGGGTCAGTATTGGGCCCGCTTCTTTTTAACATTTATTACTGACCTTGTAGGGGGCATACAGAGTAGAATCTCAATATTTGCAGATGACCCTAAACTCTGCAGGGTTATCTATACAGAGGAGGACAATTTTATATTACAGCAGGATTTATGTAAACTAGAAACTTGGGTTGATAAATGGCAAATGAGCTTTAATGGAGATAAATTTAAGGTCATGCACTTGGGCAGAGGAAATAAAATGTATAATTATGTTCTTAATTGTACAACACTGGGCAAAACTACCACTGAAAAAGACCTGGGTGTATGGTTAGATGATAAACTCACATTTAGTGGCCAGTGTCAGGCAGCTGCTGCAAAGGCAAATAAAATAATGGGATACATTAAAAGAGGCATAGATGCTCATGAGGAGAACATAATTTTACCTCTATTCAGGTCACTAGTGCAACCACACTTGGAATACTGTGTACAATTCTGGTCTCCAGTGTATAAGAAAGACATAGCTGAACTAGAGCAGGTGCAGAGAAGAGCGACCAAGGTTATTAGAGGACTGAGGGGTCTGCAATACCAAGACAGGTTATTAAACTTGGGGTTATTTAGTTTGGAAAAACAAAGGCTTAAAGGGGTGATCTTATAATAATGTATAACTATATGAGGGGACAGTACATAGACCTTTTTAATGATCTTTTTACTCTTAGGCCTGAGACGGGGACAAGGGGGCATCCTCTACGTCTGGAGGAAAGAAGGTTTAATCATAATCACAGACGCGGATTCTTTACTGTAAGAGCAGTGAGACTATGGAACTCTGCCACATGATGTTGTAATGAGTGAGTCACTACTAACATTTAAGAGGGGCCTGGATGCCTTTCTTGAAAACTATAATATTACCGGTTATATATACTAGATTCTTTGATAGGGCGTGGATCCAGGGAACTAGTCTGATTGCCGTATGTGGAGTCAGGAAGGAATTTTTTCCCCCAATGTGGAGCTTAGTGTTGTCACATAAGGTTTTCTTGCTTTCCTCTGGATCAACATGTTATGGGTTAAACTAGATGGATTTAAGGTCTTCCTTCAACCTTAAATACTTTGTTACTATTAAATGCACTCTGGGTTTTTGGCCACTGTCAAGTATCATGTATAGGTACAATGAACACCACTGTATGAACCTATTGGAACAATTGTGGCACTCTGCATAGGAAGCACAATCTGTTGTACTTTCATATACAGATAAATAAATTGGACACCGAACGGACCCACTTCGCGTCTTTCTACTAATAAGCGCTATGGGAAAGTAAATGTCTGTAGCTTCTTCCAGTGTATGCTTTTCGGCAAAAGCACAGTGTGTGTTCTAGTGTGTTCATACCTGCGAGTGGCCAATAAATGACCATTGATGGGCTACACACAAGCTAATTGGAAGTCATTTATCCAACCAGACACATATAATACCGTCATCGTCTGCACTACATGTCCTTAGTACGCTGCCTTTTGCTTGTTGGTCAGGTGATTGCTGACAAGCGTGAGGTGCCTGCAAACAAGAGTTGTTATGAATGCTGATTCACCATTATTGACCTAAGTAAGGGTGGCTTCACATTAGCGTTCGTGTCTGCATGCTGATGGCATGCAGACACAAACGCTGTCAAAACCAGTGTCTTTATGATGTGTCCGCAGCGGATAATGTCCGCCTGCGGACACATCACTAGGGAGCCCGGCAGCCAATCGGTGTTGTCCGGGGGCGGGCCGGAGGAGGAGTTCAGCGCCGGAGATCTCCTCCTCCCGGCCGCCGGTAAGCATCGGGACATGTCGGCGGGGAGTACAGCTGATCTGACAGCTGTTTGAATCTTCCCGCGCTGACACCGAGAGGAGATGTCGGCGCGGGAAGATTCAAACAGCTGTCAGATCAGCTGTACTCCCCGCCGACAGGTCCCGGTGCTTACCGGCGGCGGGGAGGAGGAGGACAGCAGTGGCTCAGCTGATCTCCCGGTGGCCGTCGGTGAGCTCCTGTGACATCACCGGCGGCCACCGGGAGATTTTTCAATGGGTCCGCAGCGTTCTCCAGCGCTGTCAAGCGCTGAACACTGCGGACCCATTGAAGACAATGCATGTTTTGTACGCTTGGGGACGCTTGCTGATTTTCCAAGCTCCCTGAGCGCACAAAAAATGCAACATGCTGCGTCCCGGGCGCGGATGCTGGACACCGGAAGGAGCAGATATCGTCCGCATCCGCACCCGAACGCAGAAAACGCAGGCACTATGCGTTCCTATGTTAAACATAGGAACCGCAGTGCGCATGCGTTTGACTGCGTATGGGAACGCAGCATACGCTGCTTTCCCATACGCAAATGTGAAGGCACCCTAAATGAGCCAATAAAGGGAAAATGATTGTGACATTGTCCTCCATACACTATATGTCCGCAGGATGATGTTTTAGCTGATGGCTATGCCCCAACTCTCCCATACACAGGAGGGCTCCGGTGTTCTGTATGAGAGCCGCTGTCGCACATCAATGGTTGTGGCTTATCTCTAGAGAACAAGATCAGCAGTCAAAAATGAGACCTGCCAGATCCTTCTTTACTCCGACATCCTCTTTTGGTGGACAATCTGGGGGTCCCCATACACATTAGACTGTGAGCTGAAACTTTTAGTATCATCAGGTTCAGTTGCCTTGAGTCTATTGTCTATTGGGGCCTTTACCTTGGTTCTGAGGCTGTAAAATGTCAAACTTGCTGAAGGGGAAGCTTATGTAAGATGATATCTGTCACCCTAGGCTCGGTGTATGGCACAGCTGCTTTGAAGTTGTGTCTGGGTTGTACACAACAGCCCACACACAGTGTCAGCCTGTGGGGAATTAAACAGCAGCTTGTACCAGACTGATTCCATTATCCAGATAATACAGAGTTACTTTCAGCTGTGCCTACAGCTCACGGATTGAGAGTCTGTCCGCAGTCAGGTGACTGGCCTGTGAACAGAGCTGGGGAATCATGTGCCCGACCATGTTTGTTCTCGTAGACATACAATACTGTGTTTTTACGAAAATAACATCTACCCCGAAAACAAGCCCTACCAGGATTTTGGACATATTTAAAATTTAAGTTTTACCTAGTTGTTGATCATCATACTACTAGTATCCTGATATGTAACGTTTATTGCTATACCTTGCCCCATAGTGTTGCTGTAAGTTTTGGAAAATTTATAGTCGTGCACCAGATAGTTAATTTTTCTTCAGAATACCATATGTTTAATATTCACCCTTCTCCCGCCCACACTTCTCCAGGTGACAGTGATTGATAGCAGTCAGACAGCTGTATCACATCACATTCAAAGGACTGGCTGGCAGCTTTCTTGACCCGAGTGTGACAGCATGTATTTTCATGTAGAGGTCATGCTAAGGTCAGTAGAGCAGACTGCCAGACTGAGGATTGCACCCATTTACTGTCACCGTCACAGAGGGATGGGTGGGATTATGGGCGGGATAAGGGGTGAATATTCATTTTGCATTTACATGCTTAACTAGTCGACGCATCTATGTATATAATTACCTTGTGGTGTCTGTCATCGAGTTTTACCATCAGAATTCCCCCTATTACCCGGCAGGCATATTTGCACACCCAAGTGATGGGTATGGAAATATGGCGCCCGCTGGTGGTACTGGCCCCTTGCACTGTACCACCAGCGTTGCCACCGACACCAGAAAATGATGCCAGGAACATGCCGTTGCCCACAACCTGCCACACACCGCCCGCCACACACACACATCTGAATCAGGAACTGCTCCTGCCCGAACCCAGCACAAACAGGTGCAGTTCCTCAGACCGCCGCCATATTTGGACACCTGGGTGTCCAAAAATTGTGGTGGCCTTGGTAATTGCACCTGCGCACGCTAGATGCGCACAGGCACAGTTACACGGCTGCCATCCTTGTACACCCGACTATGCAAAGATGGCGGCGGTGTGACCCGGTCATGCTGCTGCCATCTTTGTACACCACAGGGGGGGAGAGAGCATAGAGCAAGGAGAGCATGCAAGGGGGGCACAGAGAGATGGGTGTGCAAATATGGCACCCACTGGCGGTACTGGCACATTGTCACTGCCACCCGAAACTGCTTCCTGCAGCTGACACATCACCACATGAGTAAGTGCATATGCGTGTACCTAACGCGCATGCGCACTTACTCAGACAGCTGCCATTCATGGACATCTGGGTTTACAAAGATAGAGGTGGCGTGACCTGGTACATGCATGAACACTTATGTCACTGCCATCTTTGGACACCACGGGGGGGGAGGGGGGTGTAGAGTACAAGAGGGCAGAGACATGGAGGCAGAGAGATCGCACAGGGGAGAAGACAGCACAGGAGGAAGAGAGATGACATACAGTGGTGGAGAGAGCACAGAGGGGAGAAGACTACATGGGGGGAGAGAGAGCGCACAGAGGGAGACAAGTCAAAGGAGACAGCATGGGGGGAGAGAGCACCCAGGGGGGAGAGACAGCCGCTGCGCAGCGGGGCCCAGATCTAGTGACACTATATTTTCCGAGCAAGATAGATATATACTGTGTGTATATATAATATAATTATACCTTATTATGTACTATGCACTAGTTAAACATAATAGTATAGCTATATGTACCGTATATTCTCGTGTATAAGCCGACCCGTGTATAAGCCGACCCCCCTACTTTTGCCCCAAAAATCTGGAAAAACCTATTGACTCGTGTATAAGCCGAGGGTGGACCCCAGCACAGGTATACAGGCCCCCCCCAGTGGTATACAGGCCCTCCCCAGTGGTAGTATACAGGCCTCCCCAGTGGTAGTATACAGGCCTCCCCAGTGGTAGTATACAGCAGCCCCAGTGGTAGTATACAGCAGCCCCAGTGGTAGTATATAGCATCCCCAGCAGCCCCAGTGGTAGTATACAGCAGCCCCAGTGGTAGTATATAGCAGCCCCAGTGGTAGTATATAGCAGCCCCAGCAGCCCCAGTGGTAGTATATAGCAGCCCCAGTGGTAGTATATAGCATCCCCAGCAGCCCCAGTGGTAGTATATAGCAGCCACAGTGGTAGTATATAGCAGCCCCAGCAGCCCCAGTTTTAGTGTATAGCAGCCCCAGCAGCCCCAGTTTTAGTGTATAGCAGCCCCAGCAGCCCCAGTGGTAGTATACAGCAGCCCCAGTGGTAGTATATAGCAGCCCCAGTGGTAGTATATAGCAGCCCCAGTGGTAGTATATAGCAGCCCCAGCGGTAGTATATAGCAGCCCCAGCGGTAGTATATAGCATCCCCAGCGGTAGTATATAGCAGCCCCAGCGGTAGTATATAGCAGCCCCAGCGGTAGTATATAGCAGCCCCAGTGGTAGTATATAGCAGCCCCAGCAGCCCCAACGGTAGTATACAGCAGCCCCAGTAATCCAGGGCCCCCCCAGTCTTGCTCCGGTCACCTATAAAGCAAAATATACTTATCACTGTCCCGCTGCCGTCCGCGCCCGCTGCTGCCGACATCCGCGATCCTCCATCTTCATGTGTCTTCTTCCGACTTCCTGTGTTCGGAGCCGGCAATGACGTCATTGCCTTCGACGAACACAGGAAACCGGAAGAAGACGCATGAAGATGGAGGATCGCGGATGTCGGCAGCGGCGGGCGCGGATGGCAGCGGGACAGTGATAAGTATATTTTGCTTTACAGGTGACCGGAGCAAGGCTGGGGGGGCCCTGGATTACTGGGGCTGCTGTGGCTGCTGTATACCGTCACTGACTCGCGTATAAGCCGAGGGGGGTACTTTTCAGCCCAATTTTTGGGCTGAAACACTCGGCTTATACGTGAGTATATACGGTAATCTAATTTTTTTCCATTTAGTTTTGTCATTTGTAGTTGACTGTTAAGGGCCTGTCACACGCATCAATATCGCCTGCACGATATCGGCTGCACGTGACGTTGCAGCGATATTGATGCGTGTGACATACTGAATCAATCGCTGGTTGATGATCGCCAGGTTTTAGAATCTGTCCTAAAACCTGGCGATTGTCGCCCGGTGGACACGCAGCATCGCTGCGTGTGACACCGGGAGTAGCGATATTCCAGCTCCCAGCGCCTCTCACAAGCGCTGGGAGCTGGTATCCAAGGTAAACTGCGCTGCCTAGATACCCGACGTGTACCTTAGTTACCAGCCTCCTCCGCTCACCGGCTGGTATCTAAGGTACACAGCGGGTAACTAGGGTCCCTAGTTACCCGCTGTGTACCTTAGATACCAGCCGGTGAGCGGAGGAGGCTGGTAACTAAGGTACACGTCGGGTATCTAGGCAGCGCGCGCTGCCTAGATACCCGCAGTTTACCTTGGAGACCAGCCTGCTCCCGCTTCCAGCAGGCTGGCAGCGGGAGCAAGACATCGTGGAAACGATATTTAAATCATTTCCACTATGTTTCTGGTCAATTGATCGCTGGTGAGTCTGTCTGTGTGACAGCTCACCAGCGATCAGCCGTCAATGTCGTCAGCGATCAGATCGCTGACGACATTGACACGTGTGACAGACCCTTTAGGCCTCGTGCACAAGCTGAGTATTTGATGAGTTTTTTACCTCAGGATTGAGGTAAAACCAAAGCCAAAACCAGGAGTGGGTGATTAAATACAGAAGTGGTGATATGTTTCTATTAGACTTTTCCTCTGATTGCTCCACTCCTGGTTTTGTTTACAAATCTTGAGGTAAAAAACTCATCAAATACTCAGCGTGTGCACATGGCCTTATTTCTGCAGACTTTCTCCATTTTGAGAGGAGCAGCAGCTGCTGGAGCAGAATAATCTGCTGGATTATGTTACAAAATGGCGTCTGGTGTCGCTGTCCGGAGCTCCTTATGTAACCTCTAGTGTGCTGCTCCTGCCACCTGCTGGCAGAAAGCTGTAAAGTGGAGCTGAGTGCACTGTGTTCAGTCCCTGGCCTTTTTCTGTATGACCCAGTTACATGAATTAGCACAATCTTCGTCTGTCGTGCAGTTTGCTCTATCATTTTGCTGACATTCACATTTTCACAGAAAAGTGGATGTTCTAAAACTGCCCACAGGTTCTTTGAATGAGAATTAAAGACTGCTCTGGAATATGAGCAAGGCAGGAGGGAATGAATGCATGTTCTAAGAATCTCTCTAGATCATATTGTTTGTTGGCGATGAAACCTTTTATGTAAATGGCTAAAAGTTCCTAATGATCAGACAAGAATACATCAGGCCACTGCTGAAGGGTCGTTTCCATGATATAAATAGTAGCATATAGCTAGAATAAGGATTTACTTGAGAATCAGCTGAAGTCCCACTTCTGGGATGTTCATCGATCCTGAGATTTGAGGAGAGACAGAGCTGCAGGCTGTTGTTGTGCAGTGACCTGCTGCGACCCCCTTTATACATGGCCGGACCCTGCATAGAAGGTGGCCAGGATGCTGCTACTCGTCATATGGCTGCTCAGTGCTACATCAGTGCAGTGTCCCCGTCATTCGTCCAGAGAACAGACCCCACTAATCATAGAGTGATGATGAATCACTTTGTCCGATAACAATAAGTCTTTGAATATGGGAGTGTTGTAAAAATGTCTTTATTGGAGTTTTTAATTGAGACCCTTATTTCCCCACTGTATTATTATTTCCTGTTACTTCTATTGTGCCATCATATTCCACAGCACAGTCTAAACTCGCACATGTCCCTACATCTGTTCTTTAATTCAGTTCTCATTATGTTTTTGGAATATGAGTGAAAGTGCCCAGAGAAGCCCAGGGATAACCATCACACTCATGTGCACACCGCTGGGGGTCCTGCTCAGCATTCTGGCAGTCGTTATCCTGCAGCGTCTTCATCCATTTTTGTGCCGACGTCCTTGCGATATTCTTTCAAACCTATAGAGCGAACGGCTTCAAAATGAAGTCGCCTGAAGAATGAACATGTTACTTCTTTTTTAACTATTTGTAAAGCAGTAAAAAGAGGTGACCTAAGACCTCACACGTGCTCCGCAAAGTTGTTTTGACATTGCTGTGTTCATTTTTTACAGCACTTTTTCTGGTGAATTCCAGGTGGGATACGTCTGAAAAAGATGCTGTGTGCACATAACCTAAGGGTTTGCCATTTTAACCTTTTTGTAAAAAAAAAAAAAAAAAAAAAACCCACACTTGGCCTGGTAAAAATAATAAAATCATCTGGTACTCGCCCTCCCCGTTCCGGCACTGGTTTGTGCAGGTGATCATATATTTGCTGTAGCCAAACACTGGGCCCAGGTTCTGCCGGTGTAGAGTTCACTGAATGTAATACTTCTACCATTCTACTGGAAAAAACAGCGCTATGACATCATCCTGATCTGAACCGCAATGGGGACCCCACTGTAGTGAATGGGGTCTATTTGTAGCCAATGTTTTGTTTAGATGAGGTTGAACCAGATCTCTAACACTGATGTGAGCCAAGCTTAAGAGAGGGTTATTTTTTATTCATTTTTTACAGATATCTGTGTAGATTAGTAGTTTGCAAATTTACCGCTAGTCTAATTTATATACTTCACCTCCCCATTCTAGCCATTCAGCATCAGAAGAGTCCAATCACTCTGTGTCTGAGTCCGGCAGCCAATCAGAAAGTGAGCAGGTGAGCGAGCAGGCCAGCGGCGAATCCAACAGCAGCTCCGGGTCCTCGGAGAGTCAGTCTGAATCCGAGTGTGAATCCAATGGATCCAAAACACAGGAAGTGCTCTCTGATACCAAAGAGAAGTCTGTGCCCAAAAAGAGAGGCTGGCGGATGTGAAGAAGGTGAGATTTGTGGGGGCATGTGCTCAATTGTGGGAATATCTCCTGCTGTCAGTGTTACACTGCTGGACACACATGGTTGTTAAATGCCATTATATGGGCTGGCTCGCTGCCACTTTTGACTTTGTTTTGACTCCATGTTTTTCTATGTGTTCCAGTGGGAAAGGTTCTTTCCTAAACAGTTTATTTTCCATAGACGAAGATTGAAAAAAAACATTCCTTAAATGTTTTTATGGGAAAGTGAGGACAAAATCACCTGCATTAATACTTGGTTTTGTCACACTTTTTACAGTGGTATATGCTTAAGGGTACCGTCCACCTGGACATATGCCGGCGACGCTGAGGCGTGGCCTGTCGCCGGCGACATCGCCAATGCGTCGTCCAATGTAAATGGGTGACGGCGACACATCCGAGTGGTCGCCTGGTTTCACATCAGAGCTCTGAAACCAGGCGACCATTCTTGGGCAATGTGTGCTGATCGCCCTGTGTAACATCTCACAAGCGATGTCAAGGGCGACAGTACACATCGCCTATACCATTCTGGTAGGCGTTTCAGGGCTTATTTACTAGCTCTGGCGGTCTGCGTAGATTGGTGGCAGCTCCAGCGTTACGATT
Source organism: Allobates femoralis (assembly GCA_033576535.1). Classification (NCBI taxonomy): domain Eukaryota; kingdom Metazoa; phylum Chordata; class Amphibia; order Anura; family Aromobatidae; genus Allobates; species Allobates femoralis. Next base: position 135,455,821 of record JARQOC010000004.1, on the reverse strand, counting down.
GGTAGTCTTGTTCCTCGCGTCCTATTTGATGATGTGCACGTCCCACAATAAAGTCGTCTTCCTTTCCATGGTGCTGAAAGGTGTATTAAGCCCCTTTGTCATCTACGTTTTACGCTGATTGCGGCAGTTGCGGTAAAAAAAAAACGCAACTGCCGCGATTACCGCAATACGGCCACACTTGCGGCAAGCCCCATACAATGTCTATGGGGCTTGCAGCAGGTGCGGCAAGTGCGGTTTCGGCACTTGCGGCAGGTGCGGCTGGGAAGAAAACGCAGCATGCCGCAAGTGCCGAAACAGCACTTGCCACACCTGCCGCAAACCCCATAGACATTGTATGGGGCCTGCCGCAAGTGAACCGCAAGGGCGGCCGTATTGCGGTAATCGCGGCAGTTGGCCGCAATCAGCGTAAAACGCAGATGACAAAGGGACTAAACCCAGGAGCGTACATATTATTAAAAAACAGCGCATTGATGCGCCACTGTGCAGAAATGTGCCATTGCCACATGTCTCTTTTTACACCAACACAATTGTCACTACATGTCAATTCTGCATCAGACACCAAAGCCAATCACATTTCTTCGAGGCGTCACACAACATAATGTTAACGCTATCTCCGAGATGCGGCTCAAAATTACGCCCACATCGCTAATGTGGTTGCTCTGTGTGACGGCCAAGCGCCACCAGCGACTTGATCGCCCGTGGGCCTTGGGCGACGCTCAGGCAATTTCCGGTCAGGTCATCGCCTGAGCGTCGCCTGTGTTGTCGCCCCATGTGAGTGAGCGTCGGCGACCTTGGGCGACACGCAAAAAACGTGCGTCGCCTGTGGACTCGCCGGGGATATGTCCAGGTGTGAGGGTACCCTAAGGGGTTCCCTCCCCCCCCCCGATGGACATTAGTTATTTAGGACTGATATTGTGGATGATTGGACAATCAGATGGGAAAATGTTACAAATTACTTTTAATGCTAGAATAATTGGGTAAATCGAGCGAGAATCTAACATTTAATAATATTTTTGTCTTTTTATCCTGGTATTAGTCACTGTATCGTGGTTCTGAGTTGAAAACAAATTTCAGATTATCAGGTCACATTCAGAAAGACCTCATGTTTGGTATTTTTGTCATTAGTTTAATAACAAGCAGGTCACCTTTAGAGTTTCCCATGATTTTTTTTAGATGTGGGAAGAATACCCAGATGTGTACGGTGTGCGACGGTCTAACAGAAGCCGACAAGAGCCTACAAGATTCAGCATTAAGGCAGAGGTAAGAGGCGACTTCACAAGAGAAAGGAGAATATGCAGTGTTATTCTCCATCATCAAATGAAATGTGTGAGCAAAGGATTTCTTCGCTTAGAGATTTACACTTAAGATTTGTGTGCTCCTTCCCCTCCTGAATTTGGTTTACAATACTAATGTAAAACACTGACCGATACTGGTATGTGACAGTGAAATAAACAACGATATTGGATGTGGTTGACTGACAATGGTAAGTGTGGATTCACATTTGCGCATGATGCGCAGTGTATCTGAGCACAGCAAAATGCAGGCACTATGCGCTGCTATGTTTAACATGGGAATGCATAGTGCCTGTTTGTGTGGCTGCGTTTGCGTTCGGCTGCACATAATTTATGCGCAGCCGAACGCAAAATGTTGGATTTTTTGTGCGTGTCTGTATGCTTGCTTTATACGCATGCAGACAGCCACGCACAGAAAATGAATTGGATTCAATCTGTGCGCATTGCCATCTGCTGGCAAGCGCACCGACGCTGCGGAAGATGACCTTCTCCGAGGTCATCTGCAGGTGAATCAAAGCGCAGTCAACTTGTATGTCAATTTTCTTTTACTGTCATCAGAATACACTCTTGTCTAGGTGTAAACTTCTGTAGTTGGTCTGTACATTTCTCTGAGGTGGTTACAGTTCCATCTTTGTTCCATTCTTGTATTATTTAGGCTGCTTTCACATCAGCGTTTTCTGCATTTGCGGCAGATCTGGCAGCTTTGCCCCATCTGGAGCGTAACAGCTCACTAGTGGCAATCCTGCGGCAAGCCCCATTTATTCCCAGGGGACTTGCGGTCATGTGCGGCAAGTGCAGTTTTGCCGGATCCGGCACTTGCGGCAGCGCAAAAACGTTTATTTTTTTTTTTTTTTTACTCCCTGCAAGTGCAAAACCACACATGGCAACAGGTAATGAATGGGGCTTGCCACAAGGGTCCCGATAAGGCTGCAGGTGCGGCAGATCCGGCAAACCGGATATGCCGCGTAAGGGTATCACTTGAAACAAGCCTGCATTCGGCCTCATTCATTCTCTATGGGACTTGTGATCATATGCGGCACATGCGGTTTTGCCACAATCCAGCATATCCGGCAATTGCGGCAACAGAAAAAAAAACGCTGTTAAGTGTTTTTTTGACTCTCCGCAAGTGCAAAACTTCACTTGCTGCACATGTCTGCAAGTCCCATAGAGATGAATTAGGCGGAATGCAGGCCTGCCGCAAGTGTCCCTTTAAGGCGGCAGATGCGGCAAAACTGTGGGATCTGCCACGAATTTCAAAAACCGCTGATGTGAAAGCAGCCTTGTGCTCCAGTTTTCTGACTGATGAGTAAAGCTAAGGCTGGTTTCACACTTGCATTTTTTTGTCTTGCGTTCTAATCCATCCAAATCCTGAAGTCCCCTGATCAGGCACGTTTCCCAACGCTTAAAATGGGGATGCAGGGACATGTGTTAGCATCAGTTATTCGGCAAGTCCTTACCACTGTGACTTTTGACCTCCTTTCTGGCCGCACACTGTTGCGATCTTGCGGCACATCCTGATGCATACGGATGTATAATATAATGTATTTCAATGGAGTCCGGACCCGGAAAAGTGTGGTCAGTCCAATGGAACCGTTATAACACACTGAGCATGCCCAGAGTCTAGTTCCTGCAGTTCACCACCCATCCACCCCACCTATCAAAAGGGCAGGTGCCATATGTTATCGTGTAAAAATGTTAATAAAATTTATTGTGCACATGCTAATATGTGAGCACCTGGTGAGTGGGGCTGCACAAGTGGTTTAAAACCACTACTTTATTACAATCACTGTTTGAAGTGCTGTCGGGATTTGTTGGCGCAGTGGGACTTCTACAGAATTGTCAATAGGTGAATCTCCTGCTCCTACCACTTTTGACAGTTCTGTATGTAGAAGTAGCATAGAAGTCCACTGCGCCGGCAAATCCCAACGACACTTCAAACAGTGATTGTAATAAAGTAATGGTTTTAAACCTCTCGAGCTAGCCTGTTACCAGGTGCCCACATATTATAAGCATGCACACAATAAATTTCTTTACATTTTCTCTCACCCTCCTCCCGGCCGAATCATGCATCCGGCAGCTGTTGTAGCATGCATTTGCTGACGCATGGCCAGATGCAGATGCTGCCATTTTGAGCCTGATCTAGCTGTGCCACAAATGTGAAATCAGCCTTAGCTGACCTTCATGTAGCCTTCACCTTTCTCTCTCATCACCTTGTGATGGTGACGTTGCTGACAGCATGAAGTGGGAAGGGGATTTCTTTTTTAAGTAATACCCTTTTATAGTCACCCGTTCGCTGGACACCTGATTAATGAATTCACTGCGGTTGACAAAGCATGTCTGCACGCATGGGCTTCACCTGTGGGGTATATTGTACTTTGGAATCCCATAGGATATGATTCTGAAAGGAAACTATAAAAGTCTTCTGACAAATCTGTTCATGTGTACTATTTTATAATGAGCACTGCTCAGACACTCGCACACACACCATTCCTTAACATTGAAATTGCATCACCATGAAGGAAAACACGTGTCGTTATGGAATTCACATTATCAATTGACATGTTAATGGTATGAAAATGATGGAGAAAATGGAAGCAGAATTTTTAAAACACCTCTGTTTGTTCAGTTTTCAGCACTGTGTGTAGAAATATAGGCCCTTAAGACACCTCGTTAATTGTTGTCTGAGAAAAGTTCTGAATGCACTCTGGCACAGAAATCATCAATATCCGCAGCTGTTTTTTTTTAAGTACTGACAATTGACATCCTAGATGTGCTTGATGAGAGACAAGTCTGGAGATGCTCCTGGTGATAACGCATTTAGGCCACACAAGCTGCTCCTCATAGTACGAGCAACACAAGGCCTGGTGTCATGTTGAAAAAAAATTGGGCCTTGGAAACTGTAGAAATGGCCATATCACTGGTTATATAATGGATCATCAAGCCTGTTAAGTGTATCTGAAATGATGGTAGAGGGTTCAGGCTACTGTTCAATTTGCTAAACCACAACATAATCCTAGGAGTAGGACTGGTATGAAGTTCACGGCATTGTCCATGAGGTTTTGTCAGATTTGAATCATGGCATTTAGTGATCCGTACTTTACTGCAAGTGAAATTAGACATCACATACCAATCCTTAGGCATCAAACAATGTCTCCACAAACCATCAGATGGCATCTGCACGACATTGGGCTACGAGGTAGACATCCAGCTACAGGTGATCCATTCACATCACAGCACTACTCAGAGGCTACCATGCTGTAGAGCAAAACAGGATTGTATGTTGGAATGGAGGCCTGCCTGTTCAGTCCCACTTCGGTCTTGGAAGCTTGTTAGCTGGAGATTGGTCTGTAGACTTTGCACAAATCAATTCCTTCACAGGATCATGAAAGGTCCTTTCCCACATGACGTAAGGCCGCATGTTTCTTATGCTACTGTGATCAGTCTGTGGTCTAAACTTGCGACTATGGCCTGCAGCATAAGTGCATGTATCTCTACATGGCGATACTGAGTAAACTGAGATGTTCTAAAAATTTGCTTCCATATATTCATCATTTGCAGTTCAGCAGCACAGCCTGTGATTTCTTTAATTCCACAGCTTTTCCTTCTTGAAGTTGCAATTTCACATTTACATTTTCTTTTTCTTAGACCACAGACTCTGAAAGTGAAAGCCCGAGGAGGAGAAGTACCAGAAATGCTGCAAAGAAGTGAGTATTTCTGAACCCAGCAATGCAGCTTTTTCCATTTCCTCTTCTCCATTTTTCATCTTTCTTTGTCATTTTAAATTGAAGCTAAAGTTAATAATTGCTCTGTGTTCACAGGGAGAAGAAGAAAGTGTCAGATGATGATGAGACGAAGATGATGATGATGATGAAGATGATGTCAGCAGTGGTGAGAGTGACCTTGATCTGCCAAAATCCAAATCAAGACAACTGGCATCTAGAAGGTATGTGTGAATGTTTTATGGTTTCTAATGCCTCTGATCTGGGGTTAGAGAAATTGTCACGAACACTGACTTCTTTACATTAAACACAAAATGAACTATACTTGTAGATGAAAATCTACCAAACAGTCCCCGTCTAATGGAGAGACAGAAATAAAAAGACTTTCTGATCCTGATCCATGAGAAGGGTCGTGTAGGAGGTATAATCCCATCCATTGGGCCATGTTTATCGATCTTTCTGGCGCTTGTCTAATTTGTCACCCAAGTATATTAAGTACAGTAAAGCCCCTACAATTAAAGGGGTTTTCCCACGAATAAAGTTCATTTTAATCAATAGATCTTGGAATAATAATAATTTCCACAATTGGATGTGTTTAAAGAGAATGTTCTTGTGCCAAGATAATTTTATAAATGTGCCTCTACCACGTACAGTTTCATTTTTTTTCTGACCGTGGGCATGGTCTGATCATACCACGTCTCCTGGGTAGGGGAGACAGGAAAGAGAATATACAGACATAAAAGCACGGGATCACTGATGATTCTTTTTATGAGGTAAAACATTTCTCTGCCTGTTTATAAAAAATGTTTTACCTCAAATAAAGAATTATTTGTGATCCCATGCTGTAATGTCTGTATATTTTATTTCATCCTTCCCTGCCCATGATCAAACCAATGCTCTGTGTACGGTCAGAAACAAAAATGAAACTGTACATAGCATGGACACATATATAAGATTATCTCAGCACAGGAACATTTTTTTTAAAACACATCAATTGTAGAAATTATTATTATTCCAAGATCTTTTGATTAAAATAAACTTGTGAATTAACTTTGTTCGTGGGAAAACCCCCTTTAAGTTTCTATGTTACTTATACTTGGGAAATATTTAGGTAACGTTATTTTTTCTTTGTTTGATTTTCTTTTAAAAGATCGTTAAGAAGTCGAAACCTAAAGAAACCTCAACGGGGCAGAAGAAAAAAGGCTGATTCCAGTGAGGATGATGATGACGATGATGACGATGACGCTCCTAAGAGACAGACACGACGAAGGGCAGCCAAAAACGTTAGGTGTGTACATCTTTTTCATTGTCTTCCGATAACTGTTTCAGTGTTTTCTGAGCGAAGGCAAATAAACTTGACTGCTTTGACACATGACTTTTACTTGGAGGAACACTTACAATACCACCGACAACTGGATAACTGGAACGGACTGTCTGCACCAAAAAGCAAGGCTCTATATGGGCTCCAACATGGATAAAATAAAAAAATATTTATTGCATACAAGACAAGGCAAAAGTGTTTCAGAACCAGTCTACATATAATAAATATATATAACTAGATGTGCTATTGCATCGGGAGGGGGGTGAAATCACAATGGGGGTGTGGAGGTGATGGCGGCAGTGCGGAGTCCAGGGAGCCGCTGTCTATGCCCCGCTCTCTGAGCACTCCCACGCGACCAGAGCAACCGCTGTCTGTGTCAGGTAATGGATAGTGATGAGCGAGTAGTAAGACAGTCAGATAGCTATAACCAAATACTTTGAAATGTTTCAGTATTCAGATCCAAGTGAGTTCCCTATTGACTTGCATTGGACGAGTAACGAGTAATGAAACAGTTCAAAGTATTCAATTACAGCTATCCGAATCCAAATATTTCACTACTCCTCACTAGTAAAGGAACTGTGGTCATGTCACGGTCATGTGATCAGTCGCGTGCACCTGACTCCACCTATGACAGTGACATCACCACAGGTCCTTTAGGTCAGTCTGAGCTTATCGGCGACGTGGGGGTGGATGAATTTGGGTGACGGTGCTATCGGCGGTTTCGATGGCGGTCCCATACCACCAGCGGGTGCCACATTTGTGCACCTATCACTTGGGTGTGCAAATATGGCTACCGGAATTTGTTCTGTCCTCTGGCCAATCAGAGGATAGGAGTACACCCTCACGGCGGAAGTTGATGACGGACTGGACAGGGTAATTATTGAATAGATAATATTTATTCACTTATATAGCACTATTAATTCCACAGCGCTTTAAATACATTAGCAATGTATCCAATGCCAGCGAGAAAAAAAGTTAAAGTACTTTGTCTGTTCTCAAATTAGCTGCTCATGTACTATTAGAGAAATATGTAACAATAAATCCATAAAAATATGTTATGTAAAATGTATTCAATGTAGGCCCAAAATATAAAACAATGTAGGCTTTTATGTTGTTAGCAAAGCCTTAACTTGTACTATTTAATAATAGTATGAGTCCAAAGTCTTATCAACTAAAAACCTTTGTATTCATTACCAATGTTGTACTTTCAATTTTGCAGCTACAAAGAAGATGACGATTTTGAAACAGATTCTGATGATCTGATTGAAATGGCAGGAGAGGAAGCAGAGGAGCCAGAGGATACAAACGAGACTATTGAGAAAGTATTGGACTCCAGGACTGGAAAGAAAGGAGGTATGTTCATCAAATACAAAACACTCTTTGGAGAAGAACTGCTGATTTTATCTGCACTCTACATTTAAAAGGAATGTGTCAGCAGTTTTTTGATATGTAATCTGAGAACAGCATAGTGCAGGTGATAAAAAACAAAAATCAACTCTCTTATCAAGCTGAGTGCTCTTGTTTATGTAAACTAAATGTGATTACCATTACTGGACTCGCGCAAGGCAGTCTCACACCCTCCCTCTAATTGACACTTCCCTGTCTCTGCACAATCTCTATTGAGAACCTGATGTGGGTGGGGGCACTCTCCCAGCTCCACTGCATGGCTAAAACGAAATGCTTTGATTGTGTCAGAACAGCTGCAGCCAGTAATCTAAAGGCCCAGCACGCATAACAACGCACCAGCGATCCCTATAACGATGTGCAGAGATCGCTGGTAAGATGTCAAACAGGTATCTTCGATGTGAAAAATGACGCACCAGCGATCCAGAATTATACCGAGGTCGTTGGGAATTATCACTTCATAGCGTAGCATTGAGATCGTTGGTCATTGTCCCTGTCAAACACAACGATGGGAGCGCAACGACGTAGAAATGATCTAGAGCAGTGTGTAACGATCAACGATCTCACAGCAGGGACCAGATCATTGGTGCGTGTCACACAGAACGACATCGCTAACGGGATCGCTGTTGCGTCACAAAATCTGTGACGTTACAGTGATCTTGTTAGCGATCTCGTTATGTGTAACAGGGCCTTAAGTTAAACATCATTGGGCTCAGAATCTCGTTGGCTACAACATGCTGCTCTCAGATAAGGTAGCAAAAACCTGCTGACAGTTTCCCTTTGAAGAAAATCTGACTAGGTTGAGCCCTGCTGCCTGCTAGTTGTGCTCTGCATTTACTGTTTTGTTACTCTACAATAGTAAGCCAAATCAATATCTGATTTCAGCTACTGGAGCTCCCACAACTATGTATGCAATGGAAGCAAATGGGGACCCCTGTGCCGACTTTAATCCTGAAACCGATGAAGGAGAACATCAGTTTCTTATAAAGTGGAAGGGCTGGTCTTACATCCACAGCACTTGGGAGAGTGAGGACTCCTTACAGCAACAAAAGGTTAAAGGCCTAAAGAAGCTGGAGAACTTCAAGAAAAAAGACGATGAAATTAAGCAATGGTAAGTTTAAGTGATCTATAAAGGCTTAATACAGTTTATTTCCTGTGATATTGATGATATCACAGCCCCTTTAGTTCCTTCAGTAACCGATACAGAACCTTGCCAGGACCGAAGTAACATTGTATTATTTCCAAATACAGCTCTGGAAAAAAATTAAGAGACCACTGCAAAATTTCAGTTTCTCTGATTTTTCTCTTTGTATGTATATTTTTGAGTAAAATGTACATTGTTGTTTTATTCTATAAAGTACTGACAACATGTCTCCGAAATTCAAAGCTAAAAATTTATTTATTTGCAGCAAATGAGAAATCGTCAAAATAATAAAAAAAATCGTGCTTTCAAACTATAAATAATGCAAAGAAAACCAGTTCCCTAGTCATATACAAACAAGAATACTCATGTCTTAACTCCAGAAGAATACAGAAATCAATATTTAGTGGAATAACCATGATTTTTAATCACAGCTGTCATGCGTCTTGGCATGCTTTCCACCAGTCTCTCACACTGCTTTTGGGTGACCGTAGGTCACTGCTAGCACAAAAACGTATGCACAGTTCTTCTTTGTTTGATGGCTTGTGACTACCCATCTTCCCTTTTTTTTTTGAACATATCATAGCATAGAATATAATATCCATAATGACACTGTACATTGCCAAAAATACACATACAAATCCTTCTTGTCAGGCAACAAGTCCGCGTAGCATTTAAAATCATATATAGATACATAAATCAATCTCAGTCAATGCCTTGTGACACAAAATTTGGATAAATAACGAGAGAACGAAAAGACGGGCTGAATGCCTAGAAGGGCAATAGGGGAAGGAAGAGACCTCTTTTAATGTATTTTGCATAATCAAGCGTATCGTTCTATGGTAATATGTGCTGTATCTTTAACAGACATTATACATGTGTAATAGTTTCCAAGGCCCCTAACGTCCCGCTCAGATCCTCCAGACAACACCATTCTGTGTGGCGGAAGGGACTGCTCATTCTCGATATTTGGTGAGGGCTATAGTGAAAACCAATGAATGTTTTCCACAACGGAAATACTTTCCCTGCAGATTTTTCCTTACTCCTTTCTGCCTCTATTAATTCAATTCCCAGTAAGTGTTTCACCTGGGATATTATCATCACCATTGATGGGATGCTTGGTTTAAGCCATTCGCCCAGTAAACCGCGTAGGGCTACAACTAAGAATGTGTGAATGTATTTAGGGATCTTTGCTTTAACTCTTGTGGGTTGAGTCTCTTGTCTTAACTGATGAAAGAGCATGGCTTGTGCTGTTTGTGAGAGATGGATTCCCCAGCATGATCGAACCTGTTCCCCAACCTGTGCCCAGTACTCTGTAACTGCCCTGCATTCCCACACCCCGTGCCAGAGATTCGGTGAAGGCTTTCCGCACTTAGGGCACACTGTAATCCTTTCAGGGAATCTAAGAGAGGATGGAATATTGAAACCATATAATGCTGAGTGCATGAGCTTAAAATAGGTCTCCCTCTATCTTTTGCAAAGATCCCACTCCTGTAGAATTGTCTCTGCCAATATCTTTATCCCCAGTCCATTTCTCCCAAGTCTTAAACAGCTTCTTCTGCTTTAACTTCAGGAATTTATGTCTTACAGTATTGTATATTGAGGATATGCTCACATTCTGGATGTTCAGATCTACTCTATTATCTATATTGTGTAGTCCCACTTGATTAAATAACCTGTGAAGTCTAGATAGGCAAAAAGAGTGGACTTGCATGACCTGAAGAAAGTGTCTGCTTTCTATATGGAATTTGTCCATGATTTCTTGTGGGCTCAGCCATCGTTTAACCTCCGTATGCATCATATCCCCCTGCTTTCCTCATGTTATCACCTACTTGTCCTATCGCTTTTTTGATTTCAGTTCCCTGGGGAAATTCCAGGTGACCAAATATTGGCATATGTTCAGAGATCTCGAAGGGAAGGCCAAATGCCTTCCTTACTATATTGCAGGTAACAATGGTATCCCAAAGCAGTAGGGATGATTTTACATCTTGCAGAACTTTTGTGGAGCCCCAAGGGACGTGGGGTACTCGGTACCGGACCGATCTGCTGCTGGGGATGTCACTGGTGGCCTGGTCCGGACCGTGTCCCTGGCTCAGCACAATAAAAGGGGGATTATTTACAAGGGAGATTGTCACGGGTGACGCCACCCACTTGGTGCGGCCAGCTATGGGGCCGCGGCTGCTGCAGAACCTCCGGGGGTGATGGAATGGCAGCCGGGATGGTATAGTTCTAGTGGGGAGAACTGTATCCCCCGGGGCAGTAAGGGTTAAAGTCTATTGGTCTGTGTGAGCACACTTACTTTGCAGCTGCAGGGATCTCTCCTCGGGGCTGGAGCTGACAGGCTGTAGCTCTGCAGGTTGAGGTCTTCTTGGTGCAGCCTGTATGGGAGAAAGGGTCTGCAGATGGAAGCAGGCAGGAGACAATGCAGGGTTTCCAAAGCTTTACTTAGTTCTTTCTTGCAAGCAGTTTACAAGTCATTTTCAGTTGGTACACAGTTACATTCTCCCTTTCCGGGTTCCCTTCTCTCCTGCAGCCAGGCTCCTCTCTCCTTGTGACCCCTCACACAGTCTTTAAGTGTGCCTTTCCGGGCTATTACTCTCTCTCTCTCCGTCTTACACGGGTGTATGCGGACGCTGAACAGTATGGCGGTGACTCGGGCTTCTGTGAGTCCTAGTGTGTCACTGAGCTGCCTGTTCTTTGGGTTAGGAACTCCAGCTTGAAACTAGAGCTCCCCGTCGGTGAATCTGGGGATACCGGGTGAATCGTCGGTCCCCTTCAGAGCCGACACTCTGCTCTAGCCCAGCCTGCAACAGTCCCCTAGCATGAGGCTCTGCCAGGCTCCTTCCTCTGCTTCCTTCAGATATCTAGGAGGGCTTCTCCACCTGCTGTTAGTAGCTTCTGCTGCTGTCCAGGGCACGGGTACACCGTCCCTCTCTGTCTATCACACTCCTGGTGGTTTCAGCATCTTGGATGGGCTTTTCCCCCCCATCTGGCTCACATTGGCTCAGTACGGGTCAGCGCTCCTCAGCTTAGGCACTTCCAGGACGTGCAATCTCCTTCAACCTTTACATCTCAGCACCATGGCTTACTGAACTTCCTTTACTCCTCCCCCTCTCTATATACTGTCAGTCACCTGACCTTCTGGTGTGCCCAACCCACTCCTCATCCACCACTCCTTCTGGTCTCATATAGTATCCGACCTCAGAGCTGGATGTGAACCCTTTCTATGCGTGGGGATGTGGGCTGTGAGGGTGTAGTGTTTACTATGTCCTACCTGCCTGGCTGCAGTTCCCTTTGTGGCCACCTGTACGCAGGGGCGCCACACTTTGGCCTGTTAACCATCTTCATCTTGATTACATTCCAGAGATTTTCAATGTGGTTGAGGTCTGGAGATTGGGCTGTCCATGACAGGGTCTTGATGTGGTTCTCCTTCATCCACACATTGATTGACCTAGATGTGTGGCATGGGGCATTGTCCAGCTGGGAAAACCAGTCCTCATAGTTGGGGAACATTGCCTGAGCAGAAGGAAGCAAGTGTTTTTTAAAGATCAACTTGTATGCGTCTTGATTCATACGTCCTCCGCAAAGATTAACCTGCCCAATTCCAGCCTTCCTGAAGCATCCTCAGATCATCACCGATCCTCCACCAAATTTCACCGTGGGTGCAAGACACTATGGTTTGTACGTCTCTCTTAGGTCTCTGTCTAACCATTAGACGACCAGGTGTTGGGCAAAGCTGACTCATCAGAGATAATTACCAGTCCTGTATGGTCCAATCCTTATGGTTTTGGCAAACTTCAACCTGGCTCTCATTTGCTTCTCATTGATGAAAGGTTTTTTTTCTAGATTTACATGACTTGAGACAGTCACAAGACATCAAACAATGAAGAACTGCTTAAAGTTTTGTTACAGGAGTGGCATTAGGTCACCCAAAAGTAGGGTGAAAGATTGGTGAAAAGCATGCCAAGACACATGAAAGCTGTGATTAAAAATCATGGTTATTCTACCTATATTGATTTCTGAACTATTCCTGAGAAAACATGAGTATTGTTGTTTCTAAATGAATAAGAACTTATTTTCTTTGCATTATTATATACCTATAAAGAGAAAAATCAGAGAAACTGAAAATTTTGCAGTGGTTTTTTTCTGGAGCTATAGACTGCATGAATAAAGTCACTGATTAAATAATTACCATACAATATTTCTGTAAAAGTCAGACCTCAGCACAATTGTGGCCCATTTAATTTGATAAATCTCCCCAGTATGCAGAATGCAAGCTCCCCCTAGTGGTGACTGCAGGCAGTGTATCGTTTAAATCAATGTTTATGCAGGGGATTTAGAAATTTGTAGCAAGAAAAAAATGAGCTCCACTAAAAAGATGTCAGCTGGGATAAGCCGTCTTCTAGGCTATGTGCCTTTGTTGCGTGTTTCATTTAGAAAATTCTGCATCAAATTTGAATGCATTCTGCACAAAGTCAATGACTGGATGCTGAAAGACGCTGTAAAAAACATTAATAATTGCAAAGCTGCAGATTTTTCTGCAGTCATATTCTGCACTAAATACACAATGGAAAAACACATCATGGCACAGCACTTCTGAATTCTCATATACTTTGCTGGCTTCAGGATAGATATCCATATTTGATGCAGAATATTCCACGCCAACTACACTACGTGGCCACAGGGCCTTAAAGTGATGGCATTTTTGATCTAATATTTGATTGTCCAGTTAACACTGCATTTAGCAGAAGTTGTTACATGGAATCCCTATAGAATCATGATGGCTGATACTCTGCATGGGCAGAAGCTTTAATAACATTTATTTTCTGGTCATCATAATGGGAGACCCAGACAATGGGGTTTAGGGCTCCGCCCTCCGGAGGTCACACTAGGTACTACAAGTTTGTAGACACCGCCTCCTCCGCTTATAAACCCCCACCGTAGGGAACATCCTCAGTTTTAGACTTAGTGTGCTCGGAGGATCACGCTTTGCTTGCACTTCACTGCATTCTCACAGACTTACGTGATGGCGTATGAAGACAAGGTAAATGGTCCCGGTCGGGGACCCGCGACAGTCTCCCCGCTCACCCTTTGTGGAACACGCTGGTGGAGGTACCGGAGGGCTTTTTAGCCTGGACACTTGCTGTTCTCCCGGTACGCTGTCGAGCTCCTTCCTTTCCATCCCTCCATGGAGGCTCTGGAGAGGGGGAGCCTGGAGCCTTGCACAGCTCCGCTCCGTCCGAGGCCTCCCTAAATGGTGCTTACAGACCGGACGGAGCCAGCCCAGTCCGAGGCCTCCCTAAATGGTGCTTACACTCCGGACTGGTGCTGAACCCCCGTCCGAGGCCTCCCTAAAGGTGCTTACAGACCGGACCGGCACTGAGGCACCTGGTGTGTCTCCTGTGTGCCTGGGGGTAGTGTCTGTCACTTGGTGTCATGACACTCAGACCCGCGCGGTGACCCTCGGGTCCGCGGTTCTGTCGGTGTACCCTGTGCTGGGGGACACTCTGGCTGACCGCCCTGTGTGTTTCAGGGGCTGAGGCTGTAGACTGCTGATGTTTGTTTTGTGCAGGCAGTCTGTGTGTGTATGTGTATGGTTACACACTCTTTTCCCGCGCTGCGGGCTCTGGCACCTCCATTACTGAGGCTGCCTGGAGGAGGAGGAAGCAGCTCTTACGGTGACATCACCGATGGGCGTGTTTCGTGTTCTTCCCGCGTGTTCCTGGCCACGCCTATGACTTTACTGTCGGCGGCCATCTTCTCCCTCTCTTCCCGGCTGGGATCTGGCTGCAGCGTGTGTCTGCACTTTCCAGGGGAGACCGGAACTCGCGGAGGTCACACGCACCGCTTCCTCCTACCGCTTACGGCGGTCGGTAAGCCACCGGGATATCCGGTTTGTTTTGTTACAACTTGGCTTATTTCCCCCTACTGTGGCGATGTCCTCAGTAAGGAAGCATGCTGCTAAGGCGGCAGATGGCACCATTACCTGCGCTACATGCAACGGTTCACTGGTGGAGGGGTCCTGCAATAATTGCGGACGCCCAGAGACCCGGACAGTTGCTGTTGAATCAGAATCTGCGGGTCTGTACCCTGAGGTTCGGGTGATCCCAGGGACATGGGAAGTGCAGAATAAGATAAATGAATCTCTGCTGTCCCAGATGTCCTCCATGTCGCAATCCCTGGAGGCACTTCATAGGAGACTGGAAAACCCAGCTACTCCTTCCAGTTACCCCGGGGGCTTCTTACTTCTTCTGTGAGACCCCCTAAGCGAGCTCGTGAGGCCTCTCCAGAGCTCCAAGCTCCCTCTGAGGAGGAGCGTTCCTCTGATGGTGAGGAAGAGGATGGGGGTTCTACTCTCGGGTCTGTCTCTGAACCTCCAGATGGGGTGGAGGATCTGGTGTCCTCCATCAATGAGACATTACGTCTGGTCACTCCTCCTGAGGAGGTGACTGTTCACCCCAAGGAGGTCTATCAATGGCTGCGGCCGGAGGCGAGACCAAGTGGGTCCTTTATGGACCACACTAATTTTGGAAGGGTGATTAGAGCACCCAGGTTACATCCTGGGCGGCGTTATGTCCGTAAACCTAAGGACAATCGCTTTCCCTTTCCTCAGGAGGTGCTTCTGGAATGGTCACAGTCCCCTAAGGTGGACGCTTCCATGACTAGGATTGCTGCACGCTCCTTGTTTTCTGCCTCTGATAGCTCCTCATTGAAGGATGCTACTGATAGACAGGTCGAGCAACTCGCCAAGTCTTCCTATGAGGCTGTGGGGTCTTCATTTGCCCCTAATTTTGCCGCGGTCTGGACCCTACAAGCGATTACCTCCTGCTTGGATGGTATCTCTGATCTAGCTAGGGCCAGCCCAGAGGTCCTGGCACTCACCGACAGAGCAAGGGCTTATGCGGATTACGCCAGGACGGCAACTTTGGAAACTGCCACTCGCTCGGCTGTGGCTTCGGCCAATGCTATAGCGATCCGCAGGTTGTTGTGGCTGCGTCTTTGGGACTCAGATACCACGTCTAAGAAGATTTTGCAAAATCTTCCGTTTGCTGGTGACAGGCTCTTCGGCACCGAGCTGGACAAGCTGATAAAGGATTCTGCTGAGTCTAAGATACCGCAGAATAAGCCTAAGCCACGGTATACAGTGAAAAGGAACCCAAAACAGTGGTCCTTTCGCCCCAGCTCGCAGTCATCAGCGGCGTCCGCTCGCGCGGACCGTGGGGGCAAGCCCTCCACTCAGTGGCGCAACAAAAGTCGCCAAAAGAAGCCGGCAGGGGCTGCAGCTGCCACCCCTAAACCCGCTTCGGCATGACTCGCTCCTTCCTCCTGTCTCCCCACAGGTGGGGGGCCGCCTGTCTCTTTTCCAGGACAGATGGCTCCTACACGTTCAAGACCAGTGGGTCCGAGACGTAGTCTCAAAAGGCTACAGGATAGAGCTGACGTCACAGCCGGCACACCGATTCCATCGGTCTGTTCCATCCCTAGACAAAGCTCAGGCTTTTCATCTGGTGTTGGAGGGACTCCGCAGAGACGGAGTGGTGGTCCCAGTACCCACGGGAGAGAGGTTCAGGGGTTTTTACTCCAACCTCTTTATTGTCCCAAAGAAGGACGGCTCTTTTCGTCCGGTTCTGGACCTCAAGTTGTTCAACCGCCACGTGTTGGTTCGGAAGTTTCGTATGGAATCCCTGCGCTCCGTGATCGCGGCTGTGTCACAGGGAGACTTCCTGGCGTCCATAGATATCCGGGACGCCTACCTTCACGTGCCCATTGCACCGGCTCATCAGCGCTGGTTGAGATTCGCAGTGGGGGAAGAACACTTCCAATTTGTGGCACTGCCATTCGGGCTAGCCTCGGCACCGCGAGTGTTCACAAAGGTGATGGCCTCAATGATGGCTCTCCTGCATGTGCAGGGACACGCCGTCATTCCCTATTTGGACGACCTGCTGGTCAGGGCGCCATCGGAAGACCTTTGTCGGGTGAGCCTGGAGGTGACCATGAAGTCTCTGGAACGGTTCGGGTGGCTTCTCAACATTCCAAAGTCGACCCTGATTCCGACCCAGTCTTTGACATATCTGGGCATGGACTTCCACACGGACTCAGCCCTGGTGTCCCTACCTCAAGCCAAACAGCTTGCGATCCAGTCAGGAGTGCAGAATGTTCTCCTGTCACCACAATCTTCCCTACGGGGGTTGATGAAGCTGGTGGGACGCATGGTAGCGGCGATAGAGGCGGTGCCTTTCGCACAGTTTCGCCTCCGTCCTCTCCAGTTGGAGATTCTTCGCCGATGGGACAAAAGGACGATTTCTCTGAATCGGCTGGTGACGCTGTCACAATCGACCAGGGACTCCCTACAGTGGTGGCTCCAGCCACATCATCTGTCACGGGGCCGGTCCTTTCTAAAACCGTCATGGTTAGTGGTGACCACCGACGCCAGTCTGAAAGGCTGGGGTGCGGTGTTCTTGCACCACAGGGCTCAAGGCCTC
Organism: Allobates femoralis; assembly: GCA_033576535.1. Classification (NCBI taxonomy): domain Eukaryota; kingdom Metazoa; phylum Chordata; class Amphibia; order Anura; family Aromobatidae; genus Allobates; species Allobates femoralis. The sequence goes on along the minus strand of JARQOC010000004.1, from coordinate 135,438,461 downwards.
TGGACTCAGTCGGAGTCGGCATTACAGATCAACGTGCTGGAGATCAAGGCGGTCTATCTGGCGCTCCTGGCGTTTCAGAAATTCCTGTCAGGACAACCCATTCGGGTTCAGTCCGACAATGCGACGGCCGTCGCCTACATAAATCATCAGGGAGGGACCAGAAGTGCTCAGGCCCTCGCCGAAGTCCACCGCATTCTAGCCTGGGTGGAGGAAAACGGCTGCCTGATCTCCGCAGTTCACATCCCAGGGGTCGAGAACTGGGAGGCCGACTACCTGAGCAGACAGGGGATGGACGCCGGAGAGTGGTCCCTGCATCCAGACGTCTTCCGGGACATCTGCAGCAAATGGGGCACTCCGGACGTGGATCTGATGGCCTCACGGCTGAATCATCAGGTGCCGCAATACGTAGCAAGATCATGGGATCCTCAGTCTCTGGGGGCGGATGCCCTGATCCTGAGTTGGTCCAGCTTCCAGCTGCCATATGTGTTCCCGCCTCTGGCTCTGATTCCCAGGGTTCTGTGGAAAATCAGGACAGAATGCAGAGTAGCCATTCTAGTGGCTCCAGATTGGCCCAGGAGGTCCTGGTACCCGGACCTCTGGCAACTGTCAGGCGGACACCGGTGGGCTCTTCCAGAACGCGCAGATCTACTCGCGCAAGGCCCATTCTTCCACCTCAATTCCAGGGCCCTCAGATTGACTGCATGGCTCTTGAGGCCTGGTTGCTGACATCCAGGGGCTTCTCTCCTACTGTGGTTGCCACGATGAATCGGGCAAGGAAAACCGGTCTCCAGGAAGATATACCACAGAACGTGGAAAATCTTTTTCTCCTGGTGTGCCTCTGGTGGACGCTCACCGTGGCCCCTGTCCATCCCGACATTGTTGGCCTTCCTACAGTCGGGTTTGGAGTTGGGATTATCCCTTGGCTCTCTGAAGGGTCAAGTATCAGCACTTTCAGTGCTGTTTGACAGGCGCTTGGCGCTCCTCCCGAAGGTTCGTCAATTTCTGCAGGGGGTGTCTCGGGTGGTTCCGCCTTACAGACGACCTCTGGACCCTTGGGACCTCAACATGGTCCTGGCGGCACTGCAGAAACCGCCGTTTGAGCCACTGAGAGACATCTCTCTCTCTCGTCTGTCCCAGAAGGTGGTTTTTCTGGTGGCAATTACGTCTCTGAGAAGGGTCTCAGAATTGGCTGCACTTTCGTGCAAGTCACCCTTTCTGGTGGTTCACCAAGACAAGGTGGTGTTGCGCCCGCGGCCTGAATTCTTGCCGAAGGTGGTTTCCACTTTCCACCTAAACCAGGAGATTGTTCTCCCATCATTTTGCCCCGCTCCCGTTCATCAGGTTGAGCGCGACCTCCATACTCTGGATCTCGGGAGAGCTGTACGCATTTATGTGTCCAGGACCGCCTCCTTTAGGAGTTCGGATTCCTTATTTGTCCTCACGATGGGTCGTTGTAAGGGGTCCGCGGCTTCGAAGTCGACCTTGGCCAGATGGATCAAGGCTCCCATTCAGGAGGCATACCGGTCTTCTGGTTTGCCTCTCCCGGTGGGTTTGAAGGCACACTCTACCAGAGCTGTAGGTGCCTCATGGGCCTTGCGACATCGAGCATCTGCTCTACAGGTGTGTCAGGCGGCCACCTGGTCCAGCCTGCACACTTTCTCAAAGCACTATATGGTGCATGCCCATGCCTCTGCGGACGCAAGTTTGGGCAGGCGGGTCCTCCAGGCGGCGGTTGCCCACCTTTAAGGGGGACCGTGTATTATCCGTCTTGTTGAGGAACTCTTCCCGCCCTGGGGTATTGCTTTAGGACATCCCCATTGTCTGGGTCTCCCATTATGATGACCAGAAAAAAGAGAATTTTGTTTACGTACCGTAAATTCTTTTTTCTTTAATCATCAATGGGAGACCCAGCACCCACCCAGTTGTTCCGTTGCATGTTTGCATTTGATCTGTTCTCTGTTGAGACAGTGTTTTCCGGGTTGTTCAAACCGTCTGTGCACGGTATTCTCCCCGATGTTTCGGGTGTGGTTCATTTTTCTCCTCGCAGCTTATGGACTAAACTGAGGATGTTCCCTACGGTGGGGGTTTATAAGCGGAGGAGGCGGTGTCTACAAACTTGTAGTACCTAGTGTGACCTCCGGAGGGCGGAGCCCTAAACCCCATTGTCTGGGTCTCCCATTGATGATTAAAGAAAAAAGAATTTACGGTACGTAAACAAAATTCTCTTTTTAATCATCAAAAGTTGCATTATTTTCTTTTGTTTAATAGGAAAAAAACTTAATATAACTCATGCATTATTGTTTGAGTTACAACCGGCACCTAAATGACATACAAATCATCCCCATAAAACTACATCTAGTCCAGCTCCATCAAAGAAACATGCAAAAAAACGATTTTTGTGTACTCGCCGTAAAATCATTTTCTCTGAGCCATCATTGGAGGACACAGGACCATGGGTTATGCTGCTTATCCCTAGGAGACGCCACTAAGCTAATGTGAAAACATTTAGCTCCTCCTCTGCAGCATACACCCCCTGGCTGTGCCAGGCCACACCAGTTTTAGTGAACAAGCAGTAGGAGGATGAACAGACAGTTAAACCAAATGCAAACATGCAACAAAACTTTAAATAATCAAAGAATAACCAAATGCCCAGTGGGCAATGGGGTGGGTGCTGTGTCCCCCAATTATGGCTCAGAGAAAACGATTTTACGATCACCTCATTGGGGGACGCAGGACCATGAGATATCCTAAATAAGTCCTTGGGTGGGAGAAGAAAACCACAACCCAAAGGGCTAGGAGTGGTCCCAAACTTCTTGAGCTACCTAAGTGGACAGGTGCGCAACCACTGCCTGAAGGATCCGTCTAACCAGGGTGGCGTCAGTTGAGGCCTGGGTATGGACCCTGTAATGCAAATATGTGAAGACTAGACCAGGTAGCTGCCTTGCACACTTGTTCTGCTAAGGCCTGATGGCCCAGGATGCCGCAACTGCACGAGTGGAGTGAACCCGTAGTCTGCTGGGAATGGGAACAGTCCGTAAGCAATAGGCTTCCTGGATGGCGGGGCGTATCCAACGAACCAGAGTAGCCTTTGAAGCCCCTGCCCTTTCTGAGGACCCTCCGGAGGACAAACAGGGTGTCTTCCTGAAGGGAGCTGTTCTGGAAATGTAATACCTGAGGGCTATGACCAGGTCGAGGGTATGCAGTGCCTTTTCCACCCGGTGTACCAGGGTCGGACAGAAGGACGGCAGGATGATGTCCTCGTTGAGGTGAAAAGAAGAGGTCACCTTAGGGAGGGAAGTGGGGACTGGGCGCAGTAGCACTTTGTCTTGGTGGAAAGAGAGAAAAGGTTCTCAGCATGAGAGTGCCGCTAATGCAGAGACACGTCTGATGGACGTAATTGCCACCAGGAAAACAACTTTCCAGGACAAGAGAGTCAGAGAGACCTCTCTCAGGGGCTCAAAAGGCTGTTGTTGGAGCACGCCCAAGGCAAGATTGAGGTCCCATGAGTCCAGAGGCCGCCGGTAAGGAGGGGCTAAGCAGGATACTCCCTGGAGGAAGGTCCTGACTTGGGGCTTCGCCAGCATTGGTAAAAGACTGAAAAAGCAGATATCTGCCCTTTCAATGAGCTTAGGGCCATACCCGATTGTAGGCCAGACTGGAGAAAACTACAGGAATAGACAAAGGAAGAGGGGAAAAAGCTCGGTCTTCACACCATGAGAAGGAAGGTTTCCACGTGGTATATAGGGGCCGGGGCCAGTTTACGGGCCCTGATCATGGTATTGATGACATCTCGGGAAAACCCCGCACGTATTAGGACCCAGGTTTCAACGGCCACGCCATCAAATTAAGAGCTGTGGCATTCTGGTGGCAGATGGGACCCCTGGGTCAGGAGGTCTGGCTGATCTGGGTGGCGCCAGGGAACGTCTGCGATAAGCTGTACTAGTTCGGCGAACCAGGCGCGCCTGGGTCAGTCTGGAGCTATGGTATGACAGACACACCCTCGGACTTGATTTTCTTGAGTACTCTCGTAAGTAAGGGTAGAGGAGGAAAAACGTAAAGAAGGCGGAACTGATGCCAAGGGCATACTAGTGCATCTGCTCCGATGGCTATTGGGTCGTGTGACCGGGCTATGAACGCAGGACCTTTGTCATTCATCCGAGATGCCATGAGATCCACGTCCACAGTCCCCGAGCGACGGCAGATCTGGTTGAACACTTCCTGGTGCAGAGACCGTTCTGCTGGGCGAGACCCTGGTTACCTAGAAAGTCTGCCTCTCAATTTTACACCCTGGAACCACAGAGATGATCGAATTTGTCGATTCGGCCCAAAGGAGAAGACGCTCTACTTCCAGTGGCATTGTCCGGCTGTACGTGGATGTGGTGACCTGCCAGAAGATTGTGGAACGACTTGTTGGCCAATGTTATTGCGCGGATCTCCAGCAGGTTGATCGGCAAGGTCGATTCCTGTTTGGACCAACGGCCATGGGCAGTATGATTTCGGTATACTGCCCCCCAGCCTAGTAAACTGACGTTGGTAGTGAGAACCAACCAATCCACCTGAAGAAAGGACTGACCCTTGGACAGTGAGGCTGGTCGAATCCACCAGAGCAGTGCTCATTGACGGAGGGTGTTAGGAGGAAGGTTTTGTCCAAGTAAAAGGGATTTCTGTCCCAGGTCGACAGGAGGGCCAGTTGTAGTGGCCGGAGGTTAAATTGTGCGAATGGAGCAGCTTCCATAGCTGCTACTATTTTCCCTAGTACTCTCATTCCAAAGCGTATGGAATGTGGGGAAGAGCGGAGAAAAGTGCACACTCCCTATCGCAGTGCCGTTGCTTTGTCTCGAGGCAGGTAGATCAAGCCTCGGTACGTGTCGAAAGTCATGTACAGCAAGGTGATTGGCAGGGATTGGTGGTGACGATTTTTCCAGATCACTACCCAGCCGAGACTAGGCAGTGTGTCCACGTTAATTTGGACACTTTCTGCGCAAGCCGGAAAGGAGGTGGCTTTGATTAGGAGGTTGTCCAGGTAACGGAGGTTGACTATTCTTCTGGAGTGAAGATAATCATGGCCGCTGCCATGACCTTTGTAAAGACTCTTGGGGCGGTAGCGAAGGCTGAAGGAAAAGGCCACAAATTGGAAGTGATGATCCTGTACCGCGAAACTGAGAAATTGCTGGTGAGCCTGAGCGATTGACACATGAAGATATGCGTCTTTTATGTCTATAGAGGCGAGGAATCCTCCTTCCTCCATAGACACGATGATAGAGCGCAAAGACACCATCCTGAACAGATGGATGAGAACATACTTGTTCAGGTGCTTGAAATCCAGGATGGGGCGTACTAATCTGTCCTTTTTGGAAACTGCAAAGAGGTTGGAGTAGAAACCTGAAATGCTCGGCTTGCGGTACGGGTACGATAACTGCCGTTTGAAAGAGTGAGTATATTGCCTGGAAGAAGGCTACACTTTCCTTTGTTGACTTTGGTGGTTTGAGGGAAAAAAGCGGTGTGGCGGGCGGGAGGTAAATTCTATGTGATAGCCGGAAGTCACGAGGTCTTGAACCCATCTGTCGTCTGTGGCGGATAGCCAGATGTGACGGAAAAGTTGTAGACGGCTGCCTACGATGGGAGTGTCTTCCAGGGGAAAAAGAAGAGTCAGGAGGAGGAGAACCGATTGGATTGTGACTCTTTGGGTCTAGACTGTCTTGTCTCTGGACTGCCAGGAGGAGTTAGTTTTGAACGATGGTTGTGTGGAACTCTCTCTTCTGGGAGGACGTGTAGAGGGTGGGGTTGGTAGAGAGGCCGCCCAGCCGAAAGAGTTACGAAAGGAGCGAAAGGAAGATTGTTGTTGTTGTCATCTGACAAACATACGTCTTGGCTTGTGCTGGGGGAAAGAGGTACTGTTTCCCCCCGTGACATCCGAAATAAGCTTTTCGAGACGTTCGCTGAATAGTCAACCAGTAAGGTAAGGGTGCCAGTGAGCCCATGAGAGATTTCTTTGAGGCCGAATCAGCGCGCTACTGTCTGAGCCAGAGGGCTCTGCGTATGGCGATGGCGTTAGAGGCCGCACAAGTTGCAGAGTCTATGGAGGCCTGAATTAAGTATTCTGCGCCCGCAGATATCCGAGTGGACAGGTCCGTAAATTGTTGAGGGAGTTAAGACTCCTGTAAGGATTTTTGTAGGGTTTCAGACCAGACCAGGATTGCCATGGCTACCCACACAGATGTGAAGGAGGGGGAGAGAGAGGTTCCTGCTGTCTCAAAGGCTGAGCTGGCAAGTTGTTCTACCTGCCTATCGAGCAGGTCCTTGATAGAGGAACTGTCTGGCAGGGATAGTAAGGTCTTTGCAGCGAGGCGAGATACTGGGAGAATCAACCTGCGAGTCTGCCCAGTCTTTAATAAGAAGTGTCAAGGAAAAGGAATAGCGTGCCTTGATGGGCTTGCAGCCAGTGAAGTGTTTATCAGGTTTTTCTCTCTGTTTAGACACAATTGCCTGGAATTGTGGGTGGTCCACAAAGACTTCTTGCGGCCGTATGGCTCGTTTAAAAGACACTGTGTGGTCCGGCGTTGCGGACGAAATGTTTTCGACCCTAAGCGTGTGATTGACTGACTGTGGCAATTAATGAGTCAATTGAAAAATCTGAAAATCTGAAAAATCTACAATGATGGAGTCGTCCATATCGGGTTTGGAGTCGCTGTCTTGGGGCTCCTCGTCTAGAGTAGAAAGTGGTTCCTGATCATGAGTTGGTATGAGAACCTTGGGAGGAAATGGGTGACACATTTTTTTTAAGCCTTTTTCTGGTCTACGCTGCAGATGGGGTGCGTGCTCTGCTTTTGTCTGATGGGCCCTCTAGAAGAGGGATCATCTGTGTGTACTCTGCCCTGGCAATCAGTGCTGCTCGGGGGGCAGTACTGCATGGCTTGGACCAGGTTCTGGGACAGCTTTTCCAAAGACTGTGTCAGGAATAATGCCCAGTCCGGCGGACTCTGGGTAGCAGGTGCTGTGCTGGCGGTGGCGGAGGGCTCCCAGGCATCTACGGGGGTACAGGCCTGACAGTGGGGGGGTGGTATGGCTACGCGGGAGCTCAGAGTGGCAGGTAACACAGGAAGAGTAGTAAACCGTATGCGGTTTGGATTTCTTTGAGGACTTAGAGGAGGGGTGCATGTTGCAGGTGGTTGGGAGGTCTGCAAGGAGGTCAGAGAAGGTAGCAGAGGAGCAGTTAAGTGTATCTCCAGGTGCAGCTAATACAGATGCACTAGTGTGTGTGCCGACCTGTGCAGGTGATAAGCATCTGCCTTACTAGGAGGATGCAGCTGATGGTCCTGTGTCCCAAATGTACCCGAGGATTAGAAATAGTGCCCACATGTGCCTCTATCCGAGATCTGGTGCCCACGTATGCCTCTGTCCGAGATATGGTGCCCACGTTGTGAGGTCCGCAGCTTTCCGGTCTGAAAGTGTGGGAATAGAAGAGGTGGAGCCGAAAAGCGGGGCTGTGACGCGCATTTCCGTGGGTGTGAGCGGAGCGGGGGCGTGGTTTGCACCTTTGCGACGTCATGGGGGAAAGGATCGTAGTTACCGCCCACCCGATGGCGCCGTATCAGAGAGTGGGCGGAGACTATCGGATGGCCTGAAACTGGGGCCTAAAGATGCGTTTTGTGACCGCGATAACGGCGGTCGCGGCAGGGGTCGGTGACAGGCCCTAGCTGGGGCCTATTGATATGTTTCCTGGTGTGGCAGCGGTGGCCTCAGCGGGGTCCTCTGGTAGGAGCAAGGGTGCTGTGCCGCTCTGGGAAGGTAGACTTGAGAAAGGCCATGGGGGAGCTAAATCTGGCAGCCCTCCCGCCTGTGCAGGTTAGTGACATCCGGATGTAGGCCAGCAGGGGTGGAACGGTCTCACCTGGAAATCTGTGAGCTCCAGCATGAGGAATCTCGATCCAGTCTTCCTTGTGGGAAACTGTGGAGCCCAGTGTGGCTGATGCTGTGCAGGTCCGGCTGTGGCTGCATGGATCCGGGCTGTAATAAGCTTGTGCAGGCAGATTGAGTCAACTCAGGCTCCTGTGAGGGGAACTGGAAAGAGCTGGTCATCAGTCCTCGTTAAAGGGGTCTGCGCCAGGTGCAGAAGGGGGTATGGGGAGGCGACCTCCCACGTGCCCGTCTGTTGATGGTGGTGGAAAATCGGTGCCCGGAGGAACTGTTGCCCATAGATTCTCAGGAGCAGGCGCAGCCCTCATTGATCCAACATCGAAGGATGGGGTATGTGGAGGCGACACTCCACGTTCCCGCCTGTTGGTGGCTGGGAAAGCAGTGCCCGTTAGGGTGCCGTCACCTGTCTAATATGTTGATGAAAGAAAAAATTCCGGAAAAATTGAGGAGAGAGATGTGCCTCCTACAGACACTAAGCTAAAACTGGTGTGGCCTGTCCAGCCAGGGGGTGTATGCTGCAGAGGAGGAGCTAACTGTTTTCAAATTTGCTTAGTGTCACCTCCTAGGGATAAGCAGCATAACCCATGGTCCTGTATCCCCCCAATGAGGTGATAGAGAATAATTAGGCTGCAAATTGAAAAAATATATATATTTTTTTCTGGTTATAAGGTGTTAAACAGTGGGGGCCAATGTTTAATATCGGTATATATGTTTTATTGTTAGGATAGCAAAGATTTCTCCTGAAGATCTGGAGTATTACAATTGTCAGCAGGAGCTTGCGCTGGAGCTGAACAAGCAGTACCAAATCATTGAGCGGGTCATAGGTAAGTGTGTTAATACTAGATATTATATTGTCCCTGCTATTGGGCCCTTGATGAGGGGGCCAAGCGATGACAACCACTGCATTTTCCAGAAGTCACCACTAGGGGTAAAATATGCTATGTATGAGCTCCCCCTAGTGGTGACTGCAGGCAGACCATTTTATATTTGGGATTTAGATCTTTATGGGAAAGATATAAAATACAGTATTCATGAGTGCCAGTCATAAAAATCACTTGTTTCACTTTTTTAACATATAAGTTGTGTAAAGTGAAATGAGCTGACAAACTCCTTTGTTTATTTAAAAAAAAAAAAATCTTCAATTTTGAGATCAGATCAGGTGCTGTTAGATTAGCCAAACTCATTAACTGGTTCTTACATGGATGTGTGGCACATTATAGAGGGACACTGGAACACCTCGTACTTCTATAAAGTTACAAAGATCCTTCAAAGGGAATCTGTCAGCAGATCTTTGCTGTATAATTCGAGGGCAGCATGAGTTAGGGGCTGAGACACCAGTTACAGTGATGTTACGTTTTAGGCCGTGTGCTATAATTTCAATACAATCAGTGTTTTACCAGCAGTAGATTATCACTGCCACATTAGTGTACCTTCTGGTCCAACCCTTATTTTAAAATAGAAAAAGCCGCTTGCAATAACGGGTGATCAACCAACGTAGAAAATCAATTTGCTTTATTATATACAGAAAAAAAAACAACAACACATAGACAGTACACTGTGTTAAAACCAATTAAAAAGGCTTATAACCAAAGCTCGTACAAGGAGCTCCCCCTATAGAACAATAACAGGCAGCGGGGGAAAGTTAGAGGTGAAATACATAAATAAACAGGATCAAACAGTCCCATAATAGTACCTCAACCCTCCAAAAACAGAATGGATCCTGCAAGAAAAGGTTATTTGATTAAATCCCTCACACACAGATAGGTTTGGACAGGTATCGGGCAACAGACAAAAATAGGTTTCCAAAGTGGTAAAGAATTCGGCCTGGAATCAGCAAGGTGGAGAATTCCAAATCACAGCCAGGGTATGACACGGTTCAAGTAAATTGCACCCCAATAACCAAGGGTAACACAATGACTGCACCACAAGTCACCTCTGTCAATCCGCTATGATCAATACCAGTTCATATAAAAGCCTGTACATGGTGAAGAAACCATATACAAATACTGGTCATTGTATAGAAAAGGTCAGCCCAAAAAGTGCCATTACCAACAAAAAGTCCAAATCCTGGCCCAACCCTGCCCCCACCATTGATTAGCAGCTTACTGTCAATATACAGTGTACACAGAGAGCTGCTAATCAGTGGTGTCGGCTTTCTGACCTCTGCTTCATCTACAGCAAATAAATCTTTTGCTTGTGTCACAACTGCTGGAATCAGGGTCTCTTTCCCTACTTTATGCTGCCCTCTGATGAGAGCTGGTGACGGTCTCCCTTTAATCTAATAAATGCAGATTTGTCTGAATTATAACTCTGTGAACCATACAAAGTTTGGATTTGGGGCCTGGGATGCCATGCCAGCATTGATAAATAATGATGTATATATTGATTTACAGCTGTGAAGACTGGTAAATCTGCCCCTGGAAACTCGGACTTCCCAGGTAATCTATTATGCCAATCACAGATGGGGCACTGGGCACAGTGTATAGCACAGCGCCCATCTGGTGATAGTTTTATCACGTCTCTCTGTATTTGTTTCTTGTTTTTAATTTCCTGTACTTTGTGGAGATTTTATACTCTTTTTTTTTGTTTCTTTTTATGGCTTCAGCTTACCAAGTTTTCCTTCTGTTTGGCATATATTTGTTAATTACATATTATATTGAATTCATTCTTTGCATTCTGTTTTTTTTTTTTTTTTTTTGCATTTTCACTTGGATAATATAGAAAGAAAAATAACAAAAAGTCTATCTGCATGAAATGATGCTCTGTGTGAGTGGTAGAGCTGCAGTCCTGGCCCATTATTCACTGGTACATTGTATTCCAGTCCACAGCAGGAAGAATTCCTCCTCCAATGAGCCGGAGTACCTCTGTAAGTGGATGGGGCTGCCTTATGCTGAGTGCAGCTGGGAGGATGGAGCCTTGGTAGGAAAGAAGTTCCAGCACTGTATTGATGGCTTCAATAGCCGGAACAACTCCAAAACCACTCCGGTGAAAGACCTCAAGGTGAGTAGAGTTACACCCTGCACTAGTTACACCAACAACTGTAAGCCATCTGTACACGGAGGATACAGGCAGTGCCGTACAGCTGGCCTCTGACAGTAGTGAGCAGAGCTAGCTCCAATTGCTGCTGATTAACCACTTAAATGCTAGTGTCAACCCTTGTCATCAATCCTTGCTGCTTGTGCAATGTGATCTAGTGCTTTACCATCTCTGCCATCTTGGTACTCCTATGAAGGCCAGGCAAAAACGCTCAAATTTGAATTCTTCCCACCCCCCTTCCTTTTTCAGCCAGAAATTAAAAACCATTGGTATTGTGATTTAAAAAAAATGTAATCTATGAAAATATCAACCAATACTATAAATGGTGACCAGAATTACTGTTTTCTGGTCACTTAGTGTCCACTGAAAAATGCAAAACATTGTACATGTTCTAAAACTGTAATGAGGAAAAATGAGAGCTGCCCTACAAAAAAAAAAAAAGCCCTCACATAGGTCCATCAGGGGAAAATGGCGCCACAAACCCAATTATTTTTTATGTGAAGTGCTGAATTGTTTTTTTTAAGCTACTAATACATTTTTATGTGCGTGTGCATATTTATATAATGTGTAATATCACTGTAATCGCACTGACCTGGTTCCCAGGTAATTTTTTGCCGCACAGTAAATGCCATAAAAACAAAATCCCAAAACTGTCAGAATTGCATTTTTTTCACTGTTTCATCTCACTTCATTTTTTTTCACATTTTTCAATATAGAATATTGTAAAATTCATGATGTCATTCAAAACTTGTCATTCAACTTGTTCTGTCAAAATTTTCAGGCACTGGGATACTGAATGCAATCGAACCTTTACTTAAGCAGAGAAAAGTGTTATAAAACTCCTGGAAAGCATGTCAGCATTGCGTCACTGTTTGGGGTTGTTTTTTTCCTCTTCCTGAGGGCAAGCCTTTCTGCTGTATGCCAAATCCTTCACCTTCCCTCTCATCTCTTCTTTCAGTTTTGTCAGGCACCCTGGGCCAGGAGTATAGATCACAAGGAGGGGGAGGGTTTGGTTTACAGACAAAAGGCTTTCACATAGAGGAGGAAAAAAACAACCCCAAAGAGTGATGCAGGGCTGCAGACATCGGTCATCTGCTGCCCTGTTTTCCATGAGTTTTATAACACTCTTCTCTGCAATCAAACATTGAATTATTCAAGTAAAGGTATGATTGCATTCAGCATCCCAGTGACTGTAGGGAAATGGCTTCACTTTATAGCCATAAATCATGCTTGTTGGTTCCCTTTAAATGGTTTCCAGTTGTAATAGTCCTGTCTTTTTACTATTTTGGACAGGTCCTCAGGCAGAGACCTCGGTTTGTGACATTGAAGAAGCAGCCTACCTATGTTGGTGAGGGTCTTGAGCTCCGTGATTACCAACTGGAGGGTCTGAACTGGCTAGCGCATTCTTGGTGCAAGTATGTGTCATCCTTCAGCTTTGTAAATGTACTGGATGTATATGGGCGTCTGTTCATACTGTGCAGTATTGCTATTTTGATAAAAACTTGGATTTTATGGGAGGAAGATATAATACAAGACTTCCTTGCATAATTTTTCCCTATTTAGAATTTCCTTTTTTTTTTTTCTTTTCTCTAAGACTGACTGTTTGCACAATGGCACTTTATAAGCAAGAGTTTATGCTTCTCAGTTGTAATTATTTCTTATAAAAGATGTATTGCTATACCTTTGAGAGGTTGGCCACTACTTATATTTATTGAAGACCTATCCTGTTGATCAGCAATTCCTCTCTATAATTGGCATGAGTGGACCTGTAGCAGGCATCGGACAGATGTTCTCGGATGCTGCTGGAAAACATTAGCTCCGTCACTTCTATAGTGGCTATAGCCAGTACTACAGGTCCACCTTTATTCATTTGAAAAGGCGGTGTATCTGTAGCACCCAGCCATAACCACTATAGAAGTGACAGAGCTGCTGTGTTCCAGCAGCATCCGAGAACATCTGCCCGATGCTTTTTACAACTGCAGATTCCCTGGTGTCACACTCGCACTGATTATCATAAAAAAGCACTTGAGATGCTTAGATGTTTATATTGGGTACCTGCACACTTCACGCGTGGATACTTCAGCTGAAGTCTGTCGCATCAATCCCCACTTCTGTCATGCAGTTTTTTAAACTTAGTAACGCCCCTGCAGTGTAATATGTTGACATCGATCACAAAACGTTTCTGCTGCTTAAGGACCTGTGGTGATGTCATGACCATAATGGGCAGAGCTAATCTCAAAGGGTCTTTGACTTGAGGCCTGCTTAGTTCCACCCATTAAGGTCCCATGGTCATGACATCACCACAGGTCCTTAAGGAGCAGCAGAAACCCTTAGTGTTCAATGTCAATATATTATACTGCAGGGGTGGTGTTACTAAGCTTAAAAAACTGCATGACAGAAGTGGATGGATGTGACTGATTCCAGCTGGACTATCCACCCCATGACTGTTTGTTGAGGTATATAATGCAAAAAGTTAAGCATCTAAAGTGCTTTTTTATGATGACTACGTGGATTTTTTTTAAACCAGGTTAGTGATGCGCAATGCATGATCTAAATAACATTCGGGGTGGTTTAAAAACAAAAAAGGACATCACAGGTTCCCTTTAAATATTGATTGCCGATCCACAGGATATGCCATCAATAGAAGTGTATTAGCCAACCCTTTTAAAGTTAAATCTGTTTATTTGATTAATACTTGGAAGTAATTGCATTCTTTTTTTGTGTCCACAGGAATAACAGTGTAATCCTAGCGGATGAGATGGGCCTAGGAAAAACTATTCAGACAATTTCCTTCCTCTCCTACCTGTTTTACCAGCATTTGCTTTATGGCCCATTTCTTATAGTGGTGCCCTTATCTACTCTGACATCCTGGCAAAGAGAATTTGAGGCATGGGCTCCTGAAATAAATGTGGTGGTTTATATAGGAGATGTTGGGAGTAGAAATACAGTAAGTAATGAACTGCAGTACAAGAATACATCTGTCCACATTGTATATCTGTGAATAAAGCAGTGTGACTTTTTTTTTTCTGCTGCAGATTAGGGAGTATGAGTGGGTTCATCAGCAGAGCAAGAAGATGAAGTTTAATGCACTACTGACAACATATGAAATTCTGCTGAAGGATAAGGTGAGTGGTGCTGACACCTAAATAAGTCATGGCTATCATTTTAACAGAATCTGTGACAGATAACGCCTATCTGTGAAAAATCAGTGTTTGATCTGATTGATTTGTTTGATATTTTTTCACCAATCGATATAATGTCCTTAAAGAGATGCTGTCACCTAGTTTAGTCCCCCTAACCTGCCTGTGGGTGTGATAATTCATTCAGGAGAGTGCTCCTGATTTCAAATTCATGGCTCCTTCTGGGTATAACGCGCCGGTCAAGCGTTCTTTTCGGTCCAGTGCAATGTGGGGGATTATTGGCATACAGGCTGGCTCTGGAGCATGCGCAATGTGCATTCCGAAGCCAGCCCATTCTCTCAATACCTCCCACAATGCACCAGACTGGTGTCACGGGTGGCACGGATGACAGGGTGGAGGCCACGCGCAGACGATCCCAGCGGGTGGCCCACCAGCCATAATGGGGGAGGATGGTCCGTCTCTTTCAGGGGCATTTACCTTCTGTGTAGATGGAGAGAGGGTGTGATGGGATCTCGCTGTTATAGGGGGACGGCTGTGGAGGTCTTGTGCTCGGTCTGGTTTTATCCACCAATATGGTGGGTCACTAGGACCCAGCAGATTCCTTCCACCTTTATAAGGAGGTTCATTACCCTTCCTCGGTGCAGGTGATAGTTCCTTGTGCACTCATTATCCTTGCTCCAGCAGACGCTGAGGTTGTGGAGGTTGCTGAGTTCTGCTGTCAGATAAGTGTTTCCTTTTCCCTAATGTCTGTCTTCCCTGGTGTTTGTCTTTAGTTGATAGTGGAGGGGTCTAGTGAACCTCTCCATCTGATCCTTAGATAAGATAGTGCTAGGATCAGAGAGGGACGAGGTTCGTGGTCGGCGACAGTTGAGGAGACTGTATAGGGACGTTAGGGCAGACAGGGTCAGCTCCAGGAAGTCTAGGGGTTACCGTCTCCTTCTTGTGCCCTTAGCGTTAGGGACTCCTTATTCCCCCCCCCCGTCGTTATCCTACGCTGGGTGTCTTCCCTACTCCCAGCGTGACAACTGGAGACCGGAAATGACGCTCGGCTGGTGCGTCATACCCAGATGGAGGAGTCATGAATTTGATATCGGGAGTGTGCTCCTGAATTAATTGTTACGCCCACTAGGGCATGATGCCAGCAGTGAAGGGGGAGAGAGAAAGGACCCAGAGAGAACGCTCACCCATCTGCCACCTGTCTATGAACGCCCACAGAATGGGGGAAAATGTAAGTGTATAAATCGCTTTTTTTCAACATTTATAATTCACAATTAGATCTCACAGGGAGTGTTAGGAATGTAGTAGGAAGCTGCAGGGTTAGGTAGTGATAGCTTAGGGGGTCTAAACTAGGGACCAGTTCCCTTCCTGTTGGCAGATTATGCTTTGACTGACCGCCATTTCAACTGACTCCTATACACAGGAGCGCTTAACTAAAAGAGCTTTCCTGTGTTTTCTATGAGAAAACTGAAGACAGACATGTAGGTCAATGGCTTATCTGAAGGAAATCAATTTAATCGGCATTCCGAAATCTGACATGCCCAATCGACATGTCCCCTAACTAGGGATGAGCGAACATCTCGTATTTCCCTGTGTTCGGGATCGTGGCCGGCCCATTAAAGCAATGAAAGTGTTAATACTAATATACTTACCAGGTCCGCATTTTGGCTTCCTGGTGTGACGCGCGCTGTGTCGTTTCCGGGCCGCCCCTTAACTTTCCCGAATATGATTGGTCATATGACTAATCCCCCGGAAACCTGGGAGTGACGCTGCGCCGCCGCACAGCTGCACCGCATACCGTGAATAATCAGGAGGATTAGCAACACTTTCATTGCTTTAACAGGAGCGGTCCTGATCCCGAACACGGGGAAATATGAGATGTTCCCCCATCCCTACCCCTAACAGTTATTTGGCTGGCGCCCCCATAAACATTAAGCTGGTGGCTTTATGTGTTTTTATTGTCAGGTTAGGCCAACATTAGCCTAATGGGTATGGAGGCATCTACGTCCCGTTAACTGTGATTTGTGATCTGTGTAGAACATATACCCCCGGCTCAGTGGTTACATCTGTCTCTGTGCAGAACTGGAGCCCTGATTTCAAATCCCAATAAGAACCAATCTGCAAGGAGTTTGTATGTTCTCCTTGTGTTCGCAGTTTCTCCAGGTTCTCTGATTTCCTCCCACATGTCAAAGACCTAAAGATAGGGAGTTTGGATTGGGACATTGATGATAATCTATGTAAAGTGCTGCGGAACATGATGATGCTATAATTATAGTCTATGGTCATGTTCATAGGAATTACAGGAAACTTGTCCATTTTAGATCTAATTTGGAGTTCGAGCTCGTTATGAAGGTGAATGGATCCATTAAAATAATGGAAAGCACTTAGATACCCTCTGTGTGTCATCTGAGTTTGTCTGTCTTTTTTTACTGTCTAATAATGGGTAGGAGACACTTATAAAACGTGCATGTTTTGCATGTGATAAGAGATCAACCACAGATGGTAAAAATGTGCACACATATGGAAAATAGATGAAAATCAGATCTACACTGTAATTCAGTCTTGTATGGAAAAAAAAGAGACGCCTGAACTAGGCCTTCTAATGAGTTTCGGCAGCACACAATGCTAGTTTACCTGTCAAATAGAAGTTAATTGGAATAGCAGATGACTAGATCCCAATGTTTTCTGTAACGTCACTCTTTTTATGTCTCTGAAGGCTGTTCTGAGCAGTATTAATTGGGCTTTTCTTGGAGTTGATGAAGCGCATCGGTTGAAGAATGATGACTCCTTATTATACAAAACTCTCATAGACTTCAAGTCCAACCATAGATTGCTGATTACTGGAACTCCTCTCCAAAATTCTTTGAAGGAACTCTGGTCACTACTGCACTTTATCATGCCAGAAAAGTAAGAAATGCATCTTATCAATTAGCCCTTTCTTCCAGCACACTTAACTGCCAACTTGTAAAGGAACTGTTCAGTGCTATTAACCAGCCGATAATGAGGTTAATCTGCATGTTAAAGGGTTTGTTCACTACTCAAACAACCTCTTCTCAATTAGTGTGTTTCCTCCTTGTAAAATAACACCTATACTCACCCCTAGCACTGATCCAGCAGTATCGGCCTTGACTCTCCCAAGGATCACGTGACATTATGTCACACGATCCCTGTGGCCTCACTTTTTTCTGTCTTGGACATAATCATATCTGGAGGAAGCGAGAGCTGCGGTTGTCTTTTCACTTCCTGGTGGTATGATTTGCCTGAAGGAGAGGAGGATGAAGCCAGTGCTGATTGGCCATAGGGATCATGTGACTTAACAATGTCACGTGATCCTTCGTAGAGCCAGTTCTAACAGCATTGCAATGGCGCCAACAGAGAAGGGGAGTATGTGTTCTTATTTTACTGATAAAAAACATACCAATTGAGAAGAGATTGTCTGACTAGTGGAAATCTCCTTTAAAAGCCTTCTAAAGTTGAGCTCCACCACTAGGAGGAAATTAACTTTCTTCCTTCCAGCAGCTACAGTCATAGAGGTGCGGCTGGGTCAGTTTTCACCACTCATACATAATGAGCAGCGTCTGTAACCATGCACCCGACATTGACAGGCGGCTCCTTAGTGCATCAGTACAGAACTGTCAATCACTGCTGGGGCTGAAACCTCTCTGGCTGCACCTTTATGAGTAAAAGCCCAAGGCTGCTGGGAGGAACAAAGAGTGGTTCCCAGAGCGGTGGCTGCAAAGCTTCAGAACGCTATTAACCTGTAGATTAACCCCACATCTGCAGGTTAATAGCCTTTTTTGAAATTACAGATTCCCTTTAATGCCATCCTCTATATATTGAAAATTGGCTTTTTGCCTTTTGCAGTCCTTGTATTGTTGCTGAAACTGTCCATTTGCTATTTGTAAAATCTAAATTTGGAAAGATGAAGGCTCTAGTTATAAAAATGTGCTGTGCACGTCTCCATTTATTATCTAGCTGGCTCTTCAGTGCTACACTACCTCTCTAGTGAGTGTATGTCGCACTTACTATATGTAGCAGTCAGGTACTGAACCTTCCTCATATACAGTGTGGGTGCTGGCTGTGTTATACATCTGGACCCCAGAGTAACGTGTAGTCGGAGCTAGCTCCAATCACAACAAAATAACTGCTTAGATACCGCTGACAGTGATGTTTAATGTTAGGAATTATTGCCCTTGAAGGGTGAGGACTATAAAGCAAAAAAATGCTTGTTTCCAAAGTGTTTAACTGCTGTTCTGTATTTTCAGGTTTGAATATTGGGAAGACTTTGAGGATGAACATGGAAAAGGAAGAGATAATGGGTATCAAAGTCTCCACAAAGTTCTGGAACCATTTTTGCTGAGAAGAGTTAAGAAAGATGTAGAGAAATCTCTTCCAGCTAAAGTCGAGCAGATTCTCCGTGTAGAGATGTGCGCTCTGCAGAAGCAGTATTATAAGTGAGTCCTCACCCTCCGCCATTCACCCCTCTGTGCCATCCCTGTCCTGCTCACAGCAGCTCTCACTTTCCATGTTTTCATCAAGGTGGATCTTAACAAGAAATTACAAGGCTTTGTCTAAGGGGACGAGAGGCAGTACATCTGGCTTCCTTAACATTGTGATGGAACTAAAGAAATGCTGCAATCACTGCTACCTTATCAAAGTCCCAGAAGAAACAGAGAAAGAAACCAGGCTTGAAGGGCTGCAGGTCTGTAAATTCTAATGTGTAGAGAATGCCTGTTAATGTAATAAATCCTCTTTGGTTACTTTAAGTGTTGAGTGCATATTTTTTTTATTTTGTAATGTGTTTGAAGGGAGCAGCCTTCTCTTTTTAAACTTGTTGTTTTGAGCTCCGATATGAAGGCTCTGTTCATCAGAGAATAGACCGACCCTATAGTGGTATACGGTACTGTAAACTGATCGTGCTGTCCTCTCCCACCTGTGCTAAGAGGATTGCAGAGGTGTGCAGCCTGGGCATCTGAAGACATGTTGCAATGCCATGCTGCATGTGTACAGGGGTTCCTTGCAAAAATTTGTCTTGGCAAGTGGGGAAATTGAGAAATTTTGGTACTTGCCATAAAATCCCTTTCCTCATAGCCTTCAATGGTGTGTACACAGGAAACCATGGGTGTATTCCGTTACCACCAGATGGCTGATGCTAAGAATTACACTTAAAGAAATAGTTTGTTCCTCCCAACACTAACATTTATTTATGCCGCACTCTGATCATGTCCAGCTTGTGGAAACATCAGACACGAAAGAGACAGACAAAAGGAAGATAGAACGGTAATGTCTGTAAAGTGCTGCTGAATATGATGGCGCTATGTAAGCAAAAGCATAAGCAACTAGATGGGTGCCCGATGCTATCGTACCAGGAGGGCGGAAATGTACCAAGGGGGCGGGCTCGTGTAGCTGTGGCGTACTTGTGTGAGGATGGTGACATAATGATGGGGGGGTGGGCTTTGAGGTGGTGGCGTAGTTGTTAGTGATGAGCGAGTATGCTCGGCGCTACTCGGTACTCGCACGAGTATCTCGGTACTCGGGGTGCTCGGCGAGCACCGAGTACTGCCGAGATGCTCGGACTGCTCGGTAATAAATAGCGATCTGAGACACATACACTGCTCCCTTCAGTGCACACAGTGAGCTGGCACCATACAGGGAGCAGATTAATTGATAGGATCCCTCTGGGGGCCACAGCAAGGTGTTATATGCTGCGGCGATTTGAAAAAGCCCACCCTCCCGCCCTTTTCCGGAATTACCCGTTTTATAACCGGAAGTCTGTGGGCGGAGCCTGTCACTCATTGACTTACATTGGGCTCGGTGCTCTGGCCGAGTACAAGAGTATCTTGAGATGCTCGGCCAGAGCACAGAGCACCCGAGCATTTTAGTGCTCGCTCATCACTAGTAGTTGTGTGTGATGGTGGTGATGACATGATGGGGGTTGGCTCATGCATTGGTGGCGTCTTTGGTGACATCACTATGGGGATGTGCTCGTGCGGTGGTGGCGTCATTTATTTTGAAGATGGGGGTGGGTTCTGTGGCGGGCTTGTGGTTGACACCGCTGCCATAATTGTTCATGCTTTCATGTTCAGTAGCAGACCGGGTGTATAAACATGGCAGGCACATGCACATTTACGAGGTGTGTGACGTAGCAATGGGAGTGGGCTCTCTAAGTCAGCGGTGCAGCAACACTGGCGACAGCGGAGGAGGACCCGGAGGACTGCAGATGCTCCGGCCTAGCAGCTCCCAGCACTATC
The DNA here is from genome assembly GCA_033576535.1 of Allobates femoralis. Classification (NCBI taxonomy): domain Eukaryota; kingdom Metazoa; phylum Chordata; class Amphibia; order Anura; family Aromobatidae; genus Allobates; species Allobates femoralis. Next base: position 135,418,120 of record JARQOC010000004.1, on the reverse strand, counting down.
TGACTGAGAATGGCAACTAAGAGGTTCTACAGCAGCTATGGCCAGTGTACAGTTGGGCAGCAGCTCCAGCATGTATATAAGTAACAATTATGTGAGTCTCTGCAGCAGCTCCGGACTGTATATGACTGCTAGTGTAATTTAAGAGGTTGGGCAGTAGCTGCAGCCTGTCTTAACAGTGACAGTGAGTGGCAGTGTTACTTCACAACTGGGGCCTATAAGTGGATAGGCAGCGTCCATGGGCTATTTATAACTGACAGCTCAGGTGCCAGTCAGCTGACCAAAGTGAGATATCGAGAACATCCACCACAATTCTGTAAGGAGATAAATATCCTCATTTAGGAACCTTTCACATCAGCGTTTCTGCCAAATTGCGCCAGATACGGCAGCTTGGCTGCTTAAAGGCTCACTTACGGCACGGAATGGTACGGTACGGTTTTGCTGAATCTGGCAAATCCAGCACTTGTGGCGAAGGAAAAAAAACACTGGTAGGAGCGGTTTTTGTTTTTTTTTTTTTGCGCTGCCACAAGTGCCGGATCTGGCAAAACCGCACTTACCATACCTGACTGCAAGTCCCATAGGGAATGAATGGGGCTTGCAGTAAGTAAGCCTTTAAGCGGCAAAGCTGCCGGATCTGGCGCAATAATTCTTAAAGGGTAAGTCCAAGACCAGCAAATTTTCTCCTAAATTTCAATCTAATTTATCCCTAAAACTAAGATATTTTCTAATGTTTTTCCTTTATTAATTGCCTACAGTTTCTTCTGTACACTAACAGCTATCGTTTTTCTTCTATTTCCTGCCTGATGTCATGTCGTGTGAGTGCCGTGGTGCAAGCTGTTATACTCACACAGCACGTCATTGAGCAGGGTGACAGGCAGCGGGCACTTCCTCAACCCCTCCCTGAAACAAGGCATCACTGTGGGGCTAATTTCAGGGGCGGGGCAGTCAATGTTGTGTTCACAAGGGCGCCAGCCCCCCACCCCCCCTCTCCTCCTTGCAGTGTAGTGTCTCCAGCCCCTCTTTCTTCCCACCTCCCCGCTGTTGCATCTTCCTCATGCCTTGTCTGTCCCCCTCTGCAATGATCGTACTGGAGTTTCATATTAGCGATACATGAGACCGGCAGTGCAGAATAACATAAGTGCCGTCCACAAGTGACATCAATGGTCTATCAGCTTATGCATACAGATGAGCAGGGAGCTTCCACTGACATCACTTGTGGGCAACGCCTATGTCCTTCAGCACCACCAATCTGCACAGTGCCCGGAATATTGACATTTCGGTGCCTCCATCGCACAGGAGGAAAATGAGGCATGGGGGAAGATGACTCAGCGCAATGAAATTATGTCCCTTGGTGGCCCTGGAAGAAATGTCATGATGCAGGATGCTGGTCAGCCAGTAACAGCATTGTATGGACATCGCCGTTCATGCTTTGCGTCCTGACGGCTGCGCTTAAAATCAGAATTAACGCAATGTAACGTGTGTGTTAACCCTGCCATAGACTTGTGTTGAACGCATCCAAATACATGCCAAAATAGGCATGCATTTGAAAGTATGAGGTTTTTTTTACAGCGCACAGGATAACGCTGTAGACACACGTTAACATTGTGTTAATGCCTGTGCAGCCGTCGGGACGCAAAGCATAAGCGCAATGTGGACCTGGCCTAACTAACATTGCAGTGAAAGCTAGGCACAAACGTTGACCTTGCTTATTGGTATGCAAGGGTACACTTATCCAAGAATTCCACACATCTAGCCATGTGGTCTTTGAGAGAAGCAGCCTCCGAGCATCAGAGGTCCACAGATGGGGAGGTAGAAATAGTATGCAATGAACACCATTGGAAAAGGATACAAAATTTTCAAACAATCTTGCTTGCGATACTATCTCAATACCTGACCATTCTTAAGAAGTCTCTGAAGGAGAAGAGAGATCCACTTTCATGACATTCACAGACTTGTTCACTGCACTGAGAAGGTTGTCATACTCTACGTCTCTAGCTTGAACAACTGTTCAGGGGCCGACAGGTTATCAAGTCCTGGTATGGAGCTCTCCTGGACATTGAGGATCCCTCTTATCTGGGCTGAGAATTGCAGTCGGAGGGTGGTCGTGCTGCTGAGAAAACGCAGAGGCTTTATGCCTGTGGTAGTCTGCGTGCAGGAAAGATGGTGGCGACCAGGGAGAAAAGAGGGGAGGGCACTTGCTATAAAGTGGAAGAGTACCTGTGAGCAAACCTGATGGTCTGGGAGAGCAGGGTGTGGCCCACTGGAGCAGGCTAAGCTAGAACAAATGTCGGGGCCTAAATTAGAGACGCAGCTCCAGTTGGAACTCAGAGGGTCTCCAGGCCGCAACTAAAGCAGGAAACCTGGAGATTCCACAGGAAGTGCCGCAAGTGCTAAAGAAGGGCAGGAAAAATAAGAATCACACCAGGAGGGAAGATCATTATGCTCTGGAAAATATGCATTTATTTATATTAAAAAATGGTGCAGAAAAATGCTGGCGGCAAAAAAAAAAAAAGCTCTGAGGGGAGCCACCCCAGCAGTGATCATGGGCCAGGGCTGCCCAATGCAACACAAAGATGCAGGGAAGGAGCTGCAAAAAGTGTCAGTACCCCAGGTTTTGCTGGGGATTTGGAAGAATGAGCATGTCAATTCTTTTCTGCATTTTTGGCTTTGTTCTATGGCCAAAACGCAGAAAAGATGAGGTAAAAATGTGCATAAAAGCACCAAATCCGTAGGAAAAAAACAGTAAACCTCCAGTGAAAAATTCAGGAGAAACTTGAAACACTTCAGGTTTTATTGCGGATTTGCAAAACCAAAAAGCAATGTGTCTGGACATAGCCTTAGGCAATCAGGCCTGAATCTGCAGCCAATGTCTGCATCCTAAAGGCCCAGATACACACACAGATAATTGTGCAGAGATTGTTCACAGATCTCTGGTTGCAGTGAAATCATGGACACATTGTTACATTTGTACACAGCCACAAAATACAACACTGTGTCCATGATTTCACTGCAACCAGAGATCTGCGAACAATTTCTGCACAATTATCTGTGTGTGTAACTGGGCCTTAAGTGACACTAAGCTAAACTGGTTTAGTTCGGTGTCTGGAGGTGGGTCTAGTCTGAGAGGCTCACTCTTTCTGTAAGTAATTCTTGGTGTCAGCCTCCTGGTGGCACCATGGTTTCCTGTGTACCCAAATAAAGTGACTTAGGCTGCTTTCACATAACGTTTTTTGCATTTCCGATGCTGTCTGAAAAAAATTGGACAGCATCGGACCGATTTTCGGACCCCATGTATCCCTATGGGGATCGGACCGAATCGGATGTGCACTAAATGCCATCCGATTTGGTCCGATCCGATTCTGTCCGATTTTATTATTGGTGCTAAAATCGGAGCCTGCTCCGATTTTAGCAGCGAAAATAAAATCTGACAGATTCGGATCGGACCAAATCGGATGGCATTTAGTGCACATCCGATTAGGTCCGATCCCTATAACATGGGGCCCTATGGAGAAGGGTCCGAGGAAACATCTATGTCTCCTCGGACCCCGTTTTACTGTACTGAGCATGCTCAGTACAGTAAAACTGCTCCTAACTAGGAGCACAAGGGTTAAAAAAAATAAATAAAGATTATTCTCACCTCCCCCCGAGCCCCCGCCGTCTTCCGCCATCTTCCTCTAGGTTCCCGGTGGCTCTCGCAGGCTGCCGGTGTCAGCAGAGGTGTACCTCTGCTGTTCAGGACCTGCGGTGATGTCACAGTCCTGTGACCGCGGGTTCACCATGGTGAACCCGCGGTCACGTGACTGTGACATCATCGCAGGTCCTGTGTACAGCAGAGGAAGACCTCTGCTGACACCGGCAGCCTGCGAGAGCCACCGGGAACCTAGAGGAAGATGGCGGAAGACGGCGGGGGCTCGGGGGAGGTGAGAATAATCTTTATTTTTTTTTTTTGCAGCCCGGTGCCGATTTTATGCCGGAATCGGGTGCCTATTTGGCACCCGATTCCAGGCATCAGAAGGGAGCCGATGCTGTCCGAATTTATATCGGACAGCATCGGCTCCCTGAAAATCGTTATGTGAAAGTAGCCTTAGAAAACCCATTTTTTGTCAATAATATGAAAACCTATATCTGTATTGAAAAATGGAGTTTAAATAATGTCTTTTTCTTAAGATGTTTTCCCTTTAAGGGTATGTTCCCACAATCAGGAGACATTGTGTCATGGACGCAGTGTCTCCTCTCCTGCAGAAAGCCAGGGATCTCCACAGGTGAATGCAGCTGCTCTGTGCCCACGGTCAGTGATCTGGGAACAGTGGATTTTACCTGCATTCATCTGCTGAGATCGCCTCCGACTCTGCAGCGCTAAATTGACATGCTGCAGTAAATCGGTGGCTCGATAAGCCTCCTGACATGTCAGATAACACTGCGGAGAAAAGAAGCACAGTGAGCATGGAATGTCTGTAACTCTATCCACTGTGCTTGTACTGCACAATGCAGCGTTATAGACTCAGCGCAAACTCTGATTGTGTGCACGCAGCCTAAGATTACAGTATACAGTCAAGAATCCAATATACACAGCTTTGTCAGGAGCTAATAAGATCAGTTTTAGAGGAGACGTTTTATATAAGGTTTTTTCTTTATGAAAACACTTGATAATAAAATGTATTTATTCATTTTTTACAGTCTTTGATAAGAAGCAGTGGGAAACTCGTACTTTTAGACAAACTGCTGACTCGACTGCATGATAGAGGTAACCGAGTGCTGATCTTCTCTCAGATGGTGCGCATGTTGGATATCCTGGCTGAATACCTCGCCATTAAACACTACCCTTTTCAGGTACGGCAATGGAGAATACAGTTTTAAATCCATATGATATTTGCTTTGGCTGTATAAAGAATTTCTGTAAAGTTGAATGGGTCAGCCACGCATCATCTCTGTGCTTATAATAGCGGCCATGACCCAGTCCTGGAGATCCCCCTCCAGTGATACCCACACTTATCAGACATTAGATAATACCGCAGTATCTGTAATCCTGGCGATTACAGCAGGAAACTTCGCTGTCATTTTTTGGCCAATTCCAAGACCTTCAGAATTTTCTAGCAGATATCTGAAAAGATTGGGGACCAGATAAAGAAATTTTATTAGATTTTTTTTTTGTCTCCTGATGCCCTATAAGAGCTAAGGAAATAATTTTTTTGCACAACAAAAAATAAAACCTTGATTCTCTGATTATCCTCCCATGTATGGCCTTCGGTAATGAGGACCTTTCACTGGATTTTATAATGTAAACGGACTGCCTCCTGCTATTTCGCTGAGCCACTGATTCTCTGTGTGCATTTACATTTTCTCCTCAATGCTGGACAGTCGAAATATGACCACGCCAAAAGGGAATTTTACTATATGCACAGATGGTTGACAAAGAAAAACTGTTCCAGAATTAGTGGAGCAGTACCAGTTGGAGGAGGTTCTTTGTTTCAATGTAAAAAAATCCACTTTAAAGTGTATTTTTTATTCTATTGTGGTGTGGGGGAAATGAGTAGCTAGTTGAGGTTTGTTCCACACAAAAAATCTACCTGTCTATCCTTCCATGTGTGATTAAATAGTATCCACCTTCCTGTGCCATCTATTTTGGGAATGCAGATTATAGGATGCTGAAAAACATGATGACCTTTGATATCTGTGATCTGATGGATTATTCCAGAGAGATATACGCTATTCTTGTATGTATATGAGCTGTTAAAATGGTTGAACACTGATCTCCCCTGAGAATCTGCCTCCACAGATTATTTTAATTGAAAGATGGCATTACCGGTGTGAGACCAATAGACCAAAAGAGCAAATGTCAGTCATTACATGTCTCACATTGGTCACACCTCTTTTCATTTAGATTCTCCGTGAGATATATATCCATAGAGCTTAACCGCTCATTTGCATACCAACTAAATTGTTGATTTTTCTGGAGTAAGACATAAGTCCTATCACAGATGTCAAGGTGACATTTTATTCAGCTTTCTCTGACCTACTTTATTCATATAGACGACGTTTTAGGAGAGCTGATCCTACTGGCAAATTTCCTTTAACCCCTTCACAACACATTATATATTTACGTTATGTGGCGAGTAACTGTCTGCAATGTGGGCTATTATGCTGAGCCCATATTTTTGCCTGCCCATGATGGCTGATTTAATCAGCCATCACGGGCTTGTAACAGCCACTGGATTTAACATGTGCCAGTAAGGGGGCGCGTCATTTCCTGCTCTCATTGGCGTACCCATGACATAATTGTGGGACATTAATGAGTTATCAGCTGACTCCTGGCTGTAAAGACAACACTTGTGTCTGTCATTTTGACCCTCCTGTGAACGCCAGCTGCAAACTGAGCTTGTGATTTCTGCTGTACAGAGAAGTGCTGATGCATTCCTGTGTATAGCACAAGTGATTGGATGATCGCACCTTCAAGTCCCCTAACCTGGTGAATACAATAAAAAGTAAAGTAAAAAAAAACTTGTTAAAAAGAAACTCACGGTTCAAATCACACCCCCTTTTGCCCCATTGAAAACGACACAATAAAAAATAGATGCTTGGTATTGCTGCGTTTACAAATGTCCACTTTATCAGAATATAAAACAAATTAAGCTGATTGGTAAGCATAGTAACAAAGAAAAAAAACACCAGAAATATGTTTGTTTGTTTGTTTGTTTTTTTTTGGACACCTCAACATTACGATAAAACACAATAAGAGGTTATCAAAACATTGAATCTACCAAAAATGGTATCAGTAAAAATGTCAGCTCAGGGCGCAACAAATAAGCCATTACACCACCCTGGATCCTGAAAAATAAAGATGCTATGGTACTCGGGGGAGGGGGTGAAAGAAACTGGCCATGACATGTAGAGGTTAGAGGAAAGGACATGATTTTTGCAACTTAAACTAGTAATGAAAGAGAAGTTTATTTCTGACAGATAAATCACAGCTGTATTAATCTGGCACCTACTAATTGTAAATGTGAGATTGGACGGAGTATCAGTAAAGAGCTCGTTACCCAACAGACTGTAAACTGATCTGTGGTCACAGGGTGTCTATCTCCGATGTGCCCAGGGTTATTTTTAATGCTCCAGTATGATTCGCTCGTATTGCAGCGCTCCTGTCATCCTCTATATCACATTTTTGTTTATTTGCAGAGACTGGATGGCTCAATAAAGGGAGAGCTTCGTAAGCAGGCACTGGACCACTTTAATGCCGAAGGCTCAGAGGTTAGAGAGTGTTTTCTTATCCTTAATCTTATGAGCGTCTGTGCTGATACATGGCAGCAATATGTAATTCTTTGTCCGGCATCTCCTGTCTTTTGCTGCAGTGAGTTAACAGTACAATCCCACAATGTAATAACAGCGTCTTTCTTTAATATTTAGGATTTTTGCTTTTTGCTGTCTACACGTGCTGGTGGGCTTGGAATAAATTTGGCTTCTGCTGACACTGTAGTTATCTTCGACTCCGACTGGAATCCTCAAAATGACTTACAGGCCCAGGCCAGAGCTCACCGAATCGGCCAGAAGAAACAGGTAGCAACCTGCCAGATCCTACTAAAGCAGCCATGTTAATGTACAATTTCTTCACTTGTTGTTAAAAAAAAGAAAAAAAAAAGTCTAACAAATCTCGCACACACAGACTAATGAGCCTAATAAAATGGGGCTCCTTCATTCTTTGCCAACTTTTGGGAAAAGAATGGCAGATGAGTATTCTAATAATGTTATAAATGATTTGTCCACTAGAGGGCACTGGTTAGCTGACTGTGGAGATGACATGGTCTGGTAATTATAGACTGGATCAAGGGTGCGCTATCTAGGACATGTGCAGATCAGCAGTTATAATATTGATGGGATAATATTTTCAGGTTTTATAGATTTGTGGATTAGTTGTGTTGATTACACTGTTCTACATCTTTTCAAAAGTTGTCCGGTTCAGTTTTGAACAAGATTTTGACCTGAATAATTAATGCATAAAAGTTTCAATACTTTGAAACATTTTTGCAAAAATAAAAATGCTAAATATTTTCTATGAAAATTTTTCGATATTTGTTTAGAGGAACAATAGCTAACAATTTTAATATCTAAACCATGTCTAAACACTGGTGAGAATTATAAACAGTTACAGATATTGCACTACAAAGTTTGGTCATGATTCAGTGACAATTTTTTTTTCCTTGTCTCTTGTCCTCCTACATCGGATCATCTCTTACAATTGTCCAAAAGTAATCTGCAAGCATTGATGGCTTCTATTTTCCTTGATATCTTTTCTTCATAGCGGCAATGTCTTGGTGAAATCTCTCACTGTGCTTGTCATTCTTTTAATAGAAATAATTCTAGATGCAAATGTAAGAAATTAATCTTTAAGGATATGCACCAACCAAGATCCTTATGTTTCAAGGAGATTTTCCAAAAACTCATAGTTATCTGCTCCTGAGTTTCCCCAAAAAATTAGTTATCACTAATGTGAATGCTGCCCATGTAGCCTTTTCCCTGTCCTGCAACAAACAGAGAAACTAATAATCTTGAGGAAGGTTACGAACCTAAGATCCAATTCAGACTCCTTCCTTTACCTTTGCTTCACTCAGCCTACAAAATATATCAATGAGCTACATAATACTTAAGCATTTTTATCCATTGCTTTTACAAAGTTCTTCATTAGGCCCAGCCTGAAATGCAATGGTGGTAACAAAATCTTATGTGGGTCAACAAGTTCTGGATACCGGACATATTTACTCCCTGGCTGAAGTGAATGCCGGAGAGGCCAGTCTCTTTCTCTGCCGCCTCATTGGGTGACACAGGATGACTATCCCACATCCTACTCACTCAGAAAGCAGCAGTATTTTGTGTATCCACCCTGGAAACCTTTAAGTCTCCACAGAGGAGTCACACATGTTGATCGTACTTGAAGCATCTCCACATTCATTTCATCTCGTCATAGGTTTCTTTCACAAAGACTGTATAACTAACTGGAATTGAAGGTAGCACATTGCCATTATGCAGTAAGATGGCTTTTAGGCTAGTTTTGGACAACTTGATAAAGAATCTCCATTCCTCTGGATTATGATTTCTCTTCAGAGCTTCTATTAAACTGCTGATGTTGTTGCATGCTGCAAGATCTCCCTCCATGAAGAAATATTGGACAAGAGCAAAGAAATCCGAACATCGCCCGCTAGGAGATTCCCCTGCTGTAGCCTGAAGCCCAAGAGCTCAGTCTTACTCTTGGGCAGATACAAATCTCCAACAAGATCGTTCAGTTCACTTTTGTGCTATAAGTTGTGGTTCAGATGAGGTTGCTGACAGAAAGGCTGGGTCATAGAGGAAGATGCTTCATGACACCAAGCGCCCTGTTCTTTCTTCCTCACTGAAAATGTTTCTGGAGGTTTCAGAATTGCAGTTCTTCTGTATGTGATACTGGGCATATTGCAGGTGGAATATGTGGAGACTGCAAAGTTCACTTCTTCCTTGAAACTCCTTTCTTCATGGAGGCCACCATGCAGAAATAGCAGTTGGTAGTGTGATCGGTGGGCTCTCTCCAGATCATTGGGGCTGCAAAAGGCATAGATTCCCTCTTCCCATGAAACCACTTGGTAAGATGTGATGCACATCTATTGCAGCATATGTGTGGCACCCAACTCTTGTCCTAATCTCCTGTTCTGCAGCCAAAATAAAGGTTGTAGGCTTCCTTGTCATGGTAGTTAAGTTTCGCCATTGTGAAGAAAAAGTGTCTTCTCTGCATATGTAGAAAAAACTATCCGCTTTTTTCTGGTCATCATAATGGGAGACCCAGACAATGGGTTTAGGGCTCCGCCCTCCGGAGGTCACACTAGGTACTACAAGTTTGTAGACACCGCCTCCTCCGCTTATAAACCCCCACCGTAGGGAACATCCTCAGTTTTAGACTTAGTGTGCTCGGAGGATCACGCTTTGCTTGCACTTCACTGCATTCTCACAGACTTACGTGATGGCGTATGAAGACAAGGTAAATGGTCCCGGTCGGGACCCGCGACAGTCTCCCCGCTCACCCTTTGTGGAACACGCTGGTGGAGGTACCGGAGGGCTTTTTAGCCTGGACACTTGCTGTTCTCCCGGTACGCTGTCGAGCTCCTTCCTTTCCATCCCTCCATGGAGGCTCTGGAGAGGGGGAGCCTGGAGCCTTGCACAGCTCCGCTCCGTCCGAGGCCTCCCTAAATGGTGCTTACAGACCGGACGGAGCCAGCCCAGTCCGAGGCCTCCCATTATGGTGCTTACACTCCGGACTGGTGCTGAACCCCCGTCCGAGGCCTCCCTAAAGGTGCTTACAGACCGGACCGGCACTGAGGCACCAGTGTGTCTCCTGTGTGCCTGGGGGTAGTGTCTGTCACTTGGTGTCATGACACTCAGACCGCGCGGTTACCCTCGGGTCCGCGGTTCTGTCGGTGTACCCTGTGCTGGGGACACTCTGGCTGACCGCCCTGTGTGTTTCAGGGGCTGAGGCTGTAGACTGCTGATGTTTGTTTTGTGCAGGCAGTCTGTGTGTGTATGTGTATGGTTACACACTCTTTTCCCGCGCTGCGGGCTCTGGCACCTCCATTACTGAGGCTGCCTGGAGGAGGAGGAAGCAGCTCTTACGGTGACATCACCGATGGGCGTGTTTTGTGTTCTCCCGCGTGTTCCTGGCCACGCCTATGACTTTACTGTCGGCGGCCATCTTCTCCCTCTCTTCCCGGCTGGGATCTGGCTGCAGCGTGTGTCTGCACTTTCCAGGGGAGACCGGAACTCGCGGAGGTCACACGCACCGCTTCCTCCTACCGCTTACGGCGGTCGGTAAGCCACCGGGATATCCGGTTTGTTTTGTTACAACTTGGCTTATTTCCCCCTACTGTGGCGATGTCCTCAGTAAGGAAGCATGCTGCTAAGGCGGCAGATGGCACCATTACCTGCGCTACATGCAACGGTTCACTGGTGGAGGGGTCCTGCAATAATTGCGGACGCCCAGAGACCCGGACAGTTGCTGTTGAATCAGAATCTGCGGGTCTGTACCCTGAGGTTCGGGTGATCCCAGGGACATGGGAAGCGCAGAATAAGATAAATGAATCTCTGCTGTCCCAGATGTCCTCCATGTCGCAATCCCTGGAGGCACTTCATAGGAGACTGGAAAACCCAGCTACTCCTTCCAGTTACCCCCGGGGGCTTCTTACTTCTTCTGTGAGACCCCCTAAGCGAGCTCGTGAGGCCTCTCCAGAGCTCCAAGCTCCCTCTGAGGAGGAGCGTTCCTCTGATGGTGAGGAAGAGGATGGGGGTTCTACTCTCGGGTCTGTCTCTGAACCTCCAGATGGGGTGGAGGATCTGGTGTCCTCCATCAATGAGACATTACGTCTGGTCACTCCTCCTGAGGAGGTGACTGTTCACCCCAAGGAGGTCTATCAATGGCTGCGGCCGGAGGCGAGACCAAGTGGGTCCTTTATGGACCACACTAATTTTGGAAGGGTGATTAGAGCACCCAGGTTACATCCTGGGCGGCGTTATGTCCGTAAACCTAAGGACAATCGCTTTCCCTTTCCTCAGGAGGTGCTTCTGGAATGGTCACAGTCCCCTAAGGTGGACGCTTCCATGACTAGGATTGCTGCACGCTCCTTGTTTTCTGCCTCTGATAGCTCCTCATTGAAGGATGCTACTGATAGACAGGTCGAGCAACTCGCCAAGTCTTCCTATGAGGCTGTGGGGTCTTCATTTGCCCCTAATTTTGCCGCGGTCTGGACCCTACAAGCGATTACCTCCTGCTTGGATGGTATCTCTGATCTAGCTAGGGCCAGCCCAGAGGTCCTGGCACTCACCGACAGAGCAAGGGCTTATGCGGATTACGCCAGGACGGCAACTTTGGAAACTGCCACTCGCTCGGCTGTGGCTTCGGCCAATGCTATAGCGATCCGCAGGTTGTTGTGGCTGCGTCTTTGGGACTCAGATACCACGTCTAAGAAGATTTTGCAAAATCTTCCGTTTGCTGGTGACAGGCTCTTCGGCACCGAGCTGGACAAGCTGATAAAGGATTCTGCTGAGTCTAAGATACCGCAGAATAAGCCTAAGCCACGGTATACAGTGAAAAGGAACCCAAAACAGTGGTCCTTTCGCCCCAGCTCGCAGTCATCAGCGGCGTCCGCTCGCGCGGACCGTGGGGGCAAGCCCTCCACTCAGTGGCGCAACAAAAGTCGCCAAAAGAAGCCGGCAGGGGCTGCAGCTGCCACCCCTAAACCCGCTTCGGCATGACTCGCTCCTTCCTCCTGTCTCCCCACAGGTGGGGGGCCGCCTGTCTCTTTTCCAGGACAGATGGCTCCTACACGTTCAAGACCAGTGGGTCCGAGACGTAGTCTCAAAAGGCTACAGGATAGAGCTGACGTCACAGCCGGCACACCGATTCCATCGGTCTGTTCCATCCCTAGACAAAGCTCAGGCTTTTCATCTGGTGTTGGAGGGACTCCGCAGAGACGGAGTGGTGGTCCCAGTACCCACGGGAGAGAGGTTCAGGGGTTTTTACTCCAACCTCTTTATTGTCCCAAAGAAGGACGGCTCTTTTCGTCCGGTTCTGGACCTCAAGTTGTTCAACCGCCACGTGTTGGTTCGGAAGTTTCGTATGGAATCCCTGCGCTCCGTGATCGCGGCTGTGTCACAGGGAGACTTCCTGGCGTCCATAGATATCCGGGACGCCTACCTTCACGTGCCCATTGCACCGGCTCATCAGCGCTGGTTGAGATTCGCAGTGGGGGAAGAACACTTCCAATTTGTGGCACTGCCATTCGGGCTAGCCTCGGCACCGCGAGTGTTCACAAAGGTGATGGCCTCAATGATGGCTCTCCTGCATGTGCAGGGACACGCCGTCATTCCCTATTTGGACGACCTGCTGGTCAGGGCGCCATCGGAAGACCTTTGTCGGGTGAGCCTGGAGGTGACCATGAAGTCTCTGGAACGGTTCGGGTGGCTTCTCAACATTCCAAAGTCGACCCTGATTCCGACCCAGTCTTTGACATATCTGGGCATGGACTTCCACACGGACTCAGCCCTGGTGTCCCTACCTCAAGCCAAACAGCTTGCGATCCAGTCAGGAGTGCAGAATGTTCTCCTGTCACCACAATCTTCCCTACGGGGGTTGATGCAGCTGGTGGGACGCATGGTAGCGGCGATAGAGGCGGTGCCTTTCGCACAGTTTCGCCTCCGTCCTCTCCAGTTGGAGATTCTTCGCCGATGGGACAAAAGGACGATTTCTCTGAATCGGCTGGTGACGCTGTCACAATCGACCAGGGACTCCCTACAGTGGTGGCTCCAGCCACATCATCTGTCACGGGGCCGGTCCTTTCTAAAACCGTCATGGTTAGTGGTGACCACCGACGCCAGTCTGAAAGGCTGGGGTGCGGTGTTCTTGCACCACAGGGCTCAAGGCCTCTGGACTCAGTCGGAGTCGGCATTACAGATCAACGTGCTGGAGATCAAGGCGGTCTATCTGGCGCTCCTGGCGTTTCAGAAATTCCTGTCAGGACAACCCATTCGGGTTCAGTCCGACAATGCGACGGCCGTCGCCTACATAAATCATCAGGGAGGGACCAGAAGTGCTCAGGCCCTCGCCGAAGTCCACCGCATTCTAGCCTGGGTGGAGGAAAACGGCTGCCTGATCTCCGCAGTTCACATCCCAGGGGTCGAGAACTGGGAGGCCGACTACCTGAGCAGACAGGGGATGGACGCCGGAGAGTGGTCCCTGCATCCAGACGTCTTCCGGGACATCTGCAGCAAATGGGGCACTCCGGACGTGGATCTGATGGCCTCACGGCTGAATCATCAGGTGCCGCAATACGTAGCAAGATCATGGGATCCTCAGTCTCTGGGGGCGGATGCCCTGATCCTGAGTTGGTCCAGCTTCCAGCTGCCATATGTGTTCCCGCCTCTGGCTCTGATTCCCAGGGTTCTGTGGAAAATCAGGACAGAATGCAGAGTAGCCATTCTAGTGGCTCCAGATTGGCCCAGGAGGTCCTGGTACCCGGACCTCTGGCAACTGTCAGGCGGACACCGGTGGGCTCTTCCAGAACGCGCAGATCTACTCGCGCAAGGCCCATTCTTCCACCTCAATTCCAGGGCCCTCAGATTGACTGCATGGCTCTTGAGGCCTGGTTGCTGACATCCAGGGGCTTCTCTCCTACTGTGGTTGCCACGATGAATCGGGCAAGGAAACCGGTCTCCAGGAAGATATACCACAGAACGTGGAAAATCTTTTTCTCCTGGTGTGCCTCTGGTGGACGCTCACCGTGGCCCCTGTCCATCCCGACATTGTTGGCCTTCCTACAGTCGGGTTTGGAGTTGGGATTATCCCTTGGCTCTCTGAAGGGTCAAGTATCAGCACTTTCAGTGCTGTTTGACAGGCGCTTGGCGCTCCTCCCGAAGGTTCGTCAATTTCTGCAGGGGGTGTCTCGGGTGGTTCCGCCTTACAGACGACCTCTGGACCCTTGGGACCTCAACATGGTCCTGGCGGCACTGCAGAAACCGCCGTTTGAGCCACTGAGAGACATCTCTCTCTCTCGTCTGTCCCAGAAGGTGGTTTTTCTGGTGGCAATTACGTCTCTGAGAAGGGTCTCAGAATTGGCTGCACTGTCGTGCAAGTCACCCTTTCTGGTGGTTCACCAAGACAAGGTGGTGTTGCGCCGCGGCCTGAATTCTTGCCGAAGGTGGTTTCCACTTTCCACCTAAACCAGGAGATTGTTCTCCCATCATTTTGCCCCGCTCCCGTTCATCAGGTTGAGCGCGACCTCCATACTCTGGATCTCGTGAGAGCTGTACGCATTTATGTGTCCAGGACCGCCTCCTTTAGGAGTTCGGATTCCTTATTTGTCCTCACGATGGGTCGTTGTAAGGGGTCCGCGGCTTCGAAGTCGACCTTGGCCAGATGGATCAAGGCTCCCATTCAGGAGGCATACCGGTCTTCTGGTTTGCCTCTCCCGGTGGGTTTGAAGGCACACTCTACCAGAGCTGTAGGTGCCTCATGGGCCTTGCGACATCGAGCATCTGCTCTACAGGTGTGTCAGGCGGCCACCTGGTCCAGCCTGCACACTTTCTCAAAGCACTATATGGTGCATGCCCATGCCTCTGCGGACGCAAGTTTGGGCAGGCGGGTCCTCCAGGCGGCGGTTGCCACCTTTAAGGGGGACCGTGTATTATCCGTCTTGTTGAGGAACTCTTCCCGCCCTGGGGTATTGCTTTAGGACATCCCCATTGTCTGGGTCTCCCATTATGATGACCAGAAAAAAGAGAATTTTGTTTACGTACCGTAAATTCTTTTTTCTTTAATCATCAATGGGAGACCCAGCACCCACCCAGTTGTTCCGTTGCATGTTTGCATTTGATCTGTTCTCTGTTGAGACAGTGTTTTCCGGGTTGTTCAAACCGTCTGTGCACGGTATTCTCCCCGATGTTTCGGGTGTGGTTCATTTTCTCCTCGCAGCTTATGGACTAAACTGAGGATGTTCCCTACGGTGGGGGTTTATAAGCGGAGGAGGCGGTGTCTACAAACTTGTAGTACCTAGTGTGACCTCCGGAGGGCGGAGCCCTAAACCCATTGTCTGGGTCTCCCATTGATGATTAAAGAAAAAAGAATTTACGGTACGTAAACAAAATTCTCTTTTTTAATGCAAGAATGAGGCATATCTGAAAAAGCATGTCGAAATACTAAGAAATCCTAACACTGTATACCTTACACAGAGAGCATTTATAAAAGTAGGTGATTCCACTTTAGTTAAGATTGTCATCGGAGCTGAGTTGGCGTTTTTTCATTGGTCACCATAAAATGGTAGAATACTGAAGGCTAAATAGATGATGTAATAGACTAGCAATTAACAGTGCATTAACAATAAGATAATGAAGTAATACATTTTTTCTATACGTGTGCATGAAAGGTATCATAAGTGATTACAACCCCCTCTTGATCTTAGAGTCAATCCGCAAATTGAAGCATCATATTCATTTTCAATTCCACAAAATTAGTAAAGTTCTTGTTTTGGACTTTGAGCCAAGCTGGCTGTAGAACAGTTTATATAATATAGTTACTCAACACGTTGATGTAATCTGCAATAGAAAAAAATAATTAATTGGGCTCTGATCCATAGAGGGGCTGTGTGTGACCTGCTATATACAGGGGTTGTATGTGATCTCCTGCTGTATACAGGGGGCAGGTTGTTAGAAGAATAACAAGGATGTTTCTTGGTTGCTTTGGTGTTTGTGTGGCTGCTGCTTCATTGACAGTCATATCCCAGTGTGCGCCATTTTCCAGAAGTCCTTGCCTTCGGCAAGCTTCCTGAATGTTTCACAGATATGCATAAGCTGTCTTATACTATGAATGTCCTCGTTGCCTATAGCAAATGATCAGAAGCTAAGCTGTGATAAATATCCAGGTTAACTGCCAAAACAGGCAAGTCTGTATCAATTACCTCACACATACAAACAGTAAAGAGGCCTTTTTTTAGTGAATGACTGTAAAGAACAGGGTTAAAATTTCCCCTCAAACCATAGTCTATGACGTCATTAGGTGGCTGTGCCGAATGTCATGATTGTAAATGTGACTGACCACATGTAATGCTCTTCCCGTATAGGTGAATATTTACCGCCTTGTAACAAAGGGAACAGTAGAAGAAGAAATCATAGAAAGGGCAAAAAAAAAGATGGTTCTTGACCACCTTGTAATCCAACGTATGGACACCACTGGTCGGACTGTGCTGGAAAATAACTCTGGAAGTTCAAAGTAAGTACACCCCAACATCATGAAATCTGGTCAACATTCTTTATCTTTCTGTGTGTGGAAGCCATTTATGTATTAGCCATTAAATGACAGTGGTTCTTTGTTCTAGCTCCAACCCATTTAACAAGGAGGAGTTAGCTGCTATTCTTAAGTTTGGAGCAGCTGACCTCTTTAAGGAACCAGAAGGAGAGGAATCAGAACCCCAGGTTAGCGTTACTTACTCTTTGTGTTTGACATCAATTGGGCTGATAACTCTTGTTTTCATAGTTGCTGACACAAGCCCAGTCAGAATAGCACAAATATCCCCACAATTGTGCACAGAGGTTAGGAACGTCATGTGTGAATCTCCGATATGTGCTGATTTATATACTATATCATAAAGCTACCACAAAGTATGTAGCAGTTATGAAGTGGGCCTTATTATGTGGATAGTGCTATATAAATTGGTATAAAATCAAACATTTTTTTTTTGCCATGTTAAAACTAGTCTTACTCATGGATGAATATCAACCAAACTTGGCAAGACCAAGCAATCCGCTAATGTGTATCCGAATTCTAATGTGATTCCAGTTGGATAATTTAGAGCGTACCCTCACCAGTCTGGAGCGGTACTTATTATTTAATAGTTCAGTTGACAGCCCCAGATTAATGACTCCTAAATATAAATTATTGTCAAAAGTGCTCCGATGTTGCCCTAAATGTAGAAAAAGTCAGGCCCAAGCGTCAGGGTGGTGGGATCACAATTGTCAGCCCCCTACACTATAAAATCACAAGATCTTGCACTTTGCACCAGGGCTTTGGAGTCGGTAAGCCAAACCTCTGACTCAATTTTCCTAACTCCGACTCCCTCATACACAGCTTCTGTTTAAGTGATAAATATATTGTAGCAGAAAGGGAACATCAGGCTTTTAATCATTATTATGATACAATAAGTAAGCTATTTAGATAGAATATAATAATTAATAATAATATTTAGCATATACTGCATTGAACTACTGTTCCCAATGTATTATTTATTTTCGGAGTCTGTCCATTTTATCTAGACTCCACCAAAATGGGCACCGACTCCGACACCACAGCCCTTGTTTGCACTGACCGAGCACTGCTGGATACTAAACTAAGCTGTTTAGAGAAGTCACCGTTCAGTAATGTTTAGTAACGGTTAGCGTTAAGAGTGTGAGAGGGGGGAATGCATGGAGGGTTGTGGATTCCCTCTTTTCATTACAGATTCCCACAACCCAGAAGTTTTGAACCAACATTTGCTAGAAAATCCAACCTTTCAGGGGACATCACTGTTTTTTTCTGAGCACTTTTGACAATAACTTGTATTTAGAAAATGTCTGGGAATACCCATGTAATAAAAAGTGCCATGTGAGGATTGATATTTTTTATGTATACAGTTAAGTGTAAAAAGTCTACACACCCCTTTTAAAATGCCAGGATTTTCTAATGAAAAAAAGAAAATCATATGATGAAGAATCATTTCCGAGCTTTTTCCACCTATAGGGCAGGGGCAGACGGCCATAGATTCTCTCATTTGTGAGCAGCAAATTATGCAAATAAAACTGATCAGAGTTGATCAATGTCAGCATAGTATGTTTCGATCCTCTACAGATGAGGAGAATTGGAGCACACTGTAAGGAGTAGATGGGAACAAATTATCTCCCTCTTCTCCATTGTGTCAGGGCTCGATAATCTGAGTGCAGTCTGGGGATTTCCATGCACTCATTAACTTGCACGGCCGAGTGTGATCCAAACGACAAAACATGACATGACAAAAACATTTTATTTAACAGACGTGTGAAGACTTTACCATATGTACTGTACGCATATTTTGACCCTTTGTGTAGGAAAGTACAGCAGGATACACTTTTCTATATAGGTAAAAATATATTTCTCTCTCGTGTCACTGTGGGACACAGGAGATACCATGGGTGTACGCTTGCTACCACTAGGAGGCGACACTAAGCCAAATAATGAAACAAAAGAGTTAGCTTCTCCTCAGCAGTATACACCCCCAGTCTGGAGGGACAGCTCACCAGTTTTAGCTTAGTGTCCATAGGAGGCACATGTGGTCTAGTAAAAAATATATATGCTGATGTATGGTATAAAAAAAAAACTTTGGATGCGTGGGGGCTCATGGATCAGATCGATGTGCTATGAGTCTCCCCAGTGTATATATTAAAAGTGAAGTAATGGTAAACTTAATTTCCTTTACTGCCGTTAGTGTCACTGACCGGATTCTTGCACTCTCTCTAGTGTATTACTGCTGTCATCTAATCCACCTTATTTTGTTTTATTCACCAATAGGAATTGGATATTGATGAAATCCTACGTCTAGCAGAGACCAGAGAGAACGAGCCTAGCTCTAGTGCAACTGATGAGTTGCTGTCTCAGTTCAAGGTAAGCTGTGACTCCAGCATGGATGCCTGGGAATGATGTCTACCGATGATGATGATGATGTCTACTGTACATCTTGGTAGAAGAACCACTCGTATAAGTCCACTGTGATGAGAACTAGTGCCAGATAACGTCTTCTCATGCGCTGTTTCAGGTGGCTAACTTTGCAACTATGGAAGAAGTAGAACCGGAGCCTGAAAAGCCAGGGCTGATGGATTGGGAAAATATCATTCCTGAGGAACAGAGAAAAAAGATAGAAGAGGAAGCCCGGCAAAAAGAGCTGCAGGAAATCTACATGCTTCCTAGGATCCGAAGCTTAAACAAAAAGGTAGAGCCGGGACGAAACATCTTAACCCTTTCATGACTTGCCAGTATTTCACATATTTACTTGCAGAAGGCCTAACTTTTTAATTTTTTCAGCGACATAGATATATGAGCACATTTAATTTTATGGACAATTTGAGCGTTTTGAATGAAAGTGATCACTGAAAGAGAGGAAAAATTTTCAAGTGGGGTCGAATTGTGGAAAAAAAACCAATTCTGCCATTGTTTATTGGGTTTTGTATTTCCAGCATTCCAACATCTTATGTACCCCTCCTTTTTTTAGTGCATATTTGGGAGAAGTTGCGATGATTGAAAAACTGCAGTTGTAGCAGTTTAGTTTTTTATTTTTACAATGTTTATCTTATGTTTTAATTAATTGTATATATTCATAGATTGGAATGTTGTGGCAATGCCAGATATGTTTTTTTCCAAATTATTGATTATTTGTGAATTAGGAAAAGTGTTGTTTTTATTATTTAGTCTTTTTTAATATGTTTTATTTTATTATTTTTACTAATTTTTTTGTACGGTAATTTACTATTTTGTCTACCTTGGGGACCTGAACCTGAGATCACTGGATCACTTGTACTGCAATACAGAATTGCCATGTATAGCAGAAATAAGGATCCCCTTTGAAACCCACTCTGTGGCTGTCTCTGACTTCTGCATTTAGAAGTGTGTCCTTATTTTAATTCTACATTTGTTATATCATTCTTTTAAACAGGTTGTCCAGGCTTGGTTTGCAAGTCTGCAATCACTCTATGGGACTACAGACTTGTGAATCCTCACAGCTCACAGTGTGCGTGCTGCTGGAATTTGCCAGCGCTGGGAGCAGGCAGGCATGTGACTGCAAGTATGCGATTTGCATACATTCGGTCACATGCAGTCTAGACATGCATGAACTTACTCATTGTAGTTGAATTGAATGGGGTTTGACATCTAGTGGCTGGAAGTATGCAAATCACAGAACTACAAGTCATGTGATCGGACACTCTCATCACCAGCAATGGAGAATCCTGACAGCACACTATATGCTGTGAGTGACTTGCCCCCCAAGCTTGGATAGACCCTTTACAGGGAACCTGTCAGGTCCCTTGTGCATCCAGAACCACAAATAGTTCTGTGCATGTACCTAAAATCCTTAACAGACAATGCCTTTGTAAAGTAGCATTCGTAAGCAGATATTTACAAAAAGTATCTCTAAACAAGTTTATGAGATGCTAATTAGGACTTTTGATTAGTCAAGGGAGCGTTAATTACCCCAACTAGTTAGCCCACTTAGCTATCCTGCCCCTATGGGTGTGATAACTTGCATTACACCCCGCAACGTCATCAGCACAGCTGTACCAAACCATGCTTGTACACGGCTCTGTAGCTCTCAGCATAGATTTTTCTGATGGCACCGGATGTATGCGTCCTGGTTTCAGAGAGGCTCAGTGCACATGATCGAATTTCGCCTGCACTTCGGATCATGTTTGCTACTCTAAAGCCTGGTGTATGCGTCCTGACTTCATAGAGGCATACTGCACATGGCCGGAAGTGTTGACTATTTCCGATCATGTGCAGTGAGCCTCTCTGAAGTCGGGACATATACACCCGGCGGAGTCAGAAAAGCTCTATGCTGAGAGGTACAAAGCCTTGCACACATTAGAGAGGCTAATGACGCTGGCTCTGTAAAGCGTGGTATTACATCCATAGGTCTGTGATAGCATGCTAATTGGGCCAGCTAGGCAGAGGAACAAACTCTCTCTCGACTAGTCAAAGTCCTAATCAGCATCTCATACATAGTCCTTAGAAATTCTTTTTCTAAAGATCTGTTTAAGATGCTACTTTATGAAGGGACTGGTAGGCAGGGATTATAGATGTGCACAGAACTGCTGGTGGTTCTGGGAGCACAGGGGACTTGACAAGTTTAGGTATGTAGACATCCTGTTAAGGGCAGAGACTCAGTATGCGAGCAGCATGCAAAATACTCGCATGACTCTCACATGACTCACCCAGCCACAGTCTCTCTGGACGGAAGCGTATCAGCTGCGTGTCTTTCTATTTAGCTCTACGCTCCCGTCCAGAGAGACAGCAGCCGTTTCAGGAGAGTCATGCAAGTATCTCACATGCCGCTTGCATAGTGTGTTTCTGCCCTAACACCTCTTCTACTAGTCTGAATGGAGGGTGGTTATAATAAACAGTGTGCCCTGGGGACAACTATGTATAACATGCCATTAATTTCAATAAGTCCCATGTATTTCCACATTTGTTCTGATTTGGATTCCATCTAGCACACTTTTTCAAATCAGGTGTTTTTAATTTATTTTGTTATTATATTTAAATACATAAAATTATTTATTTTTTTATTTGTAAAGAACATGTATAAAACTTTATGAACTAGAAAGGGTTATTCAGCTCAATTGACATCAATAAATTTATAGGCACAGGCAAATGATAGCGAGTCTGATCAGGAATCCAAGCAGAAAGCTCAGCGATCTTCTGGCTCCGACAGTGACTCTGACGACTCCGATGATGGCAGAAAACCCAAACGAAGAGGACGCCCCCGCAGTGTTCGTAAGGACACAGTGGAGGGGTTCACAGATGCAGAGATTAGGAGGTATCAGATTCAACCTTTATTGTTTATTATGCTTAGTTGATTATTCTGAAAATATGATTTCCCATTTTAAATTCTTGATTTTTTTTCTTTTAGGTTTATAAAAGCCTATAAAAAGTTTCCCACTCCACTTGAAAGGTATGTTGCTTACCGCTGCATCTTGCATCTTTAAAATTGGTGTATGTCACTGTGTGGGACTTACAGTATTTTTCTGACCAAAAGACACACTTTTTTACCCCAGATTCTGTGGGAAAGTTGGGGGTGCGTCTTATGGTCCGATTATATGGACTGTGGTGCTGTGCAGGCTATGCTGGGGTTAGCAGCGGCTCTGGAGAGTGCTGGAGGAGGTTGCTGCGGGCTTTAGAGGCAGTCCGTGATCACGTGTCCACATTCTTTAGCCTACTGTAATATTTACTGCATCCCATTGTCCATCACTGCTGAGTGCTGAAGCTGGTGCTGAGATGTGAGTGGGAGGCAGTGCATATTACAGTACACTAAGTGTACTGACTGCCCCCCCCACCCCCCCATTCTGTATATGACCCCCCTGTTGCCGCACACACTAAAATAATAAACATACCATACCTGTTCGCCGTTCCCTCCATCTCTCCCTCTTAAGCATCGCCCGATTTGCATTCGGTCTGTGCATCCCCTGGGTATCCAATCATGTGATCAAGGCTCACAGTGATAACATCACTGTGCTGTGCCAGGTCACATGATTGGTCGGATGCCCCAGGGACGCACAGACAGGAAGCAATTCGGGAGATGCTGCAGAGGGAGAGATGGAGGGAACGTTGGAAAGGTATGGATCACCCGACTCCAGGGCAGTGGGACAGTCATAACCGGGCCTTTAGTTTTCTTGGAAATGTCACAGTGGCTTACCTGGCTCCGGCCTTTCCAATGAAAATGGGTAAATAGTTTATATGTGAATTATTGTCGTGACGCCACCCGTGGTTCTTGGCAATTAGGTGGATGGCCTACGCTGCAGTACAGATCCACTGGGGTGGTTGGTGGCCCAGCAGAGTTGTTATCGCTCTCCACAGGTAGAGCATGTCCCCAGGGCAGTTATAAAGTCAATTAGTAGATGTTATCAATGTAGTGCAGGGCAGGTGATGCAGTAATAAATTGAGGACACAGCGGCGTGCAGTTTCCACAGTTTACTCACTGTTCTTGGTTTCAACAACCAGCCCGGTGCTGTATTCTCTGAGCCAGGGATCCAGCCACTCCCAAGTAGATTGGTGGCACTTGACCTGTACCCCCTTTTTATGTACCTCACTGGGTCGTCTTCCCTGTGCTTGCTCGCTCCTTCCTGCCCGTCACCTCACACTCAGTGTCCCGATCCAGTGGTCTCAGACCCTCACGGGTAAGCTCCTTCGAGTCCCTTCGCCCTATGCGGCCACCTTCTCAGTGATTAACTGTGGATTTTGGCAGCTGCACCTGAAATCACAGTCGCCTCCAGATTATTGGCGGAGTCCTGTAGTCCCTCAACTAGTCTGGTCCCGGTACCTTCGTGGCCCTGGTCCCTCCACTTGTCTGTGACCGGAAATGGATGCGGCCCCCACGGGTGGATTTCTCACTTCCCGTGTTCCTGGGACCCCTGTTTGCCTCTAGAGCTCCTGCACAACTGTCTCCTTCCTGACAGCACTTCTGACTGGTCTCCTCAAAGACTCCCTGACAGAACCACTTCTAGATGTTTCTACGGGTCTTTTTATACTGTCACTGTCCCACTCTTCTCCCGCGCTTCTCTCTGATTGGTTCTTTCAAAAGCTCCCTCTTTCTTACTGATCCACCCACCTTCCTATCTATGCCCCTATCTACAGCCAGGTATGGGGTACGACATCTTCCTGGGTTGGAGTGGCTAGTGTTGGGTGCAGGTGTTTGGGTACCGGGTATTGCCCCTCCTTACCTGGGGTGGGGGTATCGCATCTCTGACTAAGGTGCAGTACCTCTTTGGTGACTGGATCCTCAGGGGCACCATAGGTATTATTATTGATTATTATTTTACTGTGTGTGGCAGCAAGGAAGGCCATATTCAGGATGAGGAAAAGGGCAATATCCCATGATGAGGGGTGCCATATTCCAGGATGAGGGGTGCAATATTCCAGGATGGGGGGTGTCATATCCCAGGATGGGGGGGAAAGGAGGGAGGTGCAATCAACCAGGATGGGGGGGGGGGGGGCTATATACCTGGATATTCTTTACTTAATTTTTCTCCTTCGCCTCATTGTGGGACACAGGACCGTGGGTGTTATGCTACTGTCCACTAGGAGGCAACACTAAGATCTGCAAAAGATTAACGGTGGTTCCTCCTCTGCAGTATACACCCCCGGAGCAGGCACTGCCTCACCAGTTTTTGCTTAGTGTTGTTTGGAGGCACACACAAGAGGATTCAATGAGGGTCTTGAACATGGAAGACCCCCGGCATGCTCCTTCCTTGGCTCCCCACTGTTGGGGTGCTGGGTTGAAGTTGAGATATCCCTACCACATGCCGTCCTCCTTCCTCGACTCTCCACTGATGAGGACTTGGGTAGAGGTTGAGCTCTGCGCCGGCCTCCACCGCTCCTGGGCCCCACTATTCACACGAGGCCCCGGCTTCTGGCCTAGCGATGAGGTCACTGTCTCTCCCCGCCCCAAGCCCACCCTCCGGATGATGTGGGAGTTCGGCCAGTGTCATGAAAGGGGGTGGGACAGTGTTAACCTGGCGCATCTTGCGAGTTCTCAATAGCGCCCTTTTTACTGGCTCCACACCCTCCATCCTCACACCGGCCGCGCCATTGCACAGAGCGGGAAGTACTACAGGAGCGCATCTCTATCAGAATTTCTGGAGGGCACAGGACCACTGGGCTGCGGCTGGGGCACACATAATAGGTGGTAAGAAGCCAGCAGGGACATTGTCACTGCTGCAGCGATCTTCTCTCCCTGCTTTCTTCTGTATAAAGTCCCACAGGAGCTGTTAAGGCACATAGATTTTTTTTATCAATATGTAAGTCTCAAGAAGCAGTAAATCTACCAGAGCCTTTAGCTCATACTATGCCACTTATACAGCTTGTAAAGCTCCTCTGCTTGGTGGATGTACTACCCCACACTGCCAGGACTGCACTCCTACTAATGTGCCTGAGCCCCCCATAGATCTCGGGACTGTCCAGTGCACCTTATACTGCGCCCGAATGGGCTGTTATTGTGTCCTGTTATATTAAGTTGTCCTCTACTTTACTCCAGGCTCTGCAGAGTCGCTCCTTTCCCTGCACCAATGCCCAACCTGTTCAGCCCACATAGGAAGAAAGCACGGACCACGGACTGTGTACTGACCCTGTGCCATCTACGTCAGGATGCAAAAGGGCCCAAAGAACACACTGCCCAGCGTCCTCTCGCAGTTCTAGGGCATCCCTAACCCGGGAAAGCCTCTATGATTCCCCTGGCTCTGATGGTTTTTACGATCCAGGTTCAGAACTAGACTTAGATGCATCCCTAGAACTAGACCCACCAGGTACTGTGGCTCTGGTTGAGGACTTAATTACCTCCATCAATCAAGTACTGGATGCATCAGACCCACTTTGTGACACCCCAGACCACTAGGTATCCTTTAAAAGAGCTAAGTGACCACATAAATATTTTGCGGATCATCCTGAATTTCAGGACATCCTTCAAAAACATCGCTCACGTCCAGATAAAAGATTTGGCAACCTAAAACATTAGAAGCACATTACCCATTTTTACCGGCAGTGACCCAGGACAGGGCGAATCCGCCTCAAGTGGACCCCCGGTGTCTCGGCTGGCCACACGGACGCTCATTACTTTACCTGAAAGTTCAATTAAATACGCAACTGACCGCCATGTGGAACAGATGGCTCGATCAGTTTTCGAAGCATCAGGGTCATCATTGTCTCCAGCCTTCGCTTCAGTATGGGCGGCTAAAGCCATCATGATTTGGGCTGGCAATCTACATACCGCCTTGCACACCAAGTACTATCGGATCAAATATGTCAGTGCAGATTATCTACTTCACGCCGCCCTGGATACAGCAAATTGCGCAGCAGTAGCAGCGTCAAATGCCATTACAATCAGACGCGCCTTCTGGTTGCGGGAGTGGAAGGCAGACACAGCGTCTAAGAAGTCTCTAACGAGCCTTCTCTACCTCAGTGGCCATCTCTTCAGAGAAAAATTAGACAAACTTATTTCGGATGCTACAGGAGGCAAGAGTACTTCTCTTCCCCAACGCAAGCCAAAGCGGCCCTTCAATCGCCGCCAACAAACACGGTTTCGATCCTTTTGGAACTCGTTTGGCTGGACGGTCTCCAGACCAGCGCAGACTGGCAGTTGCTCACCACGTAGAGACCGGTCACAGGCCCCCAGAAATCGAACACAAACTGGCAATCCCATTCTCGCCAGTCTAAACCCAAGGGATCAAGATCCCATAGGTTTTCCTCCTCATGACTCGTTTGCCCTGGAAGACACTTCGCAAGTAGGCGGACGACTTTCACGCTTTCGTCAAGTCTAGCTCACTGTTACGACAGGTAGGTCAGAGAACTGGTGTCTTCCGGTTACAATATAGAGTTCGTGTCCCGACCACCCAACCGTGTTTTTTCTCTATACCTCCAAAACCATCATCCAAGGCTCGCCTCTTCTTTCAGGCCGTCGACTCACTCTTACAAAGAGGAGTCAGTGTCCACATCCCACAGACCGAATGCTTCCAAGGGTTCTACTCAAACCTGTTGGTAATCCCCAAAAAGGGCAGTACGGTACGCCCTATTCTGGACCTCAAACAACTAAACAAGCATGTTCAAGTGTGACATTTCCGCATGGAGTCCCTTCGCTCCATAATATCGTCCATGGAAGAGGGAGAATTTCTCTCCTCCATAGATATACAGGAGTTGTACCTACACATACCAATCTCTTCAGCACATCAAAGGTTTCTCCTGTTCGCAGTCAACCAGGACCAATATCAGTTTTTGTATCTCCCTTTTGGACTTGCCACAGCTCCCAGAGTGTTCACCAAGGTCATGGCGGCTGTCATGACCATTCTCCACTCGAGTAGTCATCCTTCCATATCTGGACGACTTGCTCATCAAGGAATCTACCTTCAAGGACTGCGAACAAAGCGTCCTTATCACAGTGGACACACTACATTGACTAGGCTGGTTGGTCAACCTCCAAAAGTCTTCGCCGGTCCCAAGACAGTCTCTGACCTTCCTGGGGATGCTATTGAATACCTCCAAAGGTCTGGTGCTCCTTCCTCACGACAGGGCACGTGCTCTCCGTCAGGGGGTACGCACTTTCCTTCGTCCATCACCTCGTTCCTTCCGGTTTCCCATGAAGGTCCTAGGCAGGATGGTCGCAGCAATAGAAGCAGTCCGCTTTGCCCATCTACACCTCAGACCTTTCCAGCTGGCTATTCTTACTTCCTGGGACAAGAGCCCATTCTCCCTGGACAGGACATTTCTTCTATCCGCTGCAACCAAACGGTCCCTCCACTGGTGGCTCAGACCCTCCTCCCTCTCAAAGGGTAAATCTTTCCTTTCAGCTCATTGAAAGGTCTTGACCACTGACGCAAGCCTGACTTGATGGGGTGCGGTGTACCGCCACCACAGGACCCAGGGCAGATGGTCCCCATCGGAATTGATGATGTCTATCAACCTCCTGGAGATTCGAGCCATCTTTCTGACACTGAAAGCCTTCAATCTGCTTCTAGCAGGTTGCCATGTCAGGATACAATCGGACAATGCCACGGCAGTGGCATACGTCAACCATCAAGGAGGACCCGCAGCATCCAGGCAATGCGAGAGGTACAACAGATTCTCCTCTGGGCAGAATCAACAGGATTGGTACTATCAGCCGTGCACATCCTGGGAGTGGACAATTGGGAATCAGACTTCCTCAGTTGTCAAGGCATAGTCTCCGGAGAGTGGTCCCTGCATCCGGACGTCTTTTAACAAATATGCCATCGCTGCGGAACTCCGGATGTGGACCTCATGGCATCGCGCCTCAGTGCCAAAGTTCCCAACTTCATGGCCCGGTCGCACGACCTGCAGTCACTGGGAGCAGATGCTCTAGTCCAGGATTGGACACGATTTTGTCTTCCGTACATATTTCCCCCTCTGCCTCTAATCTCCAGAGTGGTACGGAAGATCAAGCAGTAGGACATTCCAGTCATCCTGGTGGCCCCAGACTGGCCAAGGCGCACCTGGTATGTCGACCTTGTGCAACTCGCTGCCGATGTTCCTTGGAGACTCCCAGATCGCCCAGACCTTCTCTCTCAGGGCCCATTTTACCACCAGAATTCGGGGGCACTGAATTTGACGGCGTGGCTCTTGAGACTTGGATTCTGACCCAAGCTGGGTTTTCCCCTGAGGTAGTAAAAACTATGATCAGAGCAAGAAAGCCCACTTCCACTTGGATTTACTATCGCACTTGGAAGGCCTTTTTTGCCTGGTGCAGCTCTCGAGCACTCTCTCCACTCTCTTATTCCTTACCCAACATGCTTGGTTTTCTTCAGTCAGGCCTAGAAGCCAGCCTATCCTTAGGTTCTCTCAAGGGCCAAGTCTCAGCCCTGTCGGTTCTTTTTCAACTCCACCTGGCTACTAAGCCGCAGGTGAAGACCTTTATTCAAGGCGTCAGCCGACTGGTTCCCCCTTACAAGAGACCACTGGATACATGGGACCTCAACCTGGTACTGACCGCGTTACAAAAACAGTAATTTGAATCCTTTAAAGAGATTCCTCTCCTCCTTCTGACTAAAGTAGTGTTTCTGGTGGCAATCACTTCTATCCGCCGAATCTCAGAGCTAGCAGCACTCTCCTGCAGGACACCTTTTCTAGTGTTTCACCAGGATAAGGTAGTACGCCGTCCGGTCCCGTCTTTTCTTCCAAAGGTGGTATCATCATTCCAACTCAATAAGGAAATTTCCTTGCCATCTCGTTGCCCGGCATCGGTACATTGGGTCGAAAAGGCTCTGCATACGCTGGACCTTGTCAGGGCACTTTGTATATATGTGTCCAGAACTGCACCCTTCCGGAAGACTGACTCTCTTTTCGTCCTACCGGAAGGCACCCGCAAGGGCATGTCTGCTACTAAAGCCACCCTGGCTAGATGGATTAGATCAACTATTCAGGATGCCTAGCAGATGAATAATTTGCCAATTCCGGTTGGTATCAAGGCGCACCCTACTCGTGTGATAGGGGGTTCCTGGGCCGTTCGGCACCAGGCATCGGCACAACAGGTGTGTAAGGCAGCCACCTGGTCCAGCCTACACACATTTATGAAACCCTACAGGGTTCATACCCAGTCCTCGGCAGATGCGAGTCTGGGCAGACGCATCCTCCAGGCAGCAGTTGCCCACCTGTAGGTGCTTGTTTTTTTCTGTATATTTGTTCCAATGTTCTTCCCACCCAGGGACTGCTTTGGGATGTCCCACGGTCCTGTGTCCCCAATGAGGTGAAGGAGAGAAGGAGATTTTTTGTGTACTCACCCGTAAAATCCTTTTCTCTTAGCCTCTAATTGGGGGACACAGCACCCACCCTGTTGCCCGAACTCGGGCCTTTCTAGTATGTTGTATTGCTCTTGAGTTCTTACATAGTTGCCTTATTACAGGCTTTTGTTAAACCTTTATTTACTTCTCCTACTGCCTTAAGCACAAAACTGGTGAGGCAGTGCCTGCTTTGGGGGTGTATACTGCAGAGGAGGAGCCACTGTTAATCTTTTGCAGATCTTGCTTAGTGTCGCCTCCTAGTGGACAGCAGCATAACACCCACGGTCCTGTGTCCCCCAATTAGAGGCTAAGAGAAAAGGATTTTACAGTGAGTACACAAAAATCTCGTTCCCCCTATTTTCCTTCTCTAAAATCTGGTTGTGTAATGTAGTCCATTGCGTCTTATAGTACGAAAAATATGGTAGCTGATTTTGTAATGTCTATTGCAGGCTTGAGTGCATTGCACGAGATTCAGAACTTGTCGAAAAATCGGTGGCAGATCTGAAGAGATTGGGAGACCTTTTGCACTCAAGTTGTGCTTCGGCAATGCAGGAGTTTGAAGAACAGTTGAAAGAGAATCCCACTGAAGGTATGCAGCTACCTAATGGAGGAAAAAACGGTTTAATAACTTTGGCTATAGACCATAATTGCCAATCAGATCACATCTTTCATTTTCTAACATGATTTAAAAGCTGATTAGGTGTTTGCACAGAACTGATTTACTTTGTCGCACTACAAGTACTGTAAAATCAAAGTCTAAGGTTGAGGTTCAGACGTTCATGAAACATTGTCCAAGTACGGATTTGATGCACAACTGGCCACGAGTCTTCTGACCTAGACTCTGTGGCCTTGTAGGCATATATAAGGCTATTTACAAGTGGTGTTCAAAAGTCCTGCATAGGATAAATATATTTTTCAAGTTTTAAACCTTATCTGTCGAATATCTTCGATGCTAATATGACATATTATATATGGTTTTGTTCAGAATACAATTTTGCATTCTCTCCTTGTAATATTTTTAGCTTTTGAAGCAGTTTTGCCTGAAATTATTGCAACACTATGGGAATTGAAAGCGCAACTAAATATTGTACAGCTTCAGATCCAAAATTAGCTAATCACAGATGAGGTTCTTGTGATCAATCATAACCTGGATTTGGCAGCCAATCACTTTCCATTACATTGCATCACATCTGCTGCTTTGTTTGTGTGTTTTATCTGTTGGTCTATCTAGTGAATCATACTGTAGAGCTCTATGATGGGAGCCTTCACATTTTTGTCAGCGGAGGATCGTGTGCGAGTTGTGGTGCTACATGAAGAGGGTTATGCTGGCCCCCAGATCACAAGGAAGGTCGGCTGTAATCAGAGTACAGTCGTAAGAATTTTGCAGAAACATAAGCAGCTTGGAATTACCCAGGACAGGCCCAGAAAGTCAACTAAAAGGGAGGATAGAGTACTGATAAGAACATCCCTTACCAATGGAAACCACACCTCTCCTCAGCTTCTGCGAGAATGGCAAGAAAAGTGCAATATTGAGGTAGCAACATCAACTGTTAGGAAGAGATCTTTGGAAGCAGGATTAAGAGGGTGCAAGGCTCGAAAGAAGCCATTGATGACAGCCAAATAAAGACAAAGGCGAAAACTGTGGGCATTGAAATATTCAAAATGGAGGAAGGAGGAGTGGGAAAAAGTGCTATTTAGTGATGAAAGCACTTTTTGCATTTTAGGAAATGATGGCAAGTCTTATGTGAGAAGGTTTCCACATGAAGAGTACAAGCCAGAGTGTTTGAGCTTCTCTGTGAAACATCCGTTGAAAGTTATGGTCTGGGGCTGTATGGCAGCCAATGGTGTTGGAAGGCTTCATATTGTGGAGGGTATGGTTAATGCAAAAAAATACATAGACATCCTTAATAAGAAAATGCTGCCTTCTGCTCAACACCTGATTTCAGGGAATTATGTCTTCCAGGATGATAATGCTCCTTGTCACAGAGCTAAGACAGTAACAGAATGGAAAAAAAAGAACAAGGTGGCTACTATTGACAGTCCCCAGACCTCAATCCAACTGAAAAATTGTGGCACAAGGTATCAATAGAGATATCTAAAAAACAGCCAAGGACCAAGAGAGAGTTGATTGAGGCTCTGATACAGGCCTGGAACCACATCATCACTCTTGAACATCTGCAGAAGCTTGTTCACTCAATGCCACAGGGATGCAAGTTGGTGCTCAAGAGCAAAGGCTGGCCAATAAAGTATTAGAAGCTAAAGATGCACTTAAAAGGCCCTTTTCAGGACTCTGAATTAAATAAAAAATAATACATCTTAAAAAGTAAAATTTAAGTCTATGTAAACTTGCATTGGAAGTTAATGAACTTAGAAACCTGTTCACCATTTTACACACTGTACTGGTGTAGGCATCGTTATGCTGTAAAAAAAAATATCAAAAATGCGCATACCATAACAATTTATACACTTGGGACATTCAAAAATGAGTATGGCATACAATGAGGGATTGCAGAAACATATATGTTCCACCAGTTTCACTGTAGAGATGCAGAAGTATGAAATATATAGTTTTCTTCATGCCTATGCAGGACTTTTGAACACCACTGTAATTTTGGTTGGGAGACCCACAGGTCAGTCCATTCATCATGAGCTGTACACAGACTTTCTGTTACGGACATCTAAATCTGGCCTATCATTCAGTAGCAAAGTCCACAAAACTTGCAATAACTTGGTAAGCACACTCATTTGTTAGGGAACAGACTTGGATCCACCACAGTGCAGCAAAAACTCTGTTGATTTGCAGTTAGGCACAGCTTTCAAATCTGTTATTGGCGTAAGCTGGGCTGTGGAGTCAATAAACTGAACCACAGACTCCTCAATTTCCCTGACTCCGACTTCTTCATACATTGCTCATGTTTAAGTGATAAATTTATTGTAGTACAATGTGAACATCAGGCTTTTAATCATTATTATGATAAAATAATCAAGATATTTAGATAGAACATAATAATATTCAGCATATTTTGCGTTGAACTACTGTACCTAATTTATTATATATTTTAGAAGTCGGTCCATTATATTCCGACTCCACCAAAATGGGCTCTGGCTCCGACTCCACAGCCCTGAAAATAAGGGCTTCTACTTCACAGATTTGCTACAGATTCTTGGTCTGAATTTGGGGGTGAAAACACTGCAGTGGTTTATAGTAGCTGTAAAGTCAATGAGATGGAAAAAATCACACACAAGCTGCACATACAGTCATATGAAAAAGTTTGGACACCCCTCTTAATCTTACTCATTTTTTTTCTTTTAAATTGTTTTTTTGCAACAGCTCTTTCAGTTTGATATATGTAATAACTGATGGACACTGTAATATTTCAGGACTGAAATGAGGTTTATTGTACTAACCAAAAATGTGAAATGTGCATTATTTCAAAATTTGACAGATGCAAAAGTATGGGCACCTCAACAGAAAAGTGACATTAATATTTAGTAGATCCACCTTTTGCAAAAATAACAGCCTCTAGTCTCTTCCTGTAGCTGTTAATGAGTTCCTGGATCCTGGATGAAGGTATTTTTGACCATTCCTCTTTACAAAACAATTCCAGTTCAGTTAAGTTTGATGGTCGCCGAGCATGGACAGCCCGCTTCAAAACATCCCACAGATGTTCAATGATATTCAGGTCTGGGGACTGGGATGGCCATTCCAGAATATTGTAATTGTTCCTCTGCATGAATGCCTGAGTAGATTTGGAGCCGTGTTTTGGATCATTGCCTTGCTGAAAGATCCATCCCCGGCGTAACTTCAACTTTGACACTGTTTCTTGAACATTATTCTCAAGAATCTGCTGATACTGAGTGGAATACATGCGACCCTCAACTTTAACAAGATTCCCGGTGCCGTCATTGGCCACACAGCCCCAAAGCATGATGGACCCTCCCCCAAATTTGACAGTGAGTAGCAAGTGTTTTTCTTGGAATGCTTTGTTTTTTGGCGCCATGCATAACGCCTTGTTGTATGACCAAACAACTCAATTTTTGTTTCATCAGTCCACAGGACCTTCTTCCAAAATGAAACTGGCTTGTCCAAATATGCTTTTGCATACCTCAGGCGACTCTGTTTGTGGCGTGCATGCAGAAACGGCTTCTTTCGCATCATTCTCCCATACAGCTTTTCCTTGTGCAGTATGCGCTGTATTGTTGACCGATGCACAGTGACACCATCTGCAGCAAGATGATGCTGCAGGTCTTTGGAGGTGGTCTCTGGATTGTTCTTGACTGTTCTCACCATTCTTCCTCTCTGCCTCTCTGATATTTTTGTTGGCCTGCCACTTCTGGCCTTTACAAGAACTGTCCCTGTGGTCTTCCATTTCTTTACTATGTTCCTCACAGTGGAAACTGACAGGTTAAATATCTGAGACAACTTTTTGTATCCTTCCCCTGAACAACTATGTTGGACAATCATTTTTTTCAGATCATTTGAGAGCTGTTTTGAGGAGCCCATGATGCCACTCCTCAGAGAAGATGCAACTAGGAGAACAACTTGCAAGTGGACACCTGAAATAGCTTTTCTCATGATTGGATACACCGGGCTATGAAGTACAAAGCTCAATGAGGTTACCAAACCAATTTAGTGCTTCAGTAAGTCAGTAAAAAGTAGTTAGGAGTATTCAAATCATGAAAATCAGAAGGGTGCCCATACTTTTGCACCTGTCAAATTTTGAAATAATGCATATTTCTTTTTCGCTCCATTGGGAGACCCAGACATTGGGTGTATAGCTTCCGACCTCCGGAGGACACACAAAGTATTACACTGAAAAGTGTAACTCCTCCCCTACTGCCTATACACCCCCTCCAGGAGGAATTCCAACAGTTCTTAGCTTTGTGTGGAAGGAGGCACACTCTGCACTCATGCACTCTCTCTTTAGTCTTACTCACTCTCCCTGGAGAGTGTCGGATGGAAGAAAAGCAGATCCATATGGATCCCCAGCATGTCTCCTTCCTCACCCTCGGGCAGAGGCGGTTGAGGTACCCTTGGGGTACAACGGGCTGGAGCCCTCATGCTGATTTTTTCCTTCTCCATCCCTTGGGGGCTCTGGAGAAGTGGGATCGTCTCGGGCTTCCATACAGTCTGCAGCCCTAACTCCATCCACAGCCCCTCATGGATCTGCTGGCCGGAGAGTTGTTACCCCCAGGGACCGGGCCCTGCACCGATAAGGTACTCTGTGTGGAGGTTATACTGCAGCTGCAGTCTGGCCTCCGGTTCCGTCTAACTGGGGGTATTCACTGTGCGGGCTCCTCAGCTACCTGCTCTCAGCCATGCTGTGGAATAGCCGTTGTTTTCCGGCTCTCAGCTGTGTCCCGCTACTAAGCGCCGGGCGACCACAATGATGTAGGCCGCGGCCTACGGTCGGCCCTCCATGGGCTCTGCAGTAGCCGGGATTGCCTGAGGGCTCCATAAGCTGGAGGCCCCCCTACGCTCCCTGCACTTGGGCAAGGGGGTAGCCTCGTCCCCGCCACAAGGATGAGGAGGCATCCTTCACTCAGGATGCGCTCTCTCCAGCTTCTGCCTGACAGGCCCTGCATTGGGCTCTGTGGTAGCCGGGATTTCCTGAGGGCTCCTTAAGCTGGAAACCCCCCCTACGCTGCAAGGGGGTAGCCCGGTCTCCGGCACAAGGATGAGGAGGCATCCTTCACTCAGGATGCGCTCCCTCCAGCTTCTGGCTGACAGGCTTCTGGGGCTCCGGGAACAACAGTCGTCAGTTTGCCCCAGAACGCGGGAGTACCAGAATTCTACTCCTCCCGCGGGCCTCAGCGCGGCAGGACCTAAGCGTTTTGGCGAGGTTCGGGTGTTTTTTCACACTCGCCCGGACCTCCGCGCCAACCCCGCGCCTCTCGCGGCACGGGGTTTCTACTTTAGGCCGCGGCTTCGGCCTATTGTGAAGCCGCCGCCTATTGCCCGCCCCCGGCCCGCCTTTCCGAATGACGCGATTCGCGTCATGGCGGGGGCGGACTGGACACATCACAGGGGCGGGGCAGTGGCTCCGGGCGCCCCTCGCTCTCTGTGAGAGCCTCTGCGCGCCTTTTGTGAACTGGACCGCCCTCCTCACAGGCAGCGGCGGCCATTTTCAGGAGGGTTTTCAGGGCACTGTTGATCAAGTGCTTATTCCTCCATTCCTGGTGAACCTTACTGTCAGTCACTGTAGAGGGTTCCACCGGTCCCCCTTTAG
Organism: Allobates femoralis; assembly: GCA_033576535.1. NCBI lineage: Eukaryota > Metazoa > Chordata > Amphibia > Anura > Aromobatidae > Allobates > Allobates femoralis. Next base: position 135,382,340 of record JARQOC010000004.1, on the reverse strand, counting down.
TGTGTCATCCCCTCCTGGGGCATAAACCCCAGAAATATTCTGGGGGGTACCCTCTCTCCACGGCCCCCCAAACGGTCACGGAGAGCTCTCTCTGCCTTTCCTCATTTCGCCGGGACCCATGCAGTGGAATCTCGGCTTGTTGGGGATGAGGATCGGGGCTACATTTGTAGGACTCTAGTCGAGCCCTCTAAGGAAGATCCCTTTGTGGATTCCTTTCATTAGCTCCGTGTTGGACTTATTGGCCTCCGCCTCGGCGGCTGCGCTCTCGGAGGAACTGTCTCAGTCTCTTCCTCCGTCCAAGTCACACGGCCTGTTCTTTTTGATCACTCTAATTTCGGATCAACTATGCAGGCGCCCAGGGCTTGCCCTGATAAACGTTTCACTAGACAACAGACGGTGTCTCATTATCCTTTCCCTCCAGAGGTGGTAAAGGCTGGCGCCTAAGGTGGACCCAAAGGTCTCTAGACTGTATGCCAATTCTGTCATGTCAGTGGCAGATGGGTCCTTCTCTAAGGACTCCTCTGAACCCCAACTTGAGCTCCTGCAAAGGTCAATTTACGAAGCTACAGGAGCCTCGTTTGCCCCTGCTTTCACGGCAGTGTGGGCCTTGCAGGCAGTTTCTGCCTGCTTGGCGGAGTTCGACGTAGTACCGCAGGATATTCCTAAGGTGACTCCCTGATCATTTCTGGCCTCCGCATTCGCAGATTTGGCAGGATGGCGGTCATAGGACGCAGCCCGCAGTACGTTGTGGTTGCGGGATTGAAAAGCTGACGCCACTTATAGGAGCCGTGGCCTAATGGTACGCACGGCTGCCTACCACCTCAAGGGTGCCTGGTCCGAGCCCCGCTGACAACCCTTTCTCGAGGAATGGGCTTTGAGGGGGTAAAGGCATCTACAGGTGGAGATTCCACCTCCTTGCCTCTAAGGTGCAGAAGTCTGGACAGCGTCAAGTGCATGCCTGATTTCGGTCCTATCGTCCCTCATCTAGCCCTCTCCGCCCGTTCAGTCTAGGTTCTTACGGGCGGGTCGGTCTATGTCAGCCAGAGCCTCGGCCTCGGCCTCACAGGCAACCTCCAGAGGTCTCGCCGCCATTACCAGCAGCAATCTCTTTCGGGGGCAGGCTCTTCTGCTTTTGAGTCATCTGGCGCTGCCATTTCCAAGACCGGTGGGTGGTAACTATTTTTCCCCTGGGCTACAGGATAGATCCATCCTAGGGCCCACCGACTCATTTCTGCCTTTACTCGTGCCTGCCAGCTAGGGCTTCGGCCTTTCATCTCTGAACGCCCTGTATCAGGACAGGGTCGTGATTCAGGTCCCCGATGTGGAGCTCCTCCTGGGGTTCTGTTCAAACCGATTCACGGTTTCTAAGAAGGACGATTTGGTGGGGCCGGTTTTGGATCTCAAGCTGCTCATCTGGCTCGCGACAGTCAAAGATTTCAAGATGGAATCATTCGGCACATGATTGCCTCATTATGGCTTGGGATCTTCCTGGACTCAGTGGATGTCCAGGATGCCTATCTACTCGTCCCCTTTGCTCCTGTTCCTCAGCGTCGGCTGATGTTCGCGGTGGGGGGAGGAGCGCTTTCAGTTGGTGACCCTGCTCATCGGCCTGGCCTCAGCTCCGTGAGTCTTCTCCAAGACAATGGCAGCAACGGTAGCCGTACTGCATTTCTAGTCCGCGCAGTAACCCCATACTTGGACGTTCTGCGGGTCAGAGCTCTCTACGGAGCAGTATCATCTCAGTCTCTCGATAACTCCCGACTCTCGGCAGCATTTCGGGTGGCTGATCGACGGCCCAAAGTCCTCTCTCCTGCCTGCGCAGACGCTCACGTTTCTGGGAATGGACTTTCTCTCCGTTCCGTCTCTGGTCATACTGCCTTTAAGCAAGCAGATGTCGATTCTAGAGGAAATCTGATCCCTTCTTCATTCGGGTTCAGTCTCCATCAGTCGTCTGATGCACATTCTAGGAAAGATGGTTACTGCTATAGCAGCAGTACAGTTTGCGCAATTTCTCCTGCGTCCGCTGCAATTGCAGATCCTCCGCGGTTGGGACAAGACTCCATCATCTGTCGTCAGGCACATCTCGCTGCCTCCGTCAACGTAGGAATCGCTCCTCTGGTGGCTGCTTAACATGTCGCTGTCTCGAGTGAGAGGCCTGCGGCTCCCCTCTTGGTTGGTAGTATCCACGGACGCCGGCCTCCTCGGTTGGGGCGCCGTGTTTCTCCACCACAGGGATCAATGCATCTGCTCGGAGCAGGAATCCATTCTTCTGGTCCACATCCTCCAGATTCAAGCCATTTACTTGGCTTCACTGGCTTTTCAGAGGATTCCTGGTGAGGAATCTTATTCGGCTTCAGTCCGCCTTCGCGACCGCGGTCGCTTATATTGATCACCAGGGAGGCTGTCGAAATTCTCTGGCATTGTCTGACAAATTTTTCGTTGGGTCGAGGACGACGACTCGTCCATCTCGAAGGTCAATTTCCCCGGGGTGGACAATTGGAAGGCCGACTACCTATGTCGGCAAGGTATGGACGCGGGCGAATGAGTTCTTCACCCCAGCGTCTTTCTTCAGCCCCGACAGAGGAGGCTCCACAGACGTGGATCTGTTGGCTTCTCGGTGGAACCACATGGTTCCGGTCTTCATGCCTCGCTATCGAGACCACAAGGATGCGGAGGCGGACGCTCTGGTCCAGGACTGGTCCCAGTTTCGCCTCCCCTACGTGTTTCCTCCAGGGCCACAAGGTTCTACGGAAACTCAGAACAGAATGTCGACAAGCCCTGGTCGTCGCCCCGGACTGGCCCTGGGGGGCCTGGGGTCAGGACCTGTTACAGTTCTCGGCGGAAGTTCTGTGGAAGCTCCCGGCCAGACCTCTTGGCGCAAGGTCCATTATTCCACCACATTCCTACGGCCCTCAGCCTGATTTTGTGGCTCTTAAAGACTAGTTGCTGACATTTTGTGGCTTCTCTTCGGAAGTCGCCGCAACCATGAGACGGGCCTGAAACCCTGCATTGGCAAGGAGTTATAGAGGAGTCTGGAAGACCCCTTTTTTTCTCGGTGCGGTCTCAATGGAAAGTCTCCTTGGCCTTTCTCCCAACCCTCCTTGACTTCCTTCAATCAGGGTTACGTAGGGGCTTGGCCCTTAGCTCCCTCAAAGGACAGACTTCTGCACTCTCTGTGCTATTCATCAGACGTCTGGCTACCCTTACTCAGGTGACGTCGTTTGTACAGGGAACAATTCACATCGTTCCTCCATGCAGATCTCCTTTGGGATCCCTGGGACCTTAATCTGGTCCTTGCGGCATTACAAAAATCGACTGTCGATTCTCTGAGGAAGGTCTCTCTCCAGACTCTCTCGCTCAGAAAGTTGCCTTTCCTGGGGCCTTTTCCCTTCTGCGGAGGGGGTTAGAGCTGCCGGCAATGTATTCCTAGTGATCACCTGGATTAAGTGGGGCTCCGGCCTGTGGCAGAGTTCTTACCTAAGGTGCTTTCTCCGTTTCACCTGAACCAAGACATTGCCCTTCCGGCCTTTTGTCCTGATTCTGGTGTCCAGTGTGAGAACTTTCTCCGTACTTTGGACCTGGTCAGGGCTGTCAGGATTTATGTCCCCTACACGGCTTCTTTTCGCCGTGCGGATGCCTTGTTCGTTCTTACGACAGGTCAGAACCAAAGGTGATTCACAGCTCCTATCCAGGAAGCTTACCTTTCCTCTGGTACCCTTTGCATGCGGGTATTAAGGGCATTCCACAAGTGCTGTGGGTGCCTCGTGGACCTTATGTCATCAGGCCACGGCACAACAGGTGTGTCAGGCTGCCACTTGGTTTGTCTTCACACCTTTGCAAAACACTATCAGATTCATGCGTATGCTTCGGCTGATGCTAATGTGGGCACACGGATCCTTCAGGCGGCGGTTGCTCACATTTGAAGTTACTGTCTTGCTTGGGTCTCTTCCCACCCAGGGATAGCTTTTGGACATCCCAATGTCTGGGTCTCCCAATGGAGCGAAAAAGAAAAAGAGAATTTTGTTTACTTACCGTAAATTCTTTTTCTTCTAGCTCCTAATTGGGAGACCCAGCACCCACCCTGTTGGCCCTTCGGGCGTTGTTCTTGTATGTGAGTGACTGGTGTTGTACATGTCGCTCTATCAGCCCTGTCGGCCGACAATGTTTTCCGGACCTTTTGGTCTTGGTGTGGGTTTTATCCTCCTTCCTGCTTGTGCACCGAACTGTTGGAATTCCTCCTGGAGGGGGTGTATAGGCAGTAGGGGAGGAGTTACACTTTTCAGTGTAATACTTTGTGTGTCCTCCGGAGGTCGGAAGCTATACACCCAATGTCTGGGTCTCCCAATTAGGAGCTAGAAGAAAAAAATTTACGGTAAGTAAACAAAATTCTCTTTTTCACATTTTTGGTTAGTACAATGAACCTCATTTCAAACCTGTCCATCAGTTATTACATATATCACACTGAAATATATGTTGCAAAAAACAATTTTAAACAAAAAAAAAATGAGTAAGATTAAGAGGGGTGCCCAAACTTTTTCATATGACTGTAATTTCCGTGCAGAATTTGATCTGTGCTATGGATTTTCAAACCTGGTGGAATATGTAAATTCTTTGGGTGAATTTTGACTGTGGGTTTACCCTTTGAGAATATAAATTATGAGATCCACACTAGTGGTGGGTGAACCCAAACTATAAAGTTCTTGATCCATACTAGACACCTTGTGTTCATTCATGTACTCTGAACACAGACTTCTCAGGGAAGTCTGTGTTAATGTTCAGGCTCGGCTCAGGGAGCTGCAAAAGGAAGCAAAACTTTGAATAACCAGTTAAATCATACTTGCTACGCCGCTCTCACACTTGCTTCCGGATCTGCTCATTGAGCCTCATACACATTCACTGCTTCTCCCCCACCCACCCTCTGTGATTGGTTTCATTCACATGCCCTCCTTGCCTACATCTGTGATTGACTGCTGTACACATGCACACATACTGCTGTAAATATAAATACATAATTGGAAAAAATAGTGTGGGGTCCCCCATATTTAGAATTTTCAGCACAGATAAAGCAGACGGCTCCAACCAGAAACCCCCAGCTGTGCTCTTTATATTGACTGAATATCAAAATACAGGTACCCCACATTTTTGTTAGTTTTTTAAATCATTTACATAATTAACAAAGAGGTCCCCCAATTTAATACTCAGTCAAGATAAAGCACACAGCTAGGGGTTGGTATTCTCCACCTGAGGAGGCAAATGTTTATTGGGCCCTCCAGCCTTAAAAGACCAGCCCACAGGCGCCTCAGAATTTGGTGCATTCAGTAGATGCGCCAAATCCTGACGCTTTACCCCGGTGCCTCCTGATGGCCCTGATGCAGTGGCAATCGGAGTAATATAAGGGGTTAATGACAGCTGCGATTTGGCAAATATCACAGCTGCTATCAAACCCTAGGTTAGTGATGAGTTTGCGTTTTTGAGTCCCCCACTCTCCCTCCATCATTAACCTGTAAATCAAAAAAATAAACACAAACACTGAAAAATCCTTTATTACAAATTAAGCACATACACCCTCTTTCTCCCCTTTATTATTTTTTTCCCCAATGTGGGGCTTATTGTTGCCGCATGGGTTTTTTTTTTGCCTTCCTCTGGATCAACATGTTAAGCTATGGGTTGAACTAGATGGACGTAAGGTCTTCTTTCAACCTTGAATACGATGTTAAACCCCAAACAACACCCTATGTTAAAAATAATCCAGCCTACTATGTCCTGCGACGAAACTTGGTCTGCTACACCCAGAAGCTGGGGTGATGAAAAAAGCGTCCTCTCACTGCGGCTCTGGGACCACACTGACTGCCGCAGGGGAGCTTTTGCTATAAGAAGCAGTGACCTCACTGGAGGGCTACTTCGAAGTACTTCGTTGAGTCCACTGCCAGATTGCAGGACATGGCCATGTCTCACAATCCGGCAGCAGACTTTTTTTTAAGAACATCTGCGAGTTCACCGATTTCTAATCTGCACGATATCAACAATAAAATCCACATGTAACAATTCTGGATTTGCTACTGATCTTCACCAAATATAAAAAATAATGTACACTTTTTCTGTCACATGTGAATATATCCTCAGTGTTACTTTGCCCATTCACCGAAAAACTGCTAGGACTTTAAATGACAAATAGATCAGGTTAAAATGTTGTTTTGTGGTGAACTGGACATTGACTACACCACTTAGGCTGCCTTCACACTTGCAGATGCATCTGCAGCGTTTTGCAGATGCATCTGCAAGTATCAGCATGCAGACCGCGGCCCCTATGTTTATAATGGGGCGCACCGCGGTCTGAAAGCACTCATTCATTCCTATATGTGAACCGTCCGCAGGCGGATGCCTGCTTACAGATCACACACTCCCGCCCGCACCATGGACGCGACATCTCGCGTCCATGGTGCGGGCGGGAGTGTGTGATCTGTAAGCAGGCATCCGCCTGCGGACGGTTCACATATAGGAATGAATGAGTGCTTTCAGACCGCGGTGCGCCCCATTATAAACATAGGGGCCGCGGTCTGCATGCTGATACTTGCAGATGCATCTGCAAAACGCTGCAGATGCATCTGCAAGTGTGAAGCCAGCCTTACGGTGCTTTCACACTGGCGGTTTTGCCCGAATACGGCTGATCAGGACAAAAAACGCATCCGCATTCCTAGAAGTCCCATGCTCACTGTGCTTCTCCACACCGCAGCGTGTTTTCACCTGCTGTGCGGGTTGCTGGACTCCTGCATCTCTGCAGCATGTTAATTTAATGTTGTGGAGTCTGAAGAGATCTCCAGTGGGTGAATGTAGGGAGAAGCCGCCCTGCATCCAACATCATCTATCTCCACAGGGCGGTTGCACGCTCCCTGCATTCACTAGCGGCTTCCTGCAGGTCTGGAGGTCCAGCACGCAGTGCCTCCAGATAGTGTACGCATACTCTCAGAAGTAAGTATGGATATAATTATTTATAGATTTTTTTTTTAATGTATTTTGCTCTAGGCAAAGGTCCTGGTAAAAGAAGGGGTCCAACTATTAAAATTTCTGGTGTACAAGTGAATGTTAAGGCTATTATTCAACATGAAGAAGACTTTGAAATTCTTTATAAATCCATTCCTAAAGATTCAGAGGAAAAGAAAAAGTGAGTATGGTGTTCCACATTGTTTTTAATTTTTTTTTTTTTTTTTTAACCAAGATAGTCCAGTTGTGTTTATATTGTGTCCCTTACAACTGCTAGCCTATAAGGTACTGTACTTTGGAATAGTTTTAGGCAGGTGCGGGAAAAAATGTTGCACATTTTAAGAATGTTTTAAAATATTGACGCGTTATTAGTTTTTTTTTTATCAATAAAATAAAAAGTGAATGAACAAATCTAAATCAATTCAATATTTGGTGTGATCGCCCTTTGCCTTCAAAACTGCATCAATTCTTTTGCATACACTTGTAGACAATGTTTTGAAAAAACACAGCAGGGAAGTTGTTCCAACATCTTGAAAACTAACCTCAGATCTTGTGTGTATGTAGGCTTAGGGCCACGTCTCACACACAGATATTTGTGCAGATATTGTTCACAGATCTCTGGTTGCAGTGAAATCATGGACACATTAATCCATTTATATACAGCCACAAAATGGAACAATGTGTCCATGATTTCACTGCAACCAGAGATCTGTGAACAATATTGCACAAATATCTGTGTGTGTGACGTGGGCCTTACACATATCCTTCTGCGGCCATGCAATCCTAGGCAGACTTGATGTTGATATCAGGACATCACTTCCAGGGCTTTTTGTTCTTTTTTCATATCATAGGTCATATATCGTGGCATAGTAAAATAGTAACATGTCACAAGGCAGTTATACTGCATCAGTAAGGTCTCTGCCAGGCAAACATTTAAAAGCAAACTAGGGTTTCAAGATGTGCTTTTTTAAACTCATTTGAAAGAGCACCAATAAATGGGTAACACTGGGGACAATATACACAATGGTCTTTCAAGGAAACATTGTGCAGTATATGAAAGACACATCATGCTCCCTTCCCTTCAAAATCGCAATGTGTCAGCAGTTCCATCAGCTCAGAGCTGACAGCAACCAATGGGACATCTGGCAATATGTGGTCTTCATGGCAGTATTGTAGCCTCATAGCTATACCTTCAATATGGAAAGAAGAAAAAGTGACTCATTTTAGGATGAAAATATAGGAATATTTGGGCAAAAAAATGCAGCAATATTAATAAATGTCTGTAGGCAACAGTGAAGCACACTTGGAGGTTCATTGTAGTTTGTTGCTGCATTTCAGCAATTGGAGTTAGGGATTTGCTCAGGATTGAAGAGGTCCTCCGTGTTGTGAAATACAGACAGTCACTTATTCATTATGCAATACCATCAGGAAGCAACAAATTGGCTCCAAATTTAGTCAGCAACAGGACAATGACACCAAACATACAGTCAATGTCATTAGAAATGATCTTCAGCATAAGGAAGAACAAGGAACACTGGAATACTCCACAGAGCCCCGATATCAATATCATACTGTCTGTGTGGAATTATATGAAGACAGAAGGATTTGCACAAGCTATATCCACAGAAGATCTGCAGTTAGTTCTCCAAGATGTTTGGAACAACCACCCTGCCAAGTCCCTTCAAAAACTGTGTGCAAAATAATTGTTAAACGATAAGGAAAGGAAATCCAACATCCACGTCAAGGTGCTGGTTAAAACATGACGTTTATTTCAATCCAGGTACAACAAAGAGTGCAATAAAATCAACACATCGTAGACGAATCCAGTCTATGCGTTGAGTTGACTTCAGCCCTTACTCATAAGAGTCAGCCTGAAATGCATAGACTGGATTCGTCTATGATGTGTTGATTTTATTGCACTCTTTGTTGTACCTGGACTGAAATAAATGTCATGTTTTTAACCATCTCCTTGAGGCGGATGCTGGATTTCCTCTGCTTATCGTTTCCTACACACATGGAACCGGCCTGGTGAGTCTGAGCATTACAATCAGAGACATTCATCCTTGGACATGGTGAGCTGTGCTATTTTTGTCTTTTATTGCAAAAGCATTGATGCCTAGATGCTGTAATGAAAGCAAGTGATTGCATCAAATATTGATTGTTAGATTTCTCTTTTGTTCATTCACTTTGCTTTTTAATTGATAAACTATTAACTTTTCAGTTTTTAAAAGCATTCTTACTTTGCAGTTTTTTTTTTGTTTTTTTTTTGCACCTGCCAAAACTTTTGCACAGCATTGTATGTAGAGCAGGGCACAAGAACCTGTTAATTGGAAGTATCATGGGTAATTCATGGCTGTTTGCCAGCCTGGTAGTAGAGCACCAGGTCTAGCAAACTGCTCTGAAGGGCAGGTCTACACATGGCATAAAGTATGATTCTGATCCATAGACTGCTTGTCAGGGCTGCACAGTCCATTGGACAGTGTGAGCCCTTAAACTCAGGCGGCAAGTAGGCAGTGGGAGCGGCTGTGTAGAAAGGGGCAGCGCCATCTCCAAACGGCGTGTTCATCTTTGACAGGCGCCGCCAGCTGCGGTAAGACACAGCCTCTCCCCTTGCTATAGAGATGATGCTCATAGAACCCCCAACGCCCCCCAGAACCCCCCCCCCCCCCCCCCCCTCCACCCCCGCTCCTCACCTGCGGCGAGAGATGACAGCACCTATCAAACCCGACCCCCACCCCCGCTCCTCAATTAGGGCTTCGGGGGGGCTTGATGCATCCCTGCTGCTTGTTAAAAAATACAGTTAAGCATAAAAATGGTATTGAAAGATCTTCGGGCAGGACATCCCCCCTCATAGGTGGCTGTTCCTTTTGTTTTCTCAGGTTCCAGTTATCTAGTCGAGTTAAAGCTGCTCACTTTGATGTGGATTGGGGTGTAGAAGATGACTCCCATTTGCTCTTGGGGATAGTTGAACATGGCTATGGAAACTGGGAGCTCATGAAAAGCGATGCAGAGTTGAAGTTGACTGATAAGGTAATCGATTTTGCCTATTTTATGGTTTATACATTCTTGCATGAACTGGACAATTTATATATCACAGTTAATCACTTTTTATAAAACTAGCGGCATGAAGACATATCCAGTGTATATGTCCTATTGAGCCGCATGGATATCATAGAAGGGCTTGATAAACCAATGCCCTTCTAAGGGTGCTTTCACATCAGCGTTTTTCGTAATTCGCGGCAGATGTGGTGAAAAAACCGCATCTGCCGCGTTTGCCGCATAACCGTTCCACTTGCGGCGCGGTTGCGTTTTTTTCTATGCAAAGTATAGGGGGACTTGCGGCAGATGCGGCAAGTGCGGTTTTGCACTTGCGGCAGGTGCGGCCGCGAAAAAAACCGCGGCTTACTGCGGTTTTTTTCGCGGCCTCACCTGCCGCAAGTGCAAAACCGCACTTGCCGCACCTGCCGCAAGTATGCCTATACTTTGCATAGAAAAAACCGCAACCGCGCCGCAAGTGGAACGGTTATGCGGCAAACGCGGCAGATGCGTTTTTTTCACCGCATCTGCCGCGAATTACGAAAAACGCTGATGTGAAAGGGCCCTTACTTAGCAAATCCTGTAATTGTCACCATGAATGGCCATGTGCACACTGAGTATTTGGTGAGCTTTTTATCTCGGTATTTATTCCTCTCTTGGTTTTGACTTACAATCAGAAGAAAAGTATAATAGAAAGACGTCCCCACTCTTGCTTTTTATAACCACTTCTGGTTTTGTCTAACAAATACAGAGTTAAAACCCCTCACCAAATACTCAAGGTGTGAATGTGAACGGATACTTCATTTTCACTGTAGGGAAATATCTTGGTTGGCAGCGGGAGCAGAATTTAGGGCAGCTGTCATATTTAGAGAGCTTGTCTATGATGAAGTAGCTCATTGAAATAGTTGCAGTGGTCTCAGACATCGCAAAGAGAATCAAAGGAGTAAATCTTAACACTCAAAAAATCCCAAAGCTCCTGCACTTGTTCTTTGCTACTAATGATAATACTTTACTATTTGGGAAATGCAAGGAGTAGTTTGGATCGCAGCTAAATAATCTGTGCATATATAAGGTGAATCACTCACTACTTTACCTGGAAAACCTCTAAAAGAGCCGGTCTATCGTTCTGATGTTTGGACTGTACATACTGTTCGTGAGAAACTGATGTTTTAAATCAGGTGTTGAAAATGTCCTTCACTTTCATCCAAGTATGCTTGCTCGCACCGTTCCATATTGTTGAGTGTATTCTGCATCCCGAGTTTCTCGCTCTATAATATTTATGAGTGTCAGTAATAAATCACGCCTTGATACTGTACTCCTGAGCTTTCTAATGACCCCAAAAATAAAAATCCTGCAGTATTAAATCAGGCAATCTTAAAAGAAAAGCAAGCACCACACATAAACTACCGATACTTAGAAAGACGTGCAAGTCTATCTCATGGTAGGGACAATCGACAAGGCAATAAGTCAGCAAGACCAGTCTACGCGAAGATGTTTCTTGTGGCTGAGGTTCAGTCTACTCTTACCTCTCATGAATCAAAAGTATGTACAGTCCTTATTTCAGTACAGTCAGTCGTCCGTTTTGGAAATAACAGCAATTTCGCTCTCGCCTTCATTGGGGGACACAGACCATGGGAGTTAGACTCAGCTGTCTTTAGGAGGCTGACACTAAGTAGCCAGAACAAGTTAACCCCTCCTCTGCAGCGTACACCCTCCTGCTGGCTCAAGCTGAAGCCAGTTTCAGCTTAGTGTTAGCAGGAGGCAGATTTGACTCTGAGGGTGCGTTGACACATATGTCAACGCACCCTCAGCGTATTTGCTGCGTATTGTTACTCGAGTGCTCTTTCAGTTTTTGTAGCCAAAACCAGGAGCGGCTGATTAAAACCTGCAGTGAGTGATTAAATACAGAAGTGGAGCACTTGTTTCTATTAGACTTTTCCTCTGATTGTTCCACTCCTGGTTTTGGCTACAAAAACTGCAACAGCACTCGCGTAAAAATACGCAGCATGTGAACGCACCCTGAACCTTTTTTAGCCAGAGCACACCTGATGTCTTTAACTTAATTTTTAATTTTAATTTTTTTCACTTTTTTTTTTTTATGTCACCTTTAGTGCCCACAGATTCGGACTGACCGGCTCTGGGTCACCCTTAGGGGTGTCGTCCCTTTGGGGATCTAGATGCCTAGCTGGATGGATCCAGCCGTCCATGCACAGACCTCGCTGGAGGATCTCCTTCCTATCCCACCCTCCGGTTGTGGAGTAAGGGCTAATGGGATGATGGGCTCCCCAAGCAGCCTCATAGCCTGTCTCCTAACAGTGGGTAGAAGCGGCCAGGAGCAGCAGCTCTCTCCTCCCCCTCACAGCAGGGAGAAGCACCAGGACCCCTAGGCTCTCCCACACCGCAGGGAGAACAATCAAGAGACCACCTGCAGCAGCTTCCGCAGCCGGGACACAGCGCCTGGGTGAGATAGCGGCTGGCCACGGCGGGCGCTTTCACTAGCGGCGCTGCCGGAATCATGGTGGCCAAGCCGCAAATACAGCCCCCAGCTTTGCGGCCTAGCCCCAAGGTGCTCCGCCCCATCACACCCACAGCCGGCGGCGGGCAAATCAAGCTCCCAACTGGCACTGCATCACTAATGCTCTGCCCCACTCTGGCTCACATCTCGGAAGCTGCGAGATCTCCAGTGCTCCTTTGCAGTCCGGCACCTCCCCCTCAGGGTCCAGGGATACACGTTTGCAGGCTGCTTTTTTTGTCAGGAACAAAGGTTCCTTCGTGCCATTCTCTACCTGCACTTCCCAGAGCCTGGCACCCTCCCATGGCAGGCCCCCCTCTCAGGCCCCAGGAGCCATTTTGGTCGCCGGCCAGCTGTGGGTAGTAGCATAACCCTGCTCTCTACAGCAGACCACAGCGCTCCCTGCACAACAGTGCTGAATCTTCTGAAGACAGTGGCTGCCTAAAGGATATCCTTCCACGGGGGTTAAGCATCCGCAGGTCTGGTAATCTGATACTACAGAGATACTTAGCAGCTCACTTACAGCATAGCTATGCCCAACTCAAAGAGCTCTAGGGCCCCCAAGGAACACACTGTGTATTATATTAACTGCTTAACATGCCAAACAAGGCTGCCCCAAGCTCATTCCACCCCATACTGCCAGCCATGTACTCTAGAGCGGGACCAACAATCAGCCGCCGAGACAGGGCCCAGCACACACATCCCTCCTGAGTGGGTATCCTCACTGACCCAGAAGGTCTCTCAGACCATTTCCCAGGCCCTGCTACATCGTCCAAATCCCACGGGACTCCCCGTCGGGGCCTCAGAGGACCACCCCAATGCAGGAGACCCCTCTTCTGACCGGGGTCTTAGCTCAGTCGCAGTCACTGAATCGACTAGGAAAACAGGACAGAGGAGTTCATCCCCCAGCCCCTCTCACGCCTCGGAATCGATTGCCCCCAGATTAGGCCCTCGTTCCCCGGGAGAGGACTCGGATTCTGTGTTTGAAGATGACGCAGCCTTTGACCTGCATTTCCCGGACACATGGGCATTGGTAGACAGCCTTATTATGGCCATCAACCAGACATTAAAAATAGAAGACGACTCCGTCAGCGTACAGGACAACGCAATCTGCTTCAAGAGATCCAGGTGCGCGCACAAAACCTTGATGAATTCAAAGACATACTGTGAAGATACAGGGATCACCCTGAAAGGAAGTTTACCGGGCACAGGCTCATAGATTTACATTGCCCCTTCCCTGCCGATCTGTGCAAGGAATGGGCTCACTCCCCGGCCGTGGGCCCTGCAATTTCAAGGCTGTTCACAAGGATCCTTCTGTCCCTACCAGACGGAGCGTCCCTTAAGGACCCCACAGATAAACAGATCGACACCCTCTCTCGCTCTGTGTTTGAGTCGGCAGGCGCAATATTTTCACCGTTCTTTGCCTCGGTCTGGGTGGCCAAAGCCCTAGCGTCATGGTCAAAATCTCTTTGCGAGGAAATTCAAAGCCATTTGCTCCCAACGGAACAAGTCAATTTGGCATCTTAGAACTCAGTAGCCGGATAATTTCTAATCAACGCCTTCTTGGACGTGGCAAACTGTGCGGTTCAATCGGTCAGCAACATTACTGTCCGCAGAGCCCTTCGGCTCAGAAACTCAAACGCAGACTGCCCTCCAAAAAAAATCCCTAACCAACCTTACTTACCAGAGCGGTTGCCTTTTTGGGGAAGGCCTCGATAGACTTATTGCCGATGCGACGAGAGGCAAAAGCACCTCCCTCCCACAATTTAAACCTCTGCGGTTTGCTTCCAGACGTCTGCTTTCGGCCCTTTCAACTCTTTGGCGGATTGGTCAATCCACAGACAACTCCCAGACCAGCTAGGTCCCCCTGCAAGGACAGACAATGCCAGCCGTCTTTCAAGACAAACACAGTCCCGCAGGTTCCAAACGGTGTGACTTTTATCCCCTTTCGGAAAGCGATACCAAAGAAGGCAGCCGTCTGCTCCTCTTTAGCCAAGTCGGCTTTCCATAGTAGAGGACAAGTGGGTTAGGGACTTTGTATCCTTAGGATACAGAATAGAGTTCACAAGCCTGCCGCTCGCGCATTCCATCAGGCAGTCGACTACCTGCGACAAGCAAGGTAATCGCAAATTCCCAAAAGATGAGCGCTTCAAGGGGTTCTACTCCAACCTATTCAATGTACCAAAGAAGAATGGATCCGTCCGTCCTATTTTAGATTTAAAGCTTCTCAACAGACACCTCAAAGTCCGCTCCTTCTGCATGGAATCCCTGCGGTCAGTGATAGCCTCCTTGGAGAGCGGGGAGTTCCTGCTGTCTCTCGACATCCAGGATGCCTACCTCCACATTTCCATTTTTCCCAGTCACCAAAAATTCCTTTGCTTCGTTGTACAGTCAGCATTTCCAGTTCAGGGCCCTACCCTTCGGCCTGGCCACGGCCCTCCGAGTGTTCACCAAGGTCATGGCGGCCATCATGACCATCCTGCACTCCCGGGGTGTCGTAGTCCTTCCATATCTGAACGACATCCGCATAAAGGCCCCGTCCTTCCGGACTTGTGCAGAGAGCGTACAGATCACCATCGACACGCTCGCCTAGGATGGATGGTCAACCTAGAAGAATCCTCTCCAATTCCAACGCATCTCACCTTCCTAGGGATGGTCTTCGACACGGCCCAGGGATTAGTTTCTCTCCCACCAGACAAGTCAGCAGCTCTCTGCCAAGGATCTCTTGCCCTCAGATGCCCAACTCCGCACTCCATCCTATTCAGATTGACAGTCCTAGGAATGATGGTAGCTGCGATGGAGGTAGTCCCATTTGCCCAACTGCATCTCTGACCCCTGCAGTTGGCACTCCTAGCCTCTTGGGATCGGAAAACCTCATCCCTAGACCTGAAGATCCACTTGAGCTCTTAGGTCAGACGCTCGCTCTTGTGGTGGACCCTTCAGTCCTCACTGCAACTGGGCAGATCCTTTCTCCTTGTACATTAGAAAGTGGTCACCACCAACGCCAGCTTCCTAGGCTGGGGAGCGGTGTTCCTCCAGCACACCACCCAAAGAAGGTGGAGTCCTCATGAGACCCTGCTTCCAATCATCATCTTCGAAATAAGGGCCATCCTACTAGCACTGCACAAGTTTCATCACCTCCTAGCAAGTCACCCCATTCGGGTGCAATCCGTCAACGCGACAGCCGTGGCATACATAAACCACCAGGGAGAAACCCACAGGAAGGCGGCCATGCGCAAAGTGCAGTGGATCCTTTGTTGGGTGGAGACCAACCTTTCGCTCATCTCAGCAGTGCACATTCCCGGTGTTGAGAACTGGGCGGCTGACTTCCTCAGCCACCAAGGTCTCGCGTCGGGAGATTGGTCCCTCCTCCTGGAGGTGTTCCATCAAATCTCCGATCGGGTGGGGGACTCCGGATGTGAACCTCATGGCGTCTTGGCTGAACCCTAAGGTCCCTTCATTCGTAGCATGGTCTTGCCATTTATTAGTCATAGGGTCGGACACGCTCGTCCTCCCATGGGGAGGGTTCAAACTCCCATACATAAAAGCAGAGCAGGTCACGGTCATCTTGATCGCCCCGGACTGGCCTCGCCGTCTGTGGTATGCGGAACTAGTCCAACTTGTAGTCGACACCCCCTGGCATCTGCCAGACCGGCCAGACTTGCTCTCTCAGGGCGCACTCTACCACCAGAACTCAGGGGCCATGAATTTGACGGCCTGGCTCTTGAAACCTGGATCTTGACTCAGGCCGGATTTTTGCCCAAAGTGATCAACACTATGATCAGAGCCAGAAAACTGTCGTCCATACGCATCTACCACCGCACTTGGAAGACGTTTTTTCCTAGTGCCAAAGTCATGGTCACTCCCCTATGGTTCTCTCCATCCCGGTGGTTCTGGCTT
This sequence comes from Allobates femoralis, assembly GCA_033576535.1. NCBI lineage: Eukaryota > Metazoa > Chordata > Amphibia > Anura > Aromobatidae > Allobates > Allobates femoralis. The sequence continues at coordinate 135,365,911 of JARQOC010000004.1, read as the reverse complement.
TCCTTCAATCTGGGTTGAACCAGAGTCTAGCCTTGAGTTCCTTGAAAGGTCTGATCTCCGCTTTATCAATCCTCCACCAGAAGCGACTCGCCTCATGTTCTCAGGTTAACACATTCATTCAAGGAGTTTACCATCTAGCACCTCCCTATCGATCCCCCCTCGAGCCCTGGGACCTTAATTTGGTATTGAATGTTCTACAGGGCCCCTTTGAGCACTTGAGGGATACGCCACTATTACGCCTCTCCTGGATAGTTGCCTTCTTAATAGCGATCACTTCCATCAGGAGAATATCTGAGCTGGCGGCACTCTATTGTAGGTCACCCTTCCTCGTATTCCACCAGCACAAGATTGTTCTCTGACCCTAGCCACATTTTCTCCCAGAGGTGGTGGCTTCTTTCCACTTGAACGAGGAAATGATGTTGGCTTCATTTTATCCAGTGCCGTCCAACAGCCGGGAGGCCTCTCTGCTCTCGATGGATCTCGTCAGGGCTCTTTGTTGGTACGTTTCTCGTACCGCTCCGTACAAGAAGTCAGACATCCTCTTCGCCCTTCCCGAAGGGCATAGAAAAGGAATGCCGGCCTCTAAGTCCTCGATTGCTCGGTGGATAAGATCGGCGATTCAAGAAGCCTACAAGTTCAGGGGAAGAGCGTTCCCACAGTTCCTCAAGAGACACTCCATAAGGGTAGTGGGCGCCTCCTGGGCCTTCAAGCATCAGGCGACAACTCTTAAGGTGTGTAAGGACGCAACTTGGTCTAGCCTGCATAACTTCTCAAAACATTATAGAGTCCATACCCAGGCATCCTGCGATGAAAGATCCTGCAGACAGCGATTGCTCACCTCTGAAGGAGGTTGCAGCGCCACCCCTTTTTTTTGTGCTTTGTAATTAATGTTTGAATGTTTGCAGTTAATATGTCCGTTATTCAGTGTGTAGTTTTCCTAGTACCCCTCCCAGGGACTACTTTTAAACGTCCCATGGTTTGTGTACCCCAATGAAGGCTAGAGAGAAAGAGATTTTTGTGTACTCACCAAAAAATCTTTTTCTCTGAGACTTCATTGGGGGACACAGCACCCAGCCCTACTACAACCTCGGAACGATTCATTGAGTTCATGTCCTTAGTTTTTCCTGTTCATTGAGTGGTGCATATATGATACTGTAATGTGTTGTGTGTTTCATCCTACTGCTTGGTCACCAAACTGGCTTCAGCTTGAGTCAGCATGAGGGTGTACGCTGCAGAGGAGGGGCTAACTTTTTTTGTATACTGATAGGCTGTTTAGATTGTGAGCCTCAATAGGGACAGCATTACTCATGTATGTAAAGTGCTATGGAATTAATAGCGCTATATAAATTAATAAATTATTATTATTATTATTATTATTACTTCGTGTCAGCCTCCTTAAGACAGCATTCATGGTCTGTGTCCCCCAATGAAGTCTCAGAGAAATACACAAAAATCTCTCATTTTCTGGGTAAAGTACGAATTGAATCACCCTGTATATTGTTATAGAAGCATTATTCCAGCAACTGAATATGACATTTCGACTAAAGGCTTTCCTATCTGAATTGAAGGCATGCCCTAGTAATAAATAAGCCAACACTTTACATAGGAAAACCCCCTGTGTGTGTGTGTGTGTGTGTGTGTGTGTGTGTGTGTGTGCGCATTATATATTATACATGTTCTTGATGTATGAATTCTGCATGTGTTAAGTGTTCCTCTGTGTTTAGATCTTACCTGCAGAAACTGAGAAAAAACCTCAAGCAAAACACTTACAGACCAGAGCAGATTATCTGCTGAAACTTCTTAAGAAAGAAGTGGAAAAAAAAGAAGGCGGTCCGACAGAAGAGGTGAGAGCGTTTGCAGTGATTTTATTTTCTTATGTCATGTTGTGTGTGGGTGTATATATAATCTTTGCTAGAGGTTTAGGCATATTTGTCTATTTAATAGGCAAAAAAGAAAAGAAGGCCACGTGCAAAGAGGGATAGTGCAGGCAAAGTGAAGGATGAGCATGGCAATGAGATCTCTTCACCTAGGCTTTCTGACCACCCATCAGAAGATGCAGAAACCAAGGTGTGTACACTTCTTTGCTGTCAAAGTTGCACATAGGCATAACTTGAGACAAGCATGTGTTATTTTTCCCTGACACAAGAGTACGTTCCCTAAACTTGGCTGCAGGGATTGATATCCCTTCAGTTATAAGACTGAGGTTGGCTATTAATATTGAGTAGTTAGATTTGGCTTTCAGACAGCATTTCTGTTAGTCTTATAACAATCTATTCTGGCCGAGGTCAGTGCACGTTGCAGAGTATTTTACGTTCTCACGGAAAAAAATTAGAAATTTGTTTTCTCAAACTGTTACCATGAAGCTATGAGCACACAGTTCTATAGAATATCTTCCATTAAGTCATAGCTCTGGGATTTCCTTTAATTAAACGAAAATCAATGCCAGCCTAATAATCCTCCTGTACAGATCACTGGAGTACGTCTCCTAGGCTGACGTTACTACCACAACGAGTGCCACATTGTCAGTGCGGTCATTCTCTTGTTGGTGCTTAGTTCTGGCTATTGCTTTATTGATTTAATTGCTTTAATATTGGTTTTATGCCACTCATAGGTATATTCTGTATTGGGTTCATCAAGCTCTTCTACTTAACCTGCATTTGATGCAGTGGTAGGTAACAGTCACCTTTGTATGGTGTAGACCATTTTTTTATCAAATGGAAAACTAAATTCTTCATCATCCTTAGGGGTATCATATTCTCCATTTATACCAGTGACCATGTACCGTTGGGTCCAGGAATTTGTGAATATTGGCCCAAGCATTTTAGCACTGTACCAAAACCTATTCAAGAACAGTTATATAATCAATAAGAGATTAAATAAAAATGTAAATGCTGGTTACACTTTAAGGAAACCTGAAAATCTACACTTCAATTGCATCTGAGTTGTTTGTATTTAAATAAAAAAATAGTGGCATTTAGAGTCCAAATCACTTAGATCCAGTCACTGTCCAAATATTTCAGGACTTAAGTGTATATTGTGTTTTACTAGGAGGAAATCTGTCCATTTCTTAAATCCTAACAGCTAAGAATCAACCCCGTGGTATAAAATATCACAACCACCCCTCTAGCTAAAGCAGCCGTCACACGCACAGATATCTCTTGCGATATTGTAAGCGATCACGTGCACGCGCGATTGCTTACAATATCGCTCACATCGCTGGTGAGCTGTCACACAGACAGACTCACCAGCGATGTGGAGCCGCGATCTCGCTGGTTACTATGGTACACATTGGGTTACTAGGCGCCGCGCGGCGCTTAGTAACCCGACGTGTACCATAGTTACCATCTCCCAGCATAGGCTCTGCCCCTGGGAGATCGTTCATCGTGGTGTTATACACCACGATGAGACAGATCGTGACATCGTTCATCGCTAGATCTGAGCTCCGGAGCTCAGATCTGCGATGTCATGATCAAGCGATTTTACATAGTAAAATCGCTTGATTACATGCAACGATGGCAAAACGATATCACTTAAGCGATCAAAAAGGAGATCGCTTAAACGATATCGGGCTTAAAATCGTTGCGTGTGACGGCCGCTTTAGTAAATAACTTGATTTAAAGGAAACCTGTCACTTTAGAAAACACTATTAACCTAAAGATATGTGGTCAATCTGAAGGTTAATGGCATTTGATTGTCATTAAGAATCAGACTGAAGGTGGTGATATGTCCATCATCTGGGCACCTGAGAAGCAGCAGGTTGGACATAGCATGTGTCTTCCCCACTGTCCTAGTATTTGGTGCTGCAGTCTGGCATTACATGCTATAATTTAGTTACTATAAATTACAAAAAAATCATTTTCCATTGTAGACATAGTAAATAGTGCTAATTTTAGTAAATGTCAGGTCTTTCGTCATATTGCTTCCTATTTATCCAATTTCCCAGGGCACACTGTAGGGATAGCTCATGCATAAAGTCCTCTTTGGAGGATAGAATGGCTGAACTCGCTAATCTGACAAGGGTCTAGTACTTTGGGATATGTGGTGTAGGTAGAGCAGCTATGAACCTTTTGGCTACAATGAATTGCGTCGCTTTTATTTTCTCGTTTTCTGAGTCATTGATCTATCTCAGTGCTACAGGACTAATAGGAGTTTTCTCTTCAGGAGGATGGCTCTCTAAAGAGTCCAAACAAGAAGAAACAAAAGAAAAAAGACAACAAGGAAAATAAAGACAAACAGAACCAAAAAAAGGACGGCCCCAAAGAGAAGAGAAAGCCAAAAGAAAAGGTATACATTATGGTTAAATTCTTAAGCCACTTTTAAGCCCCGTTGCATATGCATTAGACTAATGTTGGCCAAAACCACCATATCGCTGGGTTTGACCGAGAGTCTAATTTGTATGGCAGCCCTGGATCATTTATGTTAGGCAAAATATCAATCTGACACGTCTAATTTCAGAATGACGATCATACTGTCTCCTGGAGATAAGATGCCACCAGTCAGGTCTGGTGACTGCTCACCCATACAGAACACAGGATTGCTCATTGGACTGAGATGGCTTCTGCCCAAATGATCAGCTGAACTATCATTCACCTGAGAGCTATCTAATGCGTATGGCTCGCCACCCTACAAGGCATCTCGCCAATGGTTGACAATACTTTGAGAGTCACAAAACCAAACCTAAACAGAAGATTTACAGCAGAGATCATGAAAATGCCAGAATAAGGTTAATACACACAACATCTGTACACTCAGCCTACATTATATGTCTGGAGCTGTTCCCGGCATATACTGGGGGCGTTCACATATTCCTCCTTTCAGACAAGATACCAATTGTTCTTTTGGTCTCTTTCTGGACTGTGTATGTCTGTTGGCTTAGTGTACCGGAAGGTGCAGAAGACCACTTTTTTAACAATGTATTTATAGTTAATAATGGGTCCTTATTGTGGATAGATGCCTAGGCATCCACCCTGACTGTCCACTGTCAGGTGTATGTCTCCTGATTATACATGCACAAAAGTTGGCAGTGTGTACCTAGCCCTAGACTGGAAAATCTCTTTTAAGCTCTTTTGAGGGTAAAAGTCTGGTCAATGGAGAATAGGCTATCGAAGTCCTGTTAATATTCTGGCTGGTCAATTATTTCACCTTATTAATGTTAGTTTTGATGACTATCCACTAATGGGTTTTTCTTTTTACAATATAGTTGAAGCGGGCTGATGCCAAGGGCGGTGCCCGGAGTAGAAAGAACCAGGGACCTGTTCACATTACAGCCGGGAATGACCCTGTGCCCATTGGGGAAGAGGAGGAGGATGATCTTGATCAGGAAACCTTCAGCATTGTAAGGACATTTTTATTTGTGAGCTGTAATAATGTAATTTGTACTACTAGGTAATGGAAAAGAAGACTGTCAATTGCATGACAAGACTTTGCATGTGGCGTTTATGACCTTAGTTCCAGAGGTCCCTCTTTTGTGGATACCTCTCTGGGTGCTCAGTAGACTGCCACTCCTTCACAACACATAGAGCTTGGTGCAGAAGACATTGCTTCATGTTTTTGCTGACATGGATGATTCAGTTGTGATATTGACACCTGTTCACACACCCTTCCAGCATGGAGGAACTGTTTAGAGTGTGTGCATGTGTGTTTTCTTGTAAATGTACAATACTGGATCATTTTATAGGTGTTTGCCTTTTTGGAGTTTTTTTTCCCAACTATTACAGAAAATTCCACAAGTTATATTGGGTGAACATATTTCTAATCAATGGATTGTTCAGACACAAACAAAAAAAAATTAACTTCTTCAGTCCCACCAATGTAGCACCAATGCACTTACAGACCTGGTGGTCTTTAATTACAGACTTTTCGTAATCTAGTGACCCCTTTGGAATAAACCGTGGCCTTAGTGGTCTAATACTATACTACTGACAATTTTTTTTCTACTTTTTAAGTTCTTGTAAAGTATTCATTCATTTTTTTTCTTTAGTGCAAGGAGAGAATGAGGCCTGTGAAGAAAGCTCTGAAACAACTGGATAAACCTGACAAAGGTTTGACAGTCCAAGAACAGCTGGAACACACAAGGACGTGCTTACTCAAAATAGGAGACCGCATCTCTGAGTGCCTTAAATCCTACTCCGATCAAGAGCAAATTAAGTTATGGAGGCGGTAAGTATGTCTACTGTTGTTACTGCAGGCTACTTTCTTTTGTCAGAAATGTTTTTTTTTTTTGTTTATTTTTTTTTTAAAAGCTTTATTTTGAACTTAAACTCCAGAAAGGTCTAGTGGTTTTCAGCTCTGATTTATCACATTTTCTAGCCATTGTAAATAATAAAACTCTACTGAAGATGTATTGCCAGTCGCCTATGCTTGGTGCTCCTGACATCTGCAGACTAATAATAATCATTTTTTTTATATATTGCCAACATATTCCTCAGCACTTTACAATTCAGAGGGTATACAAAACAATAAAATATTATAATACAGTGCCTACAAGTAGTATTCACCCCCTGCAGATTTAGCTGGTTTGATAAGATGCCAATAAGTTAGAGCCTTCAAACTGCAAACGAGAGTAGGATTTATTAACAGAAGCATAAATCTTACAAACCAAAAAGTTATGTTGCTCAGTTGAATTTTTATAAATTTTAAACATAAAAGTGTGGGTCAATTATTATTCAACCCCTATGTTTAATATTTTGTGGAATAACCCTTGTTTGCAATTACAGCTAATAATCGTCTTTTATAAGACCTGATCAGGCCGGCACAGGTCTCTGGAGTTATCTTGGCCCACTCCTCCATGCAGATCTTCTCCAAGTTATCTAGGTCCTTTGGGTGTCTCATGTGGACTTTAATCTTGAGCTCCTTCCACAAGTTTTCAATTGGGTTAAGGTCAGGAGACTGACTAGGCCACTCCAACACCTTGATTTTTTCCCTCTTGAACCAGGCCTTGGTTTTCTTGGCTGTGTGCTTTGGGTCGTTGTCTTGTTGGAAGATGAAATTACGACCCATCTTAAGATCCTTGATGGAGGAGCCGAGGTTCTTGGCCAAAATCTCCAGGTAGGCCGTGCTATCCATCTTCCCACGGATGCGGACCAGATGGCCAGGCCCCTTGGCTGAGAAACAGCCCCACAGCATGATGCTGCCACCACCATGCTTGACTTTAGGGATGGTATTCTTGGGGTCGTATGCAGTGCCATCCAGTCTCCAAACGTCACGTGTGTGGTTGGCACCAAAGATCTCGATCTTGGTCTCATCAGACCATAGAACCTTGAACCAGTCTGTCTCAGAGTCCTCCAAGTGATCATGAGCAAACTGTAGACGAGCCTTGACATGACGCTTTGAAAGTAAAGGAACCTTACGAGCTCGTCTGGAATGGAGACCATTGCGGTGGAGTACATAACTTATTGTATTGACTGAAACCAATGTCCCCACTGCCATGAGATCTTCCCGGAGCTCCTTCCTTGTTGTCCTTGGGTTAGCCTTGACTCTTCGGACAAGCCTGGCCTCGGCACGGGAGGAAACTTTCAAAGGCTGTCCAGGCCGTGGAAGGCTAACATTAGTTCCATAAGCCTTCCACTTCCGGATGATGCTCCCAACAGTGGAGACAGGTAGGCCCAACTCCTTGGAAAGGGTTTTGTACCCTTGCCAGCCTTGTTACCCTCCACGATCTTGTCTCTGATGGCCTTGGAATGCTCCTTTGTCTTTCCCATGTTGACCATGTATGAGTGCTGTTCACAAGTTTGGGGAGGGTCTTAAATAGTCAGAAAAGGCTGGCAAAAGAGATCATTAATCCACACATGTGAAGCTCATTGTTATCTGTGCCTGAACTACTTCTTAATACTTTAGGGGGACCAAACAGAAGGCTGGTGGTTTGAGGGGTTGAATAATAAATGACCCTCTGAATTAACTTTTAACGCTTTAAAAAAAAAAAAAAAAAAATTTATTGTGGCACTGCATTTCCCACTTCCAGGCTGATCTACAGTCCAAATGTCACAATGCCAAGTTAATTCCGCATGTGTCAACCAGCTACATCTGCAGGGGGTTGAATACTACTTGTAGGCACTGTATATTACTCTACAATAATGTGATAAAATACAATACAGACAATATGAGACAATAAAAAAATAAATTAAAAAAAATCAGAAACAATGAGGAGTGAGGTCCCTGTTCACAAGCTACAATCTATGAAGAAATAGGGGAGGCACAAAAAAGGTAAATGGTAAAAAGAGCCGTCATATATTATACCAATATAATAAATAGGAGATTCACATAATGCTCTATGAACCGGTCACCAGACGGAATCTGTACAAATACAGATAAAGTGCTATATAGTGCATGGGGGCTGTAGAATGTTGACACGAGGCCAGTTTTGGAGAAGGACAAAATGGAAATCGTTACATAGATGAGGTGAGGTGGTAGGCCAGTCTAAAGAAATGTGTGTTTAACGCTCGCTTAAAGCTATGAATATTTGAAATTAATTGAACTCTTCTTGTTAATTAGTTCCACAGAATTGGCGCTGCTTATGAGAAGTCTTGGAGACGGGAGTGGGAGATTTAGATTGTAAGGCTGGCTTCACATTTGCGTTTGTGTCTGCATGCTGATGGCATGCAGACACAAACGCAGTGCAAAGCAGGGCCGAAAGATGTGTCCACAGCGGAGAATGTCCGCCTGCGGACACATCACTGTGGAGCCCAGCAGCCAATCAGTGGTGTCCGGGGGCGGAGATCAGCGCCGGAGATCTCCGCCTCCCGGCCGCCGGAAAGCTCCGGGACATGTCGGCGGGGAGAACAGCTGATCTGACAGCTGTTTGAATCTTCCTGCGCCGACACCGAGAGGAGATGTCGGCGCGGGAAGATTCAAACAGCTGTCAGATCAGCTGTTCTCCCCGCCGACATCGCTAGCAGATTACCAGCGGCGGGGAGGAAGAGGACAGCAGTGGCTCAGCTGATCTCCCGGTGGCCGTCGGTGAGCTCCTGTGACATCACCGGCGGCCACCGGGAGATTTTTCAATGGGTCCTCAGCGTTCTCCTGCGCTGTCAAGCGCTGAACACTGCGGACCCATTGAAGACAATGCAGGTTTTGTGCGCTTGGGGACGCTTGCTCATTTTCCAAGCTCCCCGAGCGCACAAAAAAATGCAACTGGCTGCGTCCCGGGTGCGGATGCTGGACACCGGAAGAAGCAGATATCGTCCGCATCCGCACCCGAACGCAGCAAACGCAAGCACTATGCGTTCCTATGTTAAACATAGGAACACAGTGCGCATGCGTTTGACTGCGTATGGGAACGCAGCATAAGCTGCGTTCACATACGCAAATGTGAAGCCAGCCTAACTGATATCAGTCTTAGGTACTTGTGGAATGGAGGGCACATGTAGAGCAATAGACAGAGATAAAGGAGTAGATGTAGGGCAGTGCAGAACTGTGGAGGGCTTTGTGAGTGAGAGCGATAATTTTATATTGTACTTTGTAGCGGATGGGTAACCAGTGCAATGACTGGCACAGGATAGAGGCATCAGCGAAGCGGATGGAGAGGAATATGAACCTGACTGTCGCATTCAGGGTGGATTGGAGAGGAGAGCGTTTAGTAAGAGGGAGATCGATTAATAGAGAATTGCAGTAATCCAGGCTAGAATGAATCAGTGTAACAGTTAGTGTTTTTGCAGAGTCAATGGTAAGAAAAGGGCGAATTCTAGAGATGTGTTAAGTGTAGACAAGAAGAGCGAGCAAGTGATCAGATGTGGGGAGTGAAAGAGATCTGAGTCAAATATTACCCCAAGACAGCAGAAGTGCTGCTGGGGAGTAGTGGTAGAACCACATATACTTTATATATAATATTATATATATATATTATATATATATATATATATATATATATATATTATATTATATATATATATATATTATATACTATAAGTGCCCCAGTTATTTATATTAGTTTTACTATGATACATGCTAATTTGTTCGTTATTCGAGCGATAAAGAATGGATCAGTGCGGCTTCCATATGAAAAACAATCCAGGAAAATTATTGATTTTATTGTTTCATTGCATTTCGGAAAGATCCCTCTCCTCCCGAAGAAGGAGAGGAATCTCCCCAAAACAAGTAGACATAATAATAATCACTTTTTAGAGTTTTCCTGGATTGTCTTTCATATGGCAGCACTGCTTGTTCCCATTCTTTTACTATTTCGAATCCGCTTCATCATGGGGCTGCACAGCCGTGCAGTTATATATAGTGGTTGTGCCTCTCACAACCCTTCAAGGTTGAGCCTTCTGTAGTTTCTTTGTTCACCTAATTTACCCCCAACTAAGACTCTATCTGCGCTCCTTGTCTTCCAGATTTCTTTTATTTTGTTCCTTGTATGATATACTATTCATGGCAGAACATGCTTTTATAGATTGAAGTCTCGCTGAAGTTTTTCATTAGTCAGTGGTTCTTGTGTGGATAATATTATGTCAATGGATGAAGAGATTCTCTGATACTAGAATTAATTGACCCATCCAATTTTATAGTATTCGATTGCTTAGTTTGTTAGTTTTAATTATCCTGAAGGTGTACAGTAATACCTTGTGTAATATCGATCCAGGTGCCATAGTGACAGACCACAGCAAGAAATTGCAATCGGTTCCCGACAGGTCTGGGGATTACTAGAGACCCACTAGTAAATTACCTGTAATGAACGTTAATTCCATCGCTGGTTTCTCTAATGAAATTTGTGAATTTTATTATTTATTCAGAATTATTTCTCATTTTTCTTTATAGAAATCTCTGGATTTTTGTCTCAAAATTTACTGAATTTGGCGCCAGGAAGCTGCACAAGTTGTACAAGATGGCTCATAAAAAGAGGTCCCAGGAGGAGGAGGTAAGCACTAAACGCAGAATATATATCTGCCTGATCACTGCAGCAGTGTCAGATCTTTTGTGCGGCTCTCGGGTAGGGTAGTGTAGTCAGTCTTTAGTATACAGATTTCAAGTGTGGATGTGTATGAAGCTTTCCTTGCTACTGAAACAACTGGAGGGGGTTTCCAACCTTTCCAAAAAATATTGTTACCCTTTAGATTTGGACAGATTCTGATACCACATGATGGTTCTTCCACGATAGTTTATGATCACAGCAGTTTTTCAGATATTGTGCAATGACCAGCATCCATCCATGTATAAGCTATGTATGATTGCAAAGTTAGCTTTTTAGATGTAAATAGCTTTGAATAATAACACTGAATGGCCTGTAGGTGCAGAAGCAGCAGGTTATGTGTATATATCCACAAGTCCATTGTGTCTGGCTATTGTTATGCAGTGAGGGGCTGTTTTTTCCATCTAGCACACAGTGTTGTCTGTGCATATTCTGTTTCTGATTGAAGTCCCTGTACCAGTCTCTGTGGCTCAGTGTTAAGTGTTTGGCACATGATGTCCTCAGTCCAGAGTTCAATTCCCCAGTAAGACGCGTGGCAGGCTTTACATGGTTGCATTAATTTCCCGTTTAATGTAGCTTCTGTCTACCACGTAAACTAAATGGTTCCTGCCGACAGGGCCTGTATAGACATCGGGCTTCCTGTGCGATGGCTCCAGACATAGAGATTTAGCTGTCTTTCCATTTTTAAATCCACAGATTATTCATGTTCAGTTTTGTAAATGAAATATGTTGTATAGCAGTAAAGTTAAGACCATAGAGGGGGGAAACAGATGTAAATATTGGCTGCACATGTATATTATACCGAGGGAAGAAAGAGCCGCTAGTCACATCCAGCACTACTTGTGTTATCCATTGCGGTGCATGACATCCAACATCCCACAGGAAATAATGGCCTGTGAGATCTTGTAATAGATCTATATATCAGTGTTCTTCTATGACTGGTTCTAGGACAAAAGTCTTGTGTCTATAATGGATAATATGCATATGCTCCTCTGCTTAAAGGCATCGTCTGGTAGGATAGGTTTTCAATGCCATATTGCTGAGAGCGCTGGGTATCACCCACCAATCCGCTGTTCTGCTGGCAGCCTGATGTGTTTAGTTGCGGAGTTCCTCAGCCCATCTCTGTCACCGGAATAGTGGCCGCAGTGCAGTACTGCGGATCCATTTCTTTTCCTTTAAATACTGTGTGTGTGATGGGATTGTGCAGCTTCACAATTTAGCACATCTGACTGGCACTGGGAAGAATTGTCAGAAGTGCTGGGTGTAGCCTCCTCACTGATTTGGTGTTGAAAACTCTTCTATTCCAGTTTATTATTGATGCCCAGCTCTTCCTAATTCAGGGCAGCTCAATACTTCTGAAGCAACCTCCTCCTCTGACAGTGAGAGATTAAAGGTTTCATGTTTGTCTATAGCTGAAGGTGCACTTGAGTACCCTACTGTAATATACCAGGAGCGGTGTTTTGATGGATTTTTACATTACTTTGCCTCCAAGGAACACAAGAAAAAAGATGCACCACCAAGCAAGAAACCTTTCCGGCCAGAGCCTTCCAGCTCCAGCCATGACTCTGCTGCCTCGCAGCCTCATGGTCTCCATGTGCAACACAAGCCTCATGTTAATCTACCACCACCTCCCCAGATGCATGGGCACCAAAGAGAGAACTATGTCAATCCTAACAAAAGGCCGTTCAATAATGCAGGTGAGTACTGACTACAGAAGAGCTGCACAAACTCCGCTGACTGTTGGCAGTTTTCTGCTTTATTTTAGCAACTGCTATTACTTTTTATTAAATTTTGATGCCTTCTGGATTGTAGTTTCAGAAATAGACATAATTAGATTTCTTTATTAAAGGTCATTTTTTATAACAATTTTCTTTTTTTCAGATCGAGGTGAGTGGAGAGATCGAAAATTTAACTACGGGGGCAACAATAACCAACAATGGAGTGGGGACCGTCACCATCAGTATGACCAGCACCGATACAAGGATCATCACTATTCTGACCGGCGCCCTCCCGGTGATCCTCGGAGGAATTCTGCCAACTACAGGCCCAATACCGCATCTCGTAAAAGGCCTTATGAGCAGTATAACAATGAGCGGGATCACAGAGGTCACAGGGAATATTATGACAGGTATTGGCCACTGATATATTACAGTATTTCTATTTAAAGGGGTGATGACCTATTGGTGGGTTGTCCAACCTTTGGGACCTGCATTGAATGACTGAAAAGAGAACTTTTATCAATGGTAGAATGGAGTGGTAGTGTTACATGATTGACTGCCCCTCCATTCATTTGCTATTGAGCTGCTGAGTCTTGTGCTCAGCTTTTTTCAGGAGTCCCATAGATGATGAATGGAGTGGACTTCATTTTGTAACAGAGATAAAAGTCCCCTGTTGGGGATTAAAATTCCATATTCTGCCAATCGTTGTGGGTCCAGCACTTAGACCCCTTCCAATCAATAAGTTATCACATATTCTATGGACAGGTGATAAATTGTTTTAACCAGAGACTTCATTACTTATTTGGTTATTTTTCACAGTACTATCTACAACGAATTGTCTATAAAAGAATTACTACTGTTGGCTGACATTGGATTTATTTTTTCACAGGCATCACCATGACAATAAGAGGAGGCGAGGAGATGAATTTCGTGGTCAGGGTTACCATCAGCAGGACTTTAGACGAATGGGGTCTGACCACAGGCCTCCTATGGGATACCATGGTCAAGGACCTTCTGATCACTACCGGTCATTTCATCCAGAAAAATCTGGAGATTATAAAGGTTCTTCCCAGCAGTCCTCGTCGCTTGCAGACCCTCGATCTCCCCCTGCTCAAAGATCCCCTCATGATACAAAACCTCCATTGGACAGATCATTAGAGCAGAAGGGTATAGACTACAATTGGAATTCACGGAGAACATAGGGAAGACTTCTAATAAAAGCCCACAATGGCCACTTGCTTAAGGTGGACCTTGCTGCTATAGACTGTGCTCATCGGAGAGTCCGGAGTCCTGGTATGAGGCATATGGCTAACTTTTCAGGAGAGTCCAACCTGTGCCAAGCATATGAAGTAAACAGATTCACTTCGCTTGTTAGCTTTTGTATCATTTCAATTGTTTTCCTTCGAGTGCTTAGGTGGTATATTGGACTCCTACTTTTTAAAGTATTCCTTGAAGAATGGGCCGCGTGGTCAACAGAATGAAATTCCTCTTGTGTAGTTCAGGGCCATGAAGACTTGTCCATCAATAACATCTAATGCATTTTATGGACTACTTGTGCACAAAGTGCTCACATCGTGCTTTCCAACAGGCGCCGATACAGAGAGGAAAAGCTGCCACATGTTTCACAACATGGCTTTTTTTTATTAGTATTGGTTCACTATGGAAAATGCAAATGAGGCAGACCTGGTATCTAACATCTAATACATTAGTATTTTTCCCCAAGATTTTAGATGTCTTGAAACGTTTTTCAGTTGTTAAAATGTCCCAGGATCCTCATACAAGTCTATTGTACCAGGAGGGGGCAGATGGTGAAAACCTGGAATTACAGCCAGACGTAGCCATCACCAAAAGTGAGGCCCCTTAGATGTACGTTTTTACATAATAATCTACTTACTACTTCAGTATTTTCCATAATACAGACCAGGGTTGCCATACTTCTATATACTCCCTACATGATACACCTGTGTGTAGCTGCTGATTGTACTGTGCAGATACTATGATTGCACTTAGACACCGCATAACAAGCCTGGCCAAATGGTATTATCAAAACTCCTATGCATCTCCCAAATGGTACCAAATATGTGAGAAATTGCGGCCAACCCTTTTGCTTAAACAGTTTTTATGGCACTTAATTCAAAGTGAAAACTTTTCAAAATACATATTTGTAGTAAGTGATGTACGGAAATCCCCAAAGGGCTGCTGCTGCCAAAAAAATACCATATATATAAATATATATATATAAATATAGATTATATAATCTTCGATGGATTAGTCAGTATTACAAAAACATGGCTTCTGGCTTCCAGACACTTGTCCATAGGATGTGTGTGGTATTGTAGCTTGGATAGGTGAATGGTGCTGAGCAGCAATACCAGACGCAACATATGCACAAGTGATGCAGTGTTTCTGGAAGAAAGAGGCCATGTTTTTCTGATCCTGATCAATCCCTTTAATGGCATTGCAGTATTAGGAAGCTGGTATTAGCAGAGATAGTGTGAGTTACTACATGGATGTATGTGCCCGTGTGTTCTCTGTGTATCTGACATCTGGGTCACGGAGCTGGTAATATTTCAAAGTCATGCTAAATGTTGGCCTAATTTAGCTTAAGTTAAGTGAATTTGTTCTCCTGATTACTTTCCATACTAACTACCTTCCATTTTTCATTTCAATTGATAGAATCATTTTCAGCAGTGGGAAAATAGAATATATTTTCTGTTCAGGCTTTTGCTAAAAAGTTTTGAGTATAAAGGTCTAAGACTTTTATAAGAGTCCGTAGGGTTTGGTCCTACAGAACTGTACTGTGCTGTAAGTGGACAATACATGTTATATTACAGTAATAACTTCATGGATACAATCTTATCAGATGTCATCCTCATGCTATAGAAAAATGCCGTATTGACGTGTGGCACAGATTTTTAAGTGTCAGTGTAAATTTTTGTTGTAGATTCAAACATTGGATTCTACCCCCTATAATGAGTAGGGTGAACCCAATGCGAATCTGCAGCCAATTCCCCCCACCCCCACAAAAAAATCTGCACGTAATGCATTGATCTTAATTGTCATCACTCTGCATCATTTTGCATTACTTTTTTCTAACTAGCATTGATATTCTGTACCAGGATAACTTCTTAAAACATCTTCATAGAGATGTAATGATACATGGCTGGTTCTTGCACCTGCCACTAGGGGGAGCTTGTGAGCTTACTACATACTGTGAGTTCTGAGCTCTCTGTATACCAGTATGCTGTAGCTCCCTCTGGTGGTGACTAATGTGAGCCAACATACTGTTTTTTTAATTCTAGCTAAAGAAATGAATGAAAACTGTGATTAATTTGCCCTGTTATGCTATCCTAATCCATGTAATTAATAAAACAAGGCAAAATTTCTAATTAAATGTGTTGATCCAAGGTGCCTGAATAGGCCAGAAGATTTAAGTAGAAGCACATAATTTTTTATAATTAAATCGGAGGACAGGCTCCATCCAGAGACTATTTTTTTTTATTTCTCATTTGCACTATTTGTATTCGCTGACTATTATGTAGTGCACATTTGAATTAGAAATATTTGTTTTGTAAAGTACTCCATTCTCCTATTCCTCCTGTTGTCACATGTGTAAGTGACAGCACTTTAAGTGCAGATGGAGCTCCCATTGATCTGATGCAGGGAGAGAGGTCATAGCCCTGAACCAGTTCCTATAGTCATATACTGTAATATAATACAGTACAGGCATCACTTGGATTCATGCACATAAATACATTCAAATTAATGGGGATGCTGAAAAAACCCTTTATGAGCAAACAGTAGACGGTTACTTTGGCTTTTTTTATGCCGATTTATACATGATTTTTTCTTTGTGTTTCCCGTAACAGCGCTTTAGGCTTTGACTAACATTGCAACTCGCCCACTTTTCTTCAACCTGGGTGCACTGTCCGACACCTTCATCATATTAGTATTCTGCCATGTTCCGCTAAATTATAATGAGCAGTAAATCAATTAACTATAATTAACATTTACATTTGTGTCACCCTTGAATGATTTACACTCATTAGTATTATTGGGCTCAAATAATTCAAAATTAAATGATAAATCCTACTGTAGTTTATTTTAATGAGGTATTCCTACATGCCCCGGTATTAACATGGAAATGGTCACAATAAGTGTACAAGTGCCTTAGTAATCGTGTCATACCGTTCTGCAGTAGAGAAGCCAGGATTAGTCACCATGTTCACCGCTCATTGTGTTCTTGTGCTGTAATCTACAATCAGTAAGAATCTTCTCTTCTTCACATCAAGTATTTTAAGGGAAATGTGTACCTTCCCATGATCACTGCATGTTTGCTTTGCTAAAAAAAAAAAAAAAAATTGGCTGCATAGATGGGATCAGGTGTATTATGAAGACCGTACCGGTATGCCAGCGTCCAGCAATACTTCCAGGAATTGTCAGCCCAATTGGATTGTAGCTGAAGGCCGCCATCAGATTGTTTGCTATGGACAATGGACGGTTGGACTTTTTTTCTCTGCGGTTTTTATACACAATGTTCAGTATGATTTCATTTACCTTTACCTTTTCTTTTTGTGATTCGTTCAAACTTGTTAATGGTTGAAAATAATCTGAATTTTGGGACAACGAAATGCAAAATCAGGTTTGCTATTAATCTGCTTTCTGAACTAAGTGGAAGCTATAGACTGATAGAGGTACATTTGTTACTTGACATGATAAAGAAATCGGTCTTAAAAAAACCCTCATTTAAACATAAGCCCAATCAGAAATCAGATGCAAGCTTTAAATCAGGTATTTTTATAGTTTTTTTTTTTAATTTAAATTAAGAGCATTTAAGACAAAGTAACTTCCCCCCCAATCCCCACCCTTCCAACTAACACAAAAAGAAATATCAAATACAGAAGATGCAATCTTTAGTGCATTATCCAGTATAATGTTTATTATGGATTTACATTAAAGTTCAGTGAAGAGATTTACAGGATCGGGGCCCATCAGCCATGTTTAGTCCACAGTCACCGGATCAGAGCCATGTGAACCTCCTACCTGTCAGCATCCTTGGCGCTTCTACTGATTAGTAGGCTGATGTGACATCCATGCATTCTTCACTCCACATCGATAACAACATACTGGGTCTACTAATCAGTAGAGAATAGGAGATTGGGGTCACGATCTACTGATGTGGCTGCTGGACCAGCGTTTTGGGAATCTTCTTATTGAACTTTAATTTACATATTAATTCAGAACATTAGCTCTGCATCAAATGAGCACTATGTATAAGACTTTTTGCAGCTGCAGCAGGTTTGTCAACGATTTTTCCCAAACCAACTTTAGATCTAACCAAGAATTTCCCTTTTGTTCCCTTTAAATTACCAAAACCTTCCTGAGTTTAATAAACATAAAAGTGGGTGATCCCTAAATCCCATGATTACACTGATCTTAGATCACCATATAAGCTTATAATAAAAGTCCAGTTTATTAGAACTGCAGATGTAGCGGGTGGTGTAAATGACATACATCTTATAACCATGTAAAATAGGCCTTACAAACACTAAGGTCCAGAAACGATTAGATAACTATCACAAAAATGAAGTATTTGAAACCTATGATAACCTACACATTGTCATAGCACCCTCTCTATATACAGACACAACTAGTAAAGGTATGTTATTAATAATTTATATTTGTGAAAAGGCCATTTTCTTTGTGTTTTCCTGTGTAAATAGTTTGTTTATATAGTATGTATTAAATTTTCCTACATTGTAAACTGCTGTACTTTTCATTCTTGTATATTAAAATGTGATTGAAGTTTTTTTCATGGTTATGTTTTACTTGTTTTAGGGCTTCTTTAGATGTTTAATGTAATGATGAAAATGTTCACATACTGGAATGCAATATTAAAAGTGTGCCGAAGGCTAGAGTGAGGCCAAGGAAAAACTTGTACAACCTGTCCTGAATCTGCCCACTGGCATTAATTGTGGGCAAAAGTACCAGTGAAAAGGCCGGAAAGTGAGCCTTGCCTCTTGTTTACTTAGAAACGGATTATTTTTTTTATTCTTTGGACTAACTGCTTCACAGAGGGCAAAGGGGAATTCACTATGATTACCTACAGTGCCTTGTGAAAGTATTCAGCCCCCTTTAACTTTTCAACCTTTTGCAACATTTTAAGCTTCAAACATAAAGATATAAATTCTAATTTTTTTGTGAAGAATCAAAAATAAGTGGGACACAATCGTGAAGTGGAACGAAATTTATTGGATATTTTAAACTTTTTTAACAAATAAAACACTGAAAAGTTGGGCATGCAATATTATTTAGTAGAATAAAGGTGTAGAATTTGGTTCCACAAAATTTCTTTTAATTTTCAAAAAAATAAAAATCACACATTCTCCAGAGGAGCTTCTGGACGCGACGATTAAGTGGGCTAGACCCACGAAATGTGTCCAGAAGCTCCTCTGGAGAATGTGTGATTTTTAATTTTTTGAAAATAAAAAGAAATTTCGTGGCACCAGATTCTACACCTTTATTCTATTGCTACTGGTGGTTGCCAAGCCACCTTCCGGTTTGCCTGGGAGTCCTGGGAATATTAGGTGGTTGGAGCTAATCTTTTTCTTGAATATTATTCAGCCCCCTTGAGTTAATATTTTGTAGCGCCAACTTTTGCTGCGATTACAGCTGCAAGTCACTTGGGGTATGTCTTTATCAGTTTTGCACATCGAGAGACTGAAATTCTTGCCCATTCTTCCTTGCAAAACAGCTGGAGCTCAGTGAGGTTGGATGGAGAGCGTTTGTGAACAGCAGTTTTCAGCTCTTTTCACAGATTCTCGATTGGATTCAGGTCTGGACTTTGACTTGGCCATTCTAACACCTAGATACATTTATTTTTGAACCATTCCATTGTAGATATTACTTTGTTTGGGATCATTGTCTTGTTAGAAGATAAATCTCCATCCCAGTCTCAGGTCTTTTGCAGACTCCCACAGGCTTTCTTCCAGAATGCTCCTGTATTTGGCTCCGTCCATCTTCCCATCAATTTTAACCATCTTCCCTGTCCCTGCTTTTAAAAGTAGGCCCAAACCATGATGCTGCCACCACCATGTTTGACAGTGGGGATGGTGTTCTGAGGGTGATCAGCTGTGTTGCTTTTATGCCAAACATATCGTTTTGCATTGTGGCCAAAAAGTTTGATTTTGGTTTCATCTAACCAGAGCACCTTATTTCACATGTTTGGTGTGTCTCCCAGGTGGCTTGTGGCAAACTTCAATGAGACTTTTTATGGATATCTCTGAGAAATGGCTTTCTTCTTGCCACTATTCCATAAGGGTGTGTGCTCACGGTCAGTATACGCAGCGTCTTGTCGCTGCATCCAAAACGCTGCATACTACAGTATAAGCATAGTGGATGGGATTGTAAGAAATCCCATCCTCGCTATGCTTAACCCGCCCGCAGCGTGTTTGGAGCTGCGGTGCTGGTTGCCAGCAGTCTGCTCCACCGCAACATGTTTATTTCATGCTGCGGAGTCGGAAGCTGCTGCCATTAGGTGACTGCAGGGAGAAGCCGCCCCGCACCCGCCACACATGGTGAGTGCAGGGTGGCTGCGGCCACCTGCCGCTTCACTCGGGTCCGGAGGAGCTGCGTCCAACACGCAGCTCCTCCGGACCGTGAGTGTAGCGCCTCGCTAGTCAGCGCGCTACAAAAGGGTACTGCACCCCTAACAGAAGGTGCAGTATGCTTTGTCCTGGTAAGGGGTAGTGGAACATCACAAAGCAACCACTGACCTTGTGGAGACCAGCGGAGGATAACACTGCAGGCACCAGTTAAAGCACTCAAACACAGTGAAACCCAAGGTGCATTGCTCCCTAGAATTTGAATATGCAGATGAAGTCCATGGAGCCTCGGTTAAGAGTCTACAACATGGATACCAGCCAGTTATCCCACCAGGGAAGGACCTAGCCCAGGGTATTAGTAGCCCTTAAGTCACTATCCAGCCCAACTGCTTTGTGATGTCTGTCTATCAAGCATTGCTCCCACCCAGCCAGAATCCTGCGCCACACTGATGAGGGGCAACAACCCCGAAACAGCTGTCTGTGGTTGGATACCTAGTCCATGGTAAACCCCTGGCCATATCTTCAAGCTCGCAAGGGCTGGATAGTGACTTAAGGGCTACTAATACCCTGGGCTAGGTCCTTCCCTGGTGGGATAACTGGCTGGTATCCATGTTGTAGACTCTTAACCGAGGCTCCATGGACTTCATCTGCAAGGGGTAGTGGAAGCCTGAAGCTCCAGCACCACACACACACACACACACACACACACACACACACACACACACACACACACACACTCGGAGCAGGGGACTAAAGGGTTAACTTCTCTGCTGAGAAACCCAGTCTCGGGTGGGAGGAGTGTGGGAAAGCGCAGTGAACAGGAGGCAGAACGTGAGAGGAGAGAGAAGGAGACGCAGCTCAGAGGGAGGGGGCCTGAAGAAAGGCAGCCCAGAAGAGAAAGGGGCCAAGAAAGAGGGTAACCAAATACCCTAGCCCAGTCCAAACCGGAGTACTGGCTCTGAGGTGGCTCAGCCGGCTGAATCCCTGAACCACAAACCAGGAGTGGTCGATAACTTCTTAGGAGCACGATCCAACCACTCGACCCACACACGGTCCCCACCAGGAATACTAAGTCGGGTTGAGCTCCCCTCTTTGGAGCGGACAGGATGACTCCTAACCCGACTGGCTGGTAGTAAGCGGGATCCGTGCAGGGCAGCACAGAGTAAGGACAGAGCAAGTGGTAGAGAAGGAACACCAGTGGAGCTTCAGAGGGACACTGCTCACTGCCAGAACCACCCGGTCCACTACCCTGACTGAAAGAACTGTTTACCCTGTAAGCCTGCATATTACTGGAGTAAAGTACTCGTTCAGAGTGAGCAGCGTTTTGGTGATTTCTTTCTTTGAACTGTGATTTACCTGTCTTGCTCCACAGTGACTGTGCTGCCGTACTCTACCTATTGCTACTTCCAATACCACGGGGACATCGCCCTTCCTGTAGGGGGCCACGACATCTTGCTGCCGCCCATTCCCCAGAGGTTCCAGCAGCGCCGCTGCCATCACCAGATCTACAGGTGGCGTCACGAACAAACTTCATTTATTTTATTTTATTTTTCCACTTTTCATTGTCTGCTCAAGGGCACGGACTTGGGCACCGACTCCCTGTACCAGTACGTCCGAGATCCGAGTACCTAATACCCTTAAGGCCATATTTGTGCAGTGTAATGACTGTAGTCCTATGGACAGACTCTCCCACGTCAGCTGTAAACCTCTGCAGTTCATCCAGAGTGATCATGGGCCTTTTGGCTGTATCTCTGATCAGTCTTCTCCTTGTTCAAGTTGAAAGTTTAGAGCGACGGCCGGGTCTTGGTAGATTTGCAGTGGTCTGATACTACTTCCATTTCATTACCGTATGATCGCTTGCACAGTGCTCCTTGAGATGTTTAAAACTTGGAAAATCTTTTTGTATCCAAATCCGGCTTTAAACTTCGCCTCAACAGTATCTCGGACCTGCCTGGTGTGTTCCTTGGTGTTCATGATGCTCTCTGCACTTGAAACAGAACCCTGAGACTATTGGTGGGTTTACACACACCAATCATTGTATCCAATCTCTGAACCAATCTATGGTTGCAGTGAAATCATGGACAGATTGCTCCATGTTGTACACAGCCACAAAATGGAACTATGTGTCCATGATTTCACTGCAACCAGAGATTGGTTCAGAGATTGGATACAATGATTGGTGTGTGTAAACCCACCATATCACAGAGCAGGGACATTTATATGGAGACTTGATTACACACAGGTGGATTCTATTCATCATTACCAAAAATTTAGAACAACATTGGATCATTCAGAGATCCTCACTGAACTTCTGGAGTGAGTTTGCTGCACTGAAAGTAAAGTGGCCAAACAATATTGCATGCCCCGCTTTTCAGTTTTTGATTTGTTAAAAAAGTTTAAAATATCCAATAAATTCTGTTACACTTCAAGATTGTGTCCCACTTGTTGATTCTTCACATAAAAATGAGAATTTATATCTTTATGATTGAAGCCTGAAATGTGGCAAAAGATTGAAAAGTTCAAGGGGGCCAAATACTTTCACAAGGCACTGTATATAAATAACATCATTGTGTAGGTATCTGTAAGGCACTTCACACTTAAGTTTATTCTTAAAACTGCCAAAAATTAGGTACCCACTACAGATCATGGTTTCATAGTTTTTAAGGTCGTCCTTGCAATCATGAGGTGGTACTTTTCGACTATTCTACCCTTCCTTCACATGTCCCAATACTTTTCTCGCTAGGGTTCACGAAGAGCCATGTTTTTCTTGGGGTAATTATCCCTTTATTTCCCCTAAGGCTGTTTCTTTGGCACCATAACCTTACCTGCACCTATCCTTTTGCAGAACTGATCCACTTGTTTATGGATTCTTGGGGGATTGTCCATTTTTGGGGAGACCCTCGGAGGTCTCCCCTGACATTTACTGCTGGTTTATTGTCTTCTATTTTCTGCATGCTTCTTGTTCCGACACGACCAGTAGGAGGCCCAACTACTTGAGCCTGCAGCTTCATTTGTGTCTAGACTGCAACCTTCTTCCTGCGTTCAAGGCAGAAGCGGACAAAAGTCTCCGGATTTCAAGATTTTTCGTATAACCCCATTTATAGAGCTTTAAGTAAAGGAATATTTCTTTTTCGCTCCATTGGGAGACCCAGACATTGGGTGTATAGCTTCCGCCTCCGGAGGACACACAAAGTATTACACTTAAAAACAAGAAGTGTAACTCCTCCCCTACTGCCTATACACCCCCTCTAGGAGGAATCCCATCAGTTCTTAGCTTTGTGTTGAAGGAGGCACACTCTGCACGCATGCACTCTCACTTAGTCTTACTCACTCTCCTTGGAGAGTGTCGGATGGAAGCAAAGAGGATCCTTAGGGACCCCCAGCATGTCTCCTTCCTCACCCTCGGGCAGAGGCGGTTGAGGTACCCTTGGGGTACGACGGGCTGGAGCCCTCATGCTGCGTTTTCCTTCTCCATCCCCTCGGGGCTCTGGAGAAGTGGGATCGGTACGGGCTCCCAGAACTTCTGGAGCTCTGACTCCATCCACAGCCCCTAGGGATCCTGTCGGCTGGTGTCGTGGACCACAGGGCTCGGTTCCCTGCACCTAATAAGGTACTCTGGGAGTTATGCTTGCCCTGCCTGCCCTGCTGCAGCCCGGTCCATCCACCTGGGGAGGGAGTATGTGGATTCTGGAGACATTGTCCCTCTGTGTGTGCTCCCTCCAGGCTCTCATGCCCTCTTCATGGGCTCTTTAATGTGTTTGCTGCTGCTCACACTTTAGGGGGCCCCTGGTGGTGTTTTTCCCGGTCCCTAGCAGCCTGCCACTGCAGCGCCGCGGGTTTCCCGGGGGTCGCTGGTACTACCGCGCTCGGGAGCTCCCGAGCGCGGGCCCGCGTTATAAATTTAGGCCCCGGCTTCATTGAGGCCTTGTTTTTCCTCCATGAGCCCGGGCTCCACAGGAGGCGGGCCCGGCCGCCTTTGGGGGCGGTCTTGGAGCTCGGCCGCTCCCAGCCATGGCTTGCATCATAGCCTGGCTGGGAGGGAGGGGAGTAGCCCTCCGGATTCCCGGGCTGCTAGGCCACGCCCCCTCGCTCGGCTCCGGCGGCCATCTTATGTAGGGGCTGGAGACTGCTGATCCATACTCCCAGCGTCTCTCCCTGCACTCTGCAGCTGCCAGCAAAGAGCGGAGCATCCGGAGGGCACACACATCCCTGGTCGGTCTGGTAAGTCACCACAGGTCTCCTGTTGGTGCCTTTTCCTTCTCCTATTCCCCCCTCTGGCTTGTTTCCCTCTGGGAGGATTAATTCTAAGGGCGACATGTCTTCCACCAGGAGCAAAGCCCCTAGGGTGAAGGCATTTTACTCTTCTTGCACTGTCTGCAAGATTGCCCTGCCTGCTGGGTCTATCGACCCTCATTGCACTGTCTGCGCCTTACATGACTCTGTAGCGGCTCAGGGGGCCCCCCCAAGCTCTGCTACATCAGAGCCTTCCCCGAGTCAGGGGGACCAGGATGTCCCTCCTTGGACTGTAGCTTTTACTAGGACCTTTTCAGAGTCTTTTGCCCAGTCCATGACGGCTCTGACCAGGGTCTTGCAGGAATCTTTGCAGGCTGGTCATCGGGAAAGTGACCCCGGTCCCTCTGCCTCACGCCGCAGGCACCACAGCGAGTCGTCCCCTGCTGAGGGTGTGGATCCTGGAGACAATACAGGGGTCTCGGACGCAGATCCCTCTCCTCGGCCTCCTAAACGCCCACGTAGAGCACTCTCTCCGGCCTCCTCGCTTCGCACGGAGCAGACTGAGGGTTCTCAGATTGAGGGGGCTGATGGTCAGGAGTCCGTGAGGCCCTCGGATGAGGCCTCCGAGGAGGATTCCTTCGTGGATGACTTGGTGTCCTCCATTAATACGGTATTGGACCTCACGGCTCCCCCTCCTGCGGTGGACACCTCGCTCTCAGAGGAACTGTATCAGTTCCTTCCTCCATCCAGACCCCGGGGATCTTTCTTTGATCATTCGAACTTTAGATCAACGGTTCAGACCCCCAGAGCTTGTCCTGACAAGCGCTTTTCCAAGAAACAGAAGGATACTCGGTATCCTTTTCCCTCTGACGTTGTGAAGGGTTGGTCGGCCTCTCCTAAGGTAGACCCTCCGGTCTCCAGGTTGTCGGCCAATACTGTCATGTCTGTTGCAGATGGCTCCTCTCTTAAGGACCCCACTGACCGACAGATTGAACTTCTGCAGAAGTCAATCTATGAGGCTACAGGAGCCTCGTTTGCCCCGGCTTTCGCTGCAGTCTGGGCTCTGCAGGCTGTTTCTGCCTGCTTGACAGAACTGAATGCGGTAGCTCAGGATCTTCCTGAGGTGACTACCCTTACTGCTCAAGCGTCTGCCTTTACTGACTACGCCAGATCGGCCGTCATGGAATCCGCCAGCCGTACCGCAGTGGCCTCGGCTAACTCTCTTGCAACCCGCAGGATACTGTGGCTGCGTGACTGGAAGGCTGATGCCACGTCCAAGAAATTTCTACAAGGCCTCCCGTTCGCGGGAAACAGGCTCTTTGGCGAACAATTGGACGACATCATCAAGGAATCCACGGGTGGAAAGTCAACTTCTTTACCTCAAACCAAGGTACAGAAGTCTGGTCAGCGTCCGATGCACGCCAAGTTTCGTGCCTTTCGTCCCTCCTCAAAGACGTCGTCCTCCTCCT
Organism: Allobates femoralis; assembly: GCA_033576535.1. Lineage (NCBI taxonomy): Eukaryota > Metazoa > Chordata > Amphibia > Anura > Aromobatidae > Allobates > Allobates femoralis. The sequence continues at coordinate 135,339,984 of JARQOC010000004.1, read as the reverse complement.
CCTCCTCCCGTACGGACAGGGATCAGAAGTCAGGCCGGCCGTGGAAGTCCAAAAATCAACAAAGGAAGCCAGCCAGCGCTACAGCTGCCAAGGCGGCCTCTTCTTGACTCGCCGCCTCTCCCAGCAACATCCTTGGTCGGTGGCAGGCTCTCCCACTTTGGAGACATCTGGCGATGCCAGATCCAAGACCAATGGGTAGTCGACGTCGTCACCCACGGCTACAGAATAGAACTGACCTCACGCCCTCCGACTCGTTTCTGTCTCTCTTCGCCCCCGCCAACAAGGGCCTTGGCTTTTTGTCAGGCGCTGGACGCTTTGAGACGAGACGGGGTGGTGACCCAGGTTCCCTCCGGGGAACGATTCCGGGGGTTCTACTCGAACCTCTTCACGGTTCCCAAAAAGGACGGCTCGGTACGTCCGGTTTTGGACCTCAAACTTTTCAACCGGCACGTGAAGGTCAGGTCATTCCGCATGGAATCTCTGCGGTCTGTGATAGCGTCTCTTTCTCAGGGGGACTTCCTAGCCTCAGTAGATGTCAAGGACGCCTATCTTCATGTCCCCATCGCTCCGGCACATCAGCGATGGCTGAGGTTCGCGGTAGGAGAGGAGCACTTTCAGTTCGTGGCTCTGCCCTTCGGCCTGGCTTCCGCACCAAGGGTCTTCACCAAGGTGATGGCGGCGATGGTGGCGGTTCTGCATTCTCAGGGCCATGCAGTGACCCCGTACCTGGACGACCTCCTAGTCAGGGCCCCCTCTGCGGAGCAGTGTCAGCGGAGTCTCTCACTTACTCTAGACACGCTGCAGCACTTCGGGTGGTTGATCAACGTACCCAAGTCTGTTCTTCTGCCTGCTCAGTCCATAACTTATCTGGGCATGGAGTTTCATACTGCCCCGGCTCTGATCGTCCTTCCGGTCGACAAACAGATCTCGATCCAGGAGGAGGTCCAGTCTCTCATGCGGTCAGACTCAGTGTCCATCAGGCGTCTGATGCACGTTCTAGGGAAGATGGTGGCGACCATGGAAGCAGTGCCATTTGCGCAATTCCATCTCCGTCCGCTGCAATTGCAGATCTTGCGCGGATGGAACAAGAAGTCCTCCTCCCTCGACCAACACATTCCTCTGTTGTCGGACACGAAGGAGTCTCTTCGTTGGTGGCTGCTTCCCTCCTCCCTCTCTCGGGGCAGATCCTTTCTGCCCCCCTCTTGGTTAGTGGTGACCACGGACGCCAGTCTTCTAGGCTGGGGCGCCGTTTTCCTTCACCACCGGGCACAGGGCACCTGGACAAGGCGGGAATCCTCCCTTCAGATCAACGTTCTGGAGATTCGGGCCATTTATTTGGCTCTTCTGGCTTTTCAGAGATTCCTGGCGGGGAATCCGATTCGGATACAATCCGACAACGCCACCGCGGTCGCTTACATCAACCACCAGGGAGGCACTCGCAGTCCTCAGGCGCTTGCAGAAGTCCACCGTATCCTGCAGTGGGTCGAGGACAACGGCTCGTCCATCTCGGCAGTACATATTCCGGGAGTGGACAATTGGGAGGCCGACTATCTAAGTCGGCAAGGTATGGACCCAGGAGAATGGGCTCTTCACCCAGATGTCTTTCGCCACATCTGCGACAGATGGGGCACTCCAGATGTGGACCTCATGGCCTCTCGGTTGAACCACCAGGTCCCGCGGTTCATGTCTCGCTCGCGGGACAGCAGGGCGGTGGCGGCGGACGCTCTGGTCCAGGATTGGTCCAGGTTTCGCCTTCCGTACGTGTTTCCGCCAATCCCTCTATTACCCAGGGTTCTTCGGAAACTCAGGATGGAATGTCATCAAGCCCTGCTCATCGCCCCAGACTGGCCCAGGAGGGCCTGGTATCCGGATCTTCTACAGCTCTCGACGGGGATTCCGTGGAGGCTCCCTCTCCGGCCAGACCTTCTGTCTCAAGGGCCGTTCTTCCACCACAATTCAGCGGCCCTCAGCCTGACTTTGTGGCACTTGAAGACTGGTTGCTGACATCCTGTGGCTTTTCTTCGGAAGTCGCCGCAACCATGAGACAAGCCAGGAAACCTGCCTCGGCAAAAATTTACCGTAGAGTCTGGAAGATTTTCTTCTCTTGGTGTCGTCTCCACAGAAAGTCCCCTGGCCTTTCTCTCTTACAACCCTGCTTGCTTTTCTTCAGTCCGGGTTGACCAAGGGGTTGGCTCTCAGTTCCCTAAAGGGCCAGATCTCCGCTCTGTCTGTGCTTTTCAACAAGCGTCTGGCTAATCTGCCTCAGGTCAAGACGTTTGTGCAAGGGGCAAATCACATCGTGCCCCCTACAGACGTCCTCTGGACCCATGGGACCTTAATATGGTTCTCGCGGCTTTGCAGAAGCCGCCTTTCGAACCCTTGAGGGAGGTGTCTCTTTGAGACTTTCTCAGAAAGTGGCCTTTCTGGTGGCTATTACATCTTTGCGCAGAGTTTCAGAGCTGGCAGCTCTGTCCTGCAAATCTCCTTTCCTGGTAGTTCACCAGGACAAAGTGGTACTCCGTCCTGTGGCGGAGTTTCTACCGAAGGTGCTGTCCCGTTCCACCTGAATCAAGACATCGTCCTGCCATCTTTTTGTCCTAATCCGGTTCACCAGTATGAGAAGTCCCTCCATACTCTGGACCTGGTCAGAGCGGTCAGGATTTATATCTCCCGCACGGCTGCCTTTCGCCGCTCGGATGCCCTGTTCGTTCTCACGACGGGCAAGAAGAAAGGAACGCAGGCTTCCAAGTCCTCCTTGGCTCGGTGGATCAAGGCTCCCATTCAGGAAGCCTACATTCTCTCTGGTACACCTGTGCCAGCTGGGATTAAGGCACATTCCACATGAGCTGTGGGTGCCTCGTGGGCCCTACGTCATCAGGCCACGGCGCAACAGGTGTGTCAGGCGGCCACTTGGTCTAGCCTGCACACCTTTACGAAACACTATCAGGTTCATGCATATGCTTCGGCTGAAGCTAATGTGGGTAGACGGATCCTTCAGGCGGCGGTTGCTCACATTTAAAGTTACTGTCTTGCTTGGGTCTCTTCCCACCCAGGGATAGCTTTTGGACATCCCAATGTCTGGGTCTCCCAATGGAGCGAAAAAGAAAAAGAGAATTTTGTATACTTACCGTAAATTCTTTTTCTTCTAGCTCCTAATTGGGAGACCCAGCACCCACCCTGTTGGCCTTTGGGCGTTGTTCTTTTATGTGAGTGACTGGTGTTGTACATGTCGCTCTTTTGGCCCTGTTGGCCGACAATGTTTAACCGGACCTTTTGGTCTTAATGTGGGTTTTATCCTCCTTCCTGCTTGTGCACCGAACTGATGGGATTCCTCCTAGAGGGGGTGTATAGGCAGTAGGGGAGGAGTTACACTTCTTGTTTTTAAGTGTAATACTTTGTGTGTCCTCCGGAGGCGGAAGCTATACACCCAATGTCTGGGTCTCCCAATTAGGAGCTAGAAGAAAAAGAATTTACGGTAAGTATACAAAATTCTCTTTTTTATTAATATTTTGAAATCCGGAGACTTTTGTCCGCATCTCATCCTCTTTTTTATAATTTTCGCTTGCATCCTAGAGAAGGTTATTGGCACTTTTTATCTCAAAGAATTAAAGAGTAGGATTGAGGGACTTACTAATCTGGTCTATTATACAACAAAGTTGTCACGTCCTACTGACGGACTCACACGTGGACCCACTGGACCGCGTAAAGCGGATGCTGATACCGGGTGATAGAGAGTCAGACATGTACCGTAAAGTCAACAGGTTTATTAACAACAACACAAGACCCCACGCCCCTGGAGAGAGCCACAAGGTCGCAGCACTGGAGACCCACCGAAGGAGGCCCCGGAGCGCTTAACCCCTATACAGGGATCCCGCCGGTACCAACCTCGGAGGGGCCAATGAAGCGGACACGAGTGTTAAACTGACCCCAGGCGACGTGATAACAACACAGCAACCGGGTATAATAAGAAACGGGAACCGGGAACACAGAGGATCCGGAGCAGGGCTGGAGGAAGCTCTTCAGCAGGAAAAAGATCCGGGAAACAGACCGAGACCACTGGAGTCAGCGTCGAGCCGGCACGGAAGGAATCTGCGGGAAGGAACAAGAGTAATCAGATATCGAGCTGATAAAGAAACAACCTGACCAGACCAGGATTAGCAAGTTCTCTACATAGAAATTGCCCTGGCAATGAGTAACATAGTAACATAGTAACATAGTTTTTAAGGTTGAAGGAAGACTTTAAGTCCATCTAGTTCAACCCATAGCCTAACATGTTGATCCAGAGGAAGGCAAAAAAAAACCCATGTGGCAACACTAATCTCCACATTGGGGGAAAAAATTCCTTCCTGACTCCAGATACGGCAATCAGACTAATTCCCTGGATCAACGCCCTATCAAAGAATCTAGTATATATAACTGGTAATATTATAGTTTTCAAGAAAGGCATCCAGGCCCTTCTTAAATGTTAGTAGTGACTCACTCATTACAACATCATGTGGCAGAGAGTTCCATAGTCTCACTGCTCTTACAGTAAAGAATCCGCGTCTGTGATTATGATTAAACCTTCTTCCCTCCAGACGTAGAGGATGCCCCCTTGTCCCAGTCTCAGGCCTAAGAGTAAAGAGATCATTAGAAAGGTCTCTGTACTGCCCCCTCATATATTTATACATTATTATAAGATCACCCCTAAGCCTTCGTTTTTCCAAGCTAAATAACCCCAAGTTTAATAACCTGTCTTGGTATTGCAGAACCCTTAGTCCTCTAATAACTTTTGTCGCTCTTCTCTGGACCCGCTCTAGTTCAGCTATGTCTTTCTTATACACCGGAGACCAGAATTGTACACAGTATTCTAATTGTGGTCGCACTAGTGACTTGTATAGAGGTAAAATTATGTTCTCCTCATGAGCATCTATGCCTCTTTTAATACATCCCATTATTTTATTTGCCTTTGCAGCAGCTGCCTGACACTGGCCACTAAATGTGAGTTTGTCATCTACCCATACACCCAGGTCTTTTTCAGTAACAGTTTTGCCCAGTGTTTTACAATTAAGCACATAATTATACCTTTTGTTTCCTCTGCCCAAGTGCATGACTTTACATTTATCCCCATTAAAGCGCATTTGCCATTTAGCAGCCCAAGCTTCTAGTTTACATAAATCCTCCTGTAATATAAAATTGTCCTCCTCTGTATTGATTACCCTGCAGAGTTTAGTGTCATCTGCAAATATTGAGATTCTACTCTGTATGCCCCCTACAAGGTCATTAATAAATATATTAAATAGAAGCGGGCCCAACACTGACCCCTGTGGTACCCCACTGTTAACTGTGACCCATTCTGAGTGTGTTCCATTAATAACCACCCTTTGTTTCCTATCACTAAGCCAGTTCTTAACCCACTTACACATATTTTCCCCTATCCCCATTGCCCTCATTTTATGTATCAACCTTTTGTGTGGCACCGTATCAAAAGCTTTTGAAAAGTCCATATACACCACATCCACTGCATTTCCTTGGTCCAGTCCAGAACTTACTTCTTCATAGAAGCTTATTAGATTAGTTTGACAGGAACGGTCCCTCGTAAAACCATGTTGATAATGGGTCATGAGGTTATTTTTCTTCAGATACTCCAGTATAGCATCTCTTAGAAAACCCTCTAGGATTTTACCCACAGTAGAGGTTAAGCTTACTGGCCTATAATTTCCAAGTTCAGTTTTTGTCCCCTTTTTGAATATTGGCACCACATTTGCTATACGCCAGTCCTGTGGTACAGACCCTGTTATTATGGAATCTTTAAATATTAAAAATAATGGTCTATCTATGACAGTACTTAATTCCTGCAGCACTCTGGGGTGTATCCCATCTGGGCCCGGGGATTTGTCAATTTTAGTGATTTTTAGACGATGCCGTACTTCCTCTTGGGTTAAGCAGGTGACGTTTAATTGAGAATTTTTGTTATCACTGATCATATTGTCTGTCATAGGATTTTCTTGTGTAAATACTGTTGAAAAAAAGTCATTTAGCATATTTGCTTTTTCCTCATCCTCATTCACCATTTCACCCAGACTATTTTTAAAGGGGCCAACACCATCATTTTTTAGTTTCTTACTATTTATGTAGTTAAAAAATATTTTGGGATTCTTTTTACTTTCTCTGGCAATGAGTCTCTCTGTCTCAATCTTTGCTGCCTTGATTTGCTTTTTACAAATGTTATTTAATTTTCTGTATTTATTTAATGCTTCATCACTACCTACTTGCTTTAATTCCCTAAATGCTTTCTTTTTGTCACATATTGCACTTCTTACCGCTTTATTTAGCCATAGTGGTTTCCTCCTATTTCTAGCATGCTTATTCCCATAGGGTATATATTGTGCACAGGTCCTATTCAGGATGCTAATAAACATCTCCCATTTGTGTTGTGTACTTTTATGTCTCAGGACATCGTCCCAGTTTATTGCACTAAGATCATCTCTCAACCGTTGGAAATTTGCCTTCCTGAAGTTTAGTGTCCTTGTGGCCCCTCTACTACACGTCTTAGTAAAGGATACTTGAAAGCTTATTAAGTTATGATCACTATTACCCAAGTGACCTCCAACCCGTATATTTGATATGCGGTCTGGCCTGTTGGTTAATATTAGGTCCAGCAGTGCCCCCCTTCTTGTTGGGTCCTGAACCAGTTGTGAAAGGTAATTGTCTCTTATAGTTTTCAAAAACTTATTACCTTTGCTGGAACTGCAGGTTTCTGATCCCCAATGTATTTCAGGGTAGTTGAAGTCCCCCATAATAATGACTTCTCCCTGAGTCGCTGCTTCATCTATTTGCTTTATGAGGATATTCTCCTCCACTTCCATTATTGTTGGGGACTTATAACAAACCCCTATCAGTAATTTATTATTTTTTCCCCCTCCCCTTATCTCCACCCACAGAGACTCTACATTTCCATTAGATTCACCTATATTATCACGCAGGATGGGTTTTAAGGATGATTTTACGTATAAACATACACCTCCTCCTCGCCTATTTGTACGGTCATTTCTGAACAGACAATAGCCCTGTAAATTAACAGCCCAGTCATGGCTCTCGTCCAGCCAAGTCTCCGAAATCCCCACCATGTCATAATTATTTTCCAACAAAATCAATTCTAATTCCTCCATTTTGTTGGTGAGGCTTCTGGCATTAGTGAACATGCACTTTATGCATCTCTCTTTACCTCTATTCCTTCCTACTAGATTGACTGTTCTAACCCCACCCCCCATGCCACCCCCAATTTTATTACTTGTGCCCAGGTTACTCTTTACACTATCTTCCCCTCCTATACAATGAATACCCTCCCCCCCAATCCCTAGTTTAAACACTCCTCCAACCTTCTAGCCATTTTCTCCCCAGCACAGCTGCACCCTCCCCATTGAGGTGCAGCCCGTCCCTAGCATAGAACCTGTAGCCAACAGAGAAGTCGGCCCAGTTCTCCAGGAACCCAAACCCCTCCTTCCTACACCAATTCCTGAGCCACTTATTTATCTCCCTAATCTCCCGTTGCCTCTCTGGTGTGGCACGTGGTACAGGCAGTATTTCAGAGAATACTACCTTGGAGGTCCTTGCCTTAAGCTTGCAGCCTAATTCCCTGAAATCATCTTTAAGGACCTTCCACCTACCTCTAACTTTGTCATTTGTGCCAATGTGCACCATGACCGCTGGGTCCTCACTAGCCACTCCCAGTAATCTGTCAACCCGATCAGCGATGTGCCGGACTCGAGCGCCAGGTAGGCAGCACACTGTTCGACGATCCCTGTCTTTGTGACAGATTGCCCTATCTATTCCCCTAATAATTGAGTCCCCCACTACCAGCACCTGTCTGGCCTGCCCTACTCTCCTGTTTTCCCCTTACTGGAGCAGACACTCCTCTGGCTTTCAGAGGTCATGCCCTGCTGCAGCAGTGCTATCCCTGAACTCACATCCCCCTCATCTGCCAACATAGCAAATTTATTGGGGTGTGCCAGATCAGGGCTAGCCTCCCTGGCACCCTTCCCTCTACCCCGCCTTCTAACTGTCACCCAGCTAGCTACCTCCTGGTCCTGAGGCTCCATAGTACCATCCTCCCCCACATCTATCCCATTGAGCAGCTGTTCAGTGAGCAGCAGACTCCTTTCCATATTGTCTATGGATCTCAGCGTTGTCAGTCGTTCATTCAGTAATGGTACCTTTACACGCCGCGACGGCAGGCTGGATACATCCCGCTACTTCACGTGCACGAGCACGCTCAAACGGTTACAAACGCTCAACGCATCACCTTTACACGCCGCCATAAGGTGCGCTACGCCATGCTACATCTATAGCTAGCTACATCGCCGGGTGTCTCAAGTAGCCAGCTGTAGCTCATTTACACACCGCTATAACCAGCTACTATGGGCGTACCTGGTGCAGCAGGGCCAGCACATAGGCGTGCTACAATTGTGGATTACGAGCCGTCCGTACGCTGATAGGACGAAGCAATAACATCCTGATTGGGCAGGCAACGCAGGAGGCTGAGTAATACAGCACGCTCGAGCAATTGTGTAGTGTGACTGGTCAGCTCCTTTAAATATGCCTCCCTATGCAGCGACTACCAATCGTCATGCAGCAGCTTCCACCAATGATCGCACATGGGGCGCGGTAAGACGGAGCCGAGGTCACGCCTTAGCTACATTGCAGCTACATCTCAGGGTGTCCAGAGTTCCCTTCCGTTGCTTCTTTACACGCCGATACAGCTCGCTACCATCGGCGATGTAGCCATCAGTTTTCGAGCAGAGCCCATAAACAGATGTATCTGTCGCCGGCTGTAGCGTCGCGTCTTCAGACGCCGCTACGACGGGCTACATTGACGCTACAAGCTACATTTGTAGCCTGTAGCGGGCTGTATCCAGCCTGCCGTCGCGGCGTGTAAAGGTACCATAAGAGAAAACAGGAAGCTTATATCATAACAGGGTATTCCTGATTGGTAGGACACAGAGACCTGGTGATTGGCTGAGGGGAGGAGCACACTCTCTGCAGTCCTCCAGCAGATATTAAGTTAGAGATGAATTGTCCCAGCTCAAGCAGTGGTCCCGGAAGTGAGAGGTGCAGTGTTGCTCAAGCAGAGGGTGCTGGACCCCTGCGGCTGGAAACAGGTGCGCGCACCCGGGGAGCATGCGGTAAGGAAGACGCTACCCAACCGACCCGCGGGCGGCGGCTACCAGCGCCCCGGAGCCGTCGGCGGATGGTCGACACCTGGGGCCCTTGAGGCCGGACAGGGGCAGTGGGAGCCGAGGGAGTAACGGCAGCATGCCGCGGGGCACGGGCGGCAGACCCCCGGGTGGTAACAAAAGTAAGTGGCGCTTGTCACTAATAAGGGTTCATACTCATCAATCTAATAAGACCTGCTGGTTCTATCCCCCAAAAAGCATAGTAGAAAGTCCTATATTAGCGAGATTTCTTTTGTCTAGTTATTTTAGACAATTTTTACTTGCGGTTCTGCAGCGAATTTCGCTGATTTTTTTGCACATTTTATTGAACTTGTTTTTTATTATATGTATGCATATGATGCTACTAATTATTTGTGTAATACTTGTTTTTAAAAAATTTTGCGCCAAAACCTGTAACCCTTCCCTCTCTGATGACGATTCTGACGTCATCAGTGATGATCAATCCCACTAATCACTATTATGAGTTGGGCTATAAATATGAGCAGTTGATGTGGTGGAGGTATCCCTGAGAAAGGTGCCAGGAGGGCACCGAAACGCGTAGGATACAATAAAGGAGTTCGTTTGAAGTTCCAGCTTCATGTACTTTTATTTGGAGTGAGAGATCTTGGCAGCGCGGACCGTGACACACCATTTCCTTCCCTACAATCTGATGCATCTCCACACTGGAGTGGATGGTGGAAGTCCTGCAGCAGCTACCTAGAAACAACCATTGAATACGCTTTTAAGCCAGTTGTGGGTGACACAACTGCCCCAGGTGAGTGAATCCTTTTTTCACCGCTTCTACACCCAGTGCCATAGTGATAGGGCACTATTGCGCCTCTTGTTCCCCTCCCTTCTTTTATTTGAATCTTAGAACAGGATCTTTACTGTCAATCAGTACAATGCATGATGGGAGGTCACATTTTTTTCCAACCTGGCCTTACTTATTTTGTGGACTCCTCTCCCACCATTTCCGGCTACTTGCATCTCTCAGCAGCAAAGCCTCCAGTTTACAAAGCCAGTCATCTTTCCACTACAAGCAGCATTTGCACACAGATCCATGATTTTACAGCCCCTGCTTTTTCTTGGCTACTGGTAGGTGTTTTATTCAATATCAAACCCCTTCAAGCTGTCCCCTGTGGCATTGTCACTTAGTTTGTTCGCGCTGTGAGACATGTTTACCATGGATACCTCTGCACGAGGTGTTCTAATCTCCATCTGCTCAGGAGCATTATTTTACAAGCATCCGGAAGTTGTGGGGGAGTAAGTGGCCAGGTGGTCAGCGTGGTTTCCCGTCGGTGGGCGTGGCTCTGCCTTTCACTGAGGGAACAAATGTAAATTTTTAAGTACACACGGTTGTGAAGGTGATTATAATAGAAGTGTTTGTTCGTAGTAGGCTTCTACTTAGGTCCTACTTTTGTGAAATCTCACTTACAGTAGGTGATGCCTATATAGCTTGGTTTCAAAAGCTTCAACTCGGTAAAATTCTTTATCTGCTCTTGATTACTACATGCCTCAAAATTTCTTTGTGAAAATTCCCTCATATGAGCACATATTACAGCTCGCACCAATTCTGCATGAGTTGACCATTCCATTTGGCTCAGATCCTGGTGTGCTGACATGGCATCCAAAAAGGCTCTTACAGAGGCCTCTCTTTCTCTTGAGATAGGCTCCTCCGGAAAAATCTAGATAAGATCATCAAGGATGTTACTAGGGGCAAGAGTGCTCTTCCCCAGAATTGTAGATGCTCACAATCTTCTAGATGTTCCCAGAGGCTTTGCTTTTTTCACATGTTCTGTTTCTGTGGAAGAGGCAGGGAGTCTACCTGCTCCTCCAGACCCATGCAACCCTCATTTAAACCCTAAACATTTACTCATCTCAAAGCTGGGAAGTCCTATACTTCCAGGTCTTCCACTACACTAAGCTCTTCCCCCACTCAACTTATCTTCTCAAGTGGTTGGATGCCTCCTATTTTTCAGAGAGGTCTGGATAACTCAAGTGGACAATTCCTGAGTTAGGGAGGTAGTTTTCTTGACATAAGGAATATATCCAGCAAGGGAAAACCATGGCTAAGGCAATGCCAACATGTGCCGGTTTTTAGGGGTGTGTTCTGTCTTTTTGTAGCTTTTATATAGACTAAATGCAAGCTTTTAAGTCAACATCATCTGCGTTTTCCCTCGCTGGATATCTTCCTAATGTCCGGATTTTTCCTATGTGCTTGTGACCAACACTTCTTCATACATGCGTGAGAGGAAACTGCACATGTGGGGTTGAGCAGTGAGTTGCACATTTTCCTCTTACAGTTTCCTTGGGTAATAAAATTGAGTAAACATCCCTCCTCCAAACAGGTTCTTTGTTTTGTCCCTACTAGTGATGGGCTACCCGATGATATTCGGGTTCGATCTTGACCCGAACTTGAGTCCGAATCCAGACTTTAAATTATGAAATGGTGGCAAGAGGGTCTGTAAAAAAACAACAACAAAAAAAACTAATTGAACTTCAGCTCATACTTACCGGGGTCCACACGCATGTACTTCCGGGGCCGCTCATTAACTTCCTGAGTATTCAATGGTAAGAGATGCAACAGCCAATCACAGACGCTGTCCTAGAGAGTGAGTGTCTGTCATTGGCTGTTGGAGTAACCTGCAAATAGCCCATACATTCTAGCATGTATCTTGCTTGGTAGATGCTAAAACGTTTTGGTAATTTTCAGGTTACTGCACTGACTCCAACAGTCAATCATAGACGCCCACTGTCTGTGACAGTATCTGTGATTGGCCTCTCACCCATTAACTGATGTTCTTAGTGTAAAAATAAATAAAAATATAGAGCTTTGCTGTATTTTTAATTGTCAGCACAGATAAAGCAGACAGCTGCGGGCAGGGCCATATTTACCATTAGACACTGGAGGGCGTTTGTCTGGGGCGGCAGGTTGCAGGGGGTGGCGCCAGGCTTGAGTTGTGAAAAAATAATTTTTTTTCAAGCTTCCCTCTCCTTCCCCGGACTCCCTATGTAAATCCCAATAGATTGTGGGGGAGAGGAGGTGTTGGTCCCAGCAGCAGTTTCCCGGTATTCACTGAACTCCAGGACACTCCATTCAATCATCCTCCATTCAGTCAACACTTCCGGTGTCAGTAGAGCGCACAGCAGCTCCTGTGGCTTGACACTGAATGAGCTCCTCTCATCAACTGCCACTTCTGTGCTCAGAGGAGGAGAAACATGGAGCATGGATAAAGTGCTGGAGCAACCTGAAAAGGGAAGAACTGTTATGCAGGAGGTCACATTAGGGGGAGGGGAGAACTGTGACACGGGGTCACATTGGGGGAGGGGAGAACTGTGACATGGGGTCACATTGGGGGAGGGCGAGAACTGTGACACGGTGCCAAATTGGGGGGTTGGAGAACCGTGACACAGGCAGTCACATTGGGGTGGGAGAACTGTGACAGAGGGGGCTACATGGGGGAGAACTGTGACATGAGGGCCACATTGGAGGGGAAGAATTGTGACACAGGGGGTCACATTTGGGGGAAAGAACTGTGAAACTGGGGGCCGCATTGGGGGGGGAAAGCACTGTGAAACGGGGGGCACATGGAGTGAGATCTCTGTGAAACGAGGGGCCACATGGGGGAGAGCACTGAAATGGGGGGGCGCAGCCTCCACACAAGCAAGGACACAGGGAGGAGCCACAAGCCAGCAGTAGCATAGCTACATGAAAGACATATAAAACCCATCCCTACTACCATAGCTAAGAACTAGAGCATCGCTTCTATACCCATAAGGCAGCAACAAAGAAATCTCCTTTGAACAAGGATTCTTACCATTGTGAGGTAGCGCCCCTAGGGGTACTCGCTTGCAGCATAATGAAATGACATTAGTGACTACATTTTTAACGGGAAACATAACACAGTAGTTTATTTCACGCCATAAACCACTGGTAACACACAACACCCTTTACATTTTCACATATAATATGCATTATCATTACATTGCAGTATATAACATTCACATATGACATTACACCATGTTTACAGTCACATTAGACTTACGTTTTCCACAGAACTTCAAGGCGTCACCCACCGACCCTTGCAGACCTCAGTCTGGTTCTAAAGACGGCTATCACCGTCTATCACCCTGACTGGGATCTTTCCCCGTCCTGCTGTAGGAATCCTCAACCTACTCCTAGGGAGTCTCAACCCACACTGCATCATACACATCATACATGGCACTTTTGCATAAGCCATCATATATGTTACACTTTCAACGGGTCCTTCTCACAACTACCCAGTCGGACCCAATGACGGTTACGGCCACTTGACCTTCACACCTGGATACATCATATGGTACTTTTCCATGCACCACTATGAGTCACCCAGTCACTTATCACACAGGGTGATTATACATACGCCCTTGTGATTACATATACACCTTCACACATAGTCAACGGGACCATATCATGACTAGCACAGTCAGTCCCAAAGTCGGCTATACCTATGACCGCCTGGCCCTTTAGCCGTCCTTGGTCTCTCTCGCCATCCATATGACCGCCTGGCCCTTGAGCCGTCATCGGTCTCTCTCGCCATCCATATGACCTCCTGGCCCTTGAGCCTTCTTTGGTCCTCATCACTGGCTGGCATGCACACATCAGGTGCACCGGCATGGAGCTGGCAGGCTCCCTTCATTTCCCCCACCGGGGACGGATCACTTCCAGCACGTTCTCACATGGCAGTGGTCTGGATTGCTCTGATTCCCATCGTCCTCTCTCTCATTCAGACACCTGGCAGGTTCTTATCCAGGCTGCCTCACCCACAGCTGCATCCCAGTGAGTCAATCAGCACATCTCACTCACACACAGACCTGAGATGTGATTAACCCTATGTGCACCATTCAGGTTTAGCCCAGCAAAGCACTCATACACACAGGTTCAGCTGCTCATTAGGCTCATGAATCTCTCAGATCTTCAGCACTCACACTCAGCTGTTTTAATCAGCTCATGAAAACCCTTCAGCTGTTAACCCACTGTACACTGGACAGGTTTCACACAGCACACACACACAGGAAAACCGGCCAATGTGAACAGAGACCTGCGCCGATAACCCGTGTGATGCCCCCGGCCCGAGGCCATTTCACCATACCACCCTCATTAAACTTGTACCATAGCTCTTCTAATAGGACAACTTTAAGGGTCCCTCTTCCAGGTCTTCCCTAGATGGCTCATGAAAAGGCAATATAGCACACTTAAGGACTAAAGTCACTATCTTTAATCCAAAAGAACTCCCGCAAATATATAAAAATACATGACCCGTATCCTAAGGGCATATATATCAATTAGAACTTCAGCATCTCTCCTAAGAGATTGTTTTCCTGATGAAGGCTCATGTTAGAGATGAAATGTCGGTATTTGGGAAACCATACATTTTTTGCACAAGGAAAATAAAAACACTTGAAAATCAACGATCATGTCCTCCATTATTTTTTACGTGTACCATGGTTTATATGTAATTATTATTTATTAATCTGTTACCCTTGAGCACCTAACAGTGGTTGAACTTGATGCTATCCTCTACAGCCCCAGATCCTGAGAAATGAGAACGCTATAAGTCAAGGAAAATGGCTCTCAAGGTGCAATTCTTATTCTTTAAAATCTTCAGAATTTTTTTTCTCCACTTAGATAAAAGTAAAAGTATACATGTTTGGTATCTACGAATTCGTACCGACCTGTGGCATAGTGACAGATCAGTTTTACCACATAGTGAACATGATGAATAAAAAAAAAATTGTGCTACAACGGCACCTATCATATAGGCTGCAGCTTGGTGACCTTAGCGTTATCCCCTCCAGCCCTGATAAGAACAAACCAACTTATGGCACAATTGCTCCAATCAGTGTGCCGAGGGGCGTGTGACCGGGCCTCAGCCAGTCTGCGTCGCGATCTCGCTAGGATATGTGATGCCGCAAGCAATTTCTGCTTGTGACACTACTCCCTGTGCTTCTGCTGTCCTGTGTCCTTCCTCTGCTGTCCCATGGTGACAATGAATGTAAAGATTTTTTTCTTATCCATGCTTTTTCCCCCCATCCACCCTCCCCACTTCTGCCACTGAACGCTGATCAGGTGCCCTGATCGCCTACCAGGAGCCATGATTGCTGATCATTTGGGTGATTGATTGCTGATGCCAATCTGATGTACTTTACATAACTCGTATACACCACACTAAAATTGACATACCAGGTCCCTGCTTAAAATATCACTACTTCCCTCTGGAGCCTTGCCATGCACCCAAACATTATTTTCCCACCACATTTGGGGTATCAGCATACTTGGGAGAAATTGACAACACGTTTTGGGGTCGATGTTATCCCGTTGCCCTTGTGAAAATTAAAAATACTTTTTTTTCCACAAAAATGTTGTTAGTCTCAGTTTGGTTTCACAAGGGCAGCACAATAAAATGGACCCCAAAATATGATGGGTAATTCCGCTTATACCCCCATATGTGGCAGAAAATCACTGTTAGAACGCACAGGTTGGCTTGGAAGGCAAGCAGAGCCAGTTGATGTTTTTAACGCAAAATTGGTTGGAATCGATTGTTGACACCATATTATGTTTAGATAGACTTTGATGTGCCATGACAGTGGAGCTCCCCCACAAGTGACCCCA
Organism: Allobates femoralis; assembly: GCA_033576535.1. NCBI lineage: Eukaryota > Metazoa > Chordata > Amphibia > Anura > Aromobatidae > Allobates > Allobates femoralis. The sequence continues at coordinate 135,324,138 of JARQOC010000004.1, read as the reverse complement.
TTTTGGAAGCTAGACCCCCCAAGGATTTTATTTAGATTTATAGTTAGCACTTTGAATCCCCAGGTGCTTCATAGAATTTTATAACTCTTGAGCTGTGAAAATGTGCACAGTAGGGCTCAAGGGAAGGAGCGACATTTTGGATTGCAGATTTTGATGGAATAGTCTGAGTGTCATGCCCTGTCATGCCCTGATATGCCTAAACAGTGGAGCTCCCCTACAATTGACACACCATTTTGGAAACTAGAGCCCCTAAGGAATCAATCTGTGTATGGTGAGCACTTTGAACCCACAGGTGCTTTGTACGTTAAACTGTTAAAATAAAATAAAAAAAAAAACATTCCACAAACATGCTCTTTTAGCCTCAATGTTTTTAATTTTCACGGCTCAATATTATAAAATTCTGTGAAATACATAGATAAATTTCTTAGGGGTCTAGTTTCCAAAATGGAGTCACTTTTGGGTGCGGAGGGTCCCACTGTTTAAGCACATATGGGGCTCTCCAAATGACATTCCCGGACCATTCCATCAAAATCTGTGCTCCAAAACTTCACTCCTTCGATTCTGAGCCCAGCCGTGCACCCAAACAGTGGTTTTCTGCCAAATATGGGGTATCGGCGTACTCATGAGAAGTTGCCCAACAAATTTTTGGGTCTATTTTATCCTGTTGTCAATTAACAATTCCAGCCAATTTTCCATTCAAAATGTCAAATGTTGCTCCTTCTCTTCCAAGCCCTGCCATGCGCCAAAGCAAGTTTCCCATCACATATGGGGTATCCGCATACTCAGGTGAAATTGCCAAATGCATTTTTGTATCCATTTTCTCCTGTTGCGAAAATGAAAAAATTGCAGCTAAAACAACATTTTTGTGCAAAAAATTTACTTTTTCATTTTCACAGCTCAACGTTATAAAATTCTGTGAAGCACATGTGATCACTTGTGGGGGGTTTCCACTGTTTAGGCACATCAAGGGCTCTCCAAGCGCGACATAGAGTCTGCTAACGATTCCAGAAAATTATTACATTCAAAACGTCAAATGGCTCTCCTTGCCTTCTGAGCCCTACCATGCGCCCAAACAGTGTTTCCCTCCACATAAAAGGTATCAGCGTACTCCGTAGAAGTTGTACAACAAATTTTAGGATCCATTTTCTCTTGTTGCCTGTGTGAAAATAAAAACAATTGGGGTCACTACTGGGCGGTTTCCACTGTTCAGGCACATTAGGGGCTCTGCAAACGTGACATGGTGTTAGCTAACAATTCCAGACACTTTTCCATTCAAAACGTAAAAATGGTGCTCATTCACTTCCAAACCCCGTGCACCCAAACAGTGTTTTTTTTACCACATATGGGGTATCTACAGAATAACACAGAATAAATTGCACAACAAATTGTATGGTCCAATTTTTCCTGTTACTCTTGTGAAAATTCAATAATGGAGGTTAAAGTAACCTTTTGTTTGAAAAAGTTACATTTTCATTTTTCCTTCCACTTTGCTTTAGTTACAGTGAAGCACCTGAAGGCTTAATAATGTTCTTGGATGTGGCTTTGAACAGTCTAGGGGTTCAGTTTTTAAACTGGGCTCACTTTTGGGTACTTTCTGTCATATAAGCCTCTCAATGTCAATTTAAATATGATTTGGTCCCTTAAAAAATGGTTTTGTAAATTTTGTTGTAAAAATTTGAATTTGCTGATAAACATTTAATCCTTCTAACTTCTAACAAAAAAATAAATGTTTCCAAAACTGTGCTGATGTAAAGTAGGCATGTTGAAAAAAATTATAATTAAGTATTTTGTGTGATATAACTTTCTGATTTAAGAGTATAAAAAATACACAGTTTGAAAATGGCAAAATTTTAAAATAATTTTGGCAACTTTCAATTTTTTTTCCACAAATGAAAGCAAAAAAAAAAATCTAAATATAACAGTAACATGAAGTCCAATATGCCACGAAAAAACTGGGATCTGTTAAAGTGTTCTAGAGTTATAACTTCATAAAGTAACACTGCACAGGATGGGAAAAAATAGTCTGGTCATTGGGGTCAAAACAGACAGGGGTGAAGGGGTTAATGTGATTTATTTTTTTTTCTATTTTTTATTTCACAAAAGCTGCTTTAATTTATTTCTCTATTTTTATTGATACTATAAATGCATTCAGCCACATGCACCATCCCGGGGTGTTTTCTACTTCATTTGCTGCATTTTTTTTTACATTTTAATCCAAGTCTGTCCTTGGCATATTTTATTTAATATTTGGGTTCTCCTGATGAAGATGTAGGTTCACCTTCGAAAAAAGTAGAGACTAAACCACATCATCAAATCCTATGAACGTCCTCTGTCTTTCTTGAATCTAACATCAGCAGCGCAGACTGCTTCCCCTATCCTCTTAATACTCATTATTTTTTGTGTTGACTGCTGGTCCCTGCAAGGGTATGTCAGCTTTCAAAATGACCATTGCCAAGTGGATCAGATTGACTATTTTTGAAGCCAGTAGGACCAGGGTCACATCTCTGCCCCTTTGGGTCAGTAGTCACTCCGCAAGGGTGATTGAAAGCTTACTGTCATGCATCAGGCCAGTTTGGTTTGTATGGTGTCAATAGCGTTGGGTGCCATAATGCCGTCCTGGGGTGGAGGTTACTGCATGCTGCTGTCCTCTAGGCAGTCCACAAGGTCAGCTGCTGTATTTTTTCCACCACTCTCAGGAACTAATTTAGGACATCCCTGTGTGCCAACTAAAAAATTATAGTTTAGCACTTACTGTAAGATCCCTTGCAGCCCCAGCGTTTCATGTATCGGTTAAACAATGTGGATTGAATCGTGCACTGTGTTGGTAAAAAAAAAAACAGCTCTGCTCGAGAAGTATTTGTACCCATCCATACCAACCTGGGACTAATGCTCTGACAATAATTGATTATGTAGATTATAGCACTTCTTGGGGGTTTTTTGGTGCTCACATTTCATCCCATCCCTTGCTTGACATAGTGACTCAGCACTACAGTCTAACAATACTGTGATCCTCCGTTGAAATCCCACCAAGGACAACATCTGCAAAGAGTTTGTATGTTCTCTCTGTGTTTGTGTGGGTTTCCTCCCACACTCCAAACACATACCGATAAGGATCTTAGATTGTGAGCCCAATAGGGGATAGCGATGCTGATGTACATAAAGTAATAGCACTATATACTGTATAAGTGAATAAATATTATAATTATGTAAGAACTAGATGTGGGCCCGATGCTATTGCATTGGGAGGGCAGTGACATCACGATGGGGGCAGCCCTGTGGCACTGGGGGTGGTGGCTGTCTTCCCCCACCCCCAGACTGTGCTCTCTCCCAATGTATATAAGCAAATGTACTTTTACTTAAAAACCTGTTTCCTGCAGGGGGGGTGTTAATAATAAAGTGTCAATCTGGCAATCTAATTTCCTAGTAAAAAATGTGTAGGGCTTCGTTGCATTTTTTCTTGCTAGCGCAGGTAAACCAAGCTGCTACTGGTTGTCAAACCCCACTGCCTGGTGTTACCTTCATACCTTCGCTGGCAATGAAAAGTACAGGGAAACCTTATTTTTTTTTATTTATTTAAATAAATAACTAAAGAAAATTGCCATGGGCTTCGCCGTATTTTCTATTGCCAGCCAAGGTAACCCAGACAGCTGGCGGCTGTAATTCTCAGTGTGGTAAGGCCCAAGCGTTCTGGGCCCCCTACTCTGAAAATTGCAGCCAGCGGCCGCCCCAGAATTGGCGCCTCTATGAGAGATGCCAAAACTGGTGGTTACCCCCTTCTTCCAGCTGCTGTGTAGCGGTGGCAGACTGGGTAATAAAACAGGTTGATGTCAGCTTTTTTTGCAGCTGATATCAAGCCATATTGCTAATGTCAGCCGTCAGTATGACAGCCGGCCATTAGCAATACTTTCAGTAAAGGGGAAAAAACCACACACACAGAGAAATGTTTTATTACATACAAAATAGACAGACATCTCGTTATCCACTTTATTAGCTCCCACCAAGCTCCTCCTAGCTCCTGTAATCTTGCAGTGGGGCAGTGTGATGTGTCATGTGGCCACCATCTTTGTATACCTGAGTGTCCAAAGATGACGTCCGCATGTGTATGCATATGTGTGCATGTATGCTTGTATGTATGCCGCATATGTGTGTATGTGCATGTGTGCCCGTGTAAGTATGTGCATATGTATGTATGCATGTGTGTGCGTGTATGTGTCTGTATGTTTGTGAATATTTGTGTATGTCAGTGCATGAGTACATGCGTGTTTGTGTGTATGCATGTTTGTGTATGCATGTGTGTGCGTACTTCTATGTGTGTTTGCACGTACATGTTTGTGTGTATCTTCATATTTGTGTATGTGCGTGTCTGCATGTGTGAGGACATTATACTGTGTGTGTGCATATTTGTGTGTATGTGTATGCACGTGCGTATGTGTGTGTGTATGTGCATGTATGTGTGCGTGTGTATCTGCGTGCATATATGCACATTTGTGTGTATGTGCATATTTGTGTGTATGTGTGTGCTTGCGTAAGTGTCTATATGTGTCTGCATGTTTGTGTGTACATGTGTATGTATGTGAACATGTATGTGTGTGTTTGTGTGTATGAGCATGTTGGTGTGTATGTGCGTGTGTGTGTGGACATTATACTGTGTGTATGTGTATGTGCATGCTTGCGTATTTATGTGTGTCTGTGTATCTGCATGTGTGGGGACATTATACTGTGTGTATGTGTTTGTATGTTCGTGCTTGCATGTGTCTATGTGCATGCATGTGTATGTATGGACACTGAACTGTGTATATGCGTGCATATGTTTGTTTATAAGTGTGTGTGTATCTGCGTGTGTGTATGCATGGGGATATTAAACTGTGTGTATGCGTGTGCGTATGCATGTTTGTGTGTATGTGCGTGCATGTATGTGCTTGCACATGTATGCGTATCTGTGTGTATGCACGGTGTATATGCTTGCGTGTTTGTGTGTATGTTTGTGTATGCTTGATTGCGTGTGTGTATATGTGTGTGCATGTGCATATGTTTGAGTGTGTGTGGGGGGGACATTATACTGTGTGTATGCGTGTTTGTGTCTATGTGCATGCTTGCATGTGTGTATGTGCATGCATGTGTATGTGTGTGTAAGAACATTATACTGTGTGCATGCATGTTTGTATGTGCGTGTGTGTCTACATGTGTATATCTGCACGTGTGTACATGGGTGTGGGTGGGGGCCATTATACTGTGTGTGTATGTGTGTGCATGCGTGTGTGTATGTGCGTGCACGTGAATGTGAGTGTGGAGACATTAAACTCTGTGTATGCGTGTTTGTGAGTGTGTATCTGCATGTATATCTATGCATTTGTGTATGCATGTGCATGCTTGTGTGTGTTTGTGGGGAAATTATACTCTGTATGTATGTGTCTGTGTATGTTTGTGTGTAAGTGCGTGTGGGGACATGATACTGTGTGTATATGTATTCATGTCTATGTGTGAATATTTGTGAGTACATGTATGTATGTGTGTATGTGTACATGCATGTCTGTAGTGTGTTTGTGTGGGAGAGGTGTGTGTTCTGCCGGTGCCTGCCCACCCACCTTCGTGCAGTCACGGGATGTGTCACCACCAGAGGGGCCCCGAACCCCATCTCCAGCACAGGCTGCAAGCCGCAGTCTTTTCTGGCAGCTATGACTGCACAGAGGTGGGTGGGCAGGAACCGGTGGAATCCATCGCACGTGTAGTCTGGCGGTGGGGTCCGGCGTCGTGTCCTGATGGCGATCCGGTGGCAGGTCCTGATGGTGATCCAGCAGTGGATCCTGGCGAGAGTCCAGTGGCAGGGTGTCCCAGCGTGGGTGTCCTGGCGTTGTCCTGCTGATAGTAGTGCGCAGGGGCCTGCTACCACCAGCGGGTGCCATATCGAAATACCACCTGATGAAGACAGATGAATACTATCGAAACACCTAGTGGCTGTGCAAGGGACCAATAAAGGTCTCTTTTAATCTAAAACCTGTCATCTTTATGTGATCCTCTACCCCAGTGCTCCAGAAGCCGGTATCCACATTCTCTATCTATTTTCCATACTCCCCTTTGGGGAGTTTGGCAGGAGCAGCTTCGGGTGGAGATCACTGCACAATTGTAGCTGGAAGGACTTGCTGTTGCTTAGAAACCCTTAACAACGCCACAGGACCTGCAGTGACATGTATCCGGTCCAGAGGTCACATGACGCGGAATCCAGAAGTCACCTGATGCCAAGGACAGAAAAGAATGCAGCGGAGCCCCTGGCAGGCATCAGTCCATGGCAAACGTGAGGCAGCAATACGAGGTTGTGAGAGGGTGCACAACCTGTAAAGGTGAGCGACTCCCTGGCCACCATTAATCACATTCCCCATTGGGTAATTCACATTGTATTCCAATATGGCAGTCGGTGTACTTCCAGTGCGGCTCGGTGGATTGTGGGATTCGAGGACGTACGGATGGAAGTGGATGATTGACAATTTTAGGGCAGTATATATTAGAAGTAAAACTTGGCACTCAAAGTTATTTTACACATTCCCAGCAGTGGACACTGCTGACGTCACATTGCGCTTACATATTTCAGGGAATCACGTACCTTATTGCACACTGAGGAAGGTCCAAAGTTCTGGACTGAAACTTTTGTGCGGTACTTGGATCAATATTTATATCACATATACAACTACCTTGAGTGAAAAGTTTTACTTTAACAACTATGTTACCTGTGTAAAACATTTAAATTTTGCATGTTTTTTAAACATTTTGATACAGGAAAGATAATTATTGGATACAAGTCAATTGCAAATTTTATTTTGTTTTCCATAAAATCAGTTGTATGACTATTTTGCTGGAGATCATCACACTATCAATGCAAGTCATAGTTTGTCCACCAGGGGGAAGCATATACCCATATTGAAACTTAGAAAAGTCGGGGAACTAAAAGGAACTCACAGGGCCGCAGACCGTTCTCTCCGTAAATATGCATTCTCTTTGTTAGAGACTTGTTTAATGACAATACAGCCAATGGACTATTATATGCTAGACTTTTTCCCTTCCCATTCATGATAATAATAACTAATAATAACTAGTCCAAATGTACAATTAGGGTGATGTTAACCATAGGCTTTCCAATCTTGTACCAGTTTTAAAACGAATGGTAAAAAACAAACACGTTTTTTTTTACAAATAAATAAACTTTATTAAACCTACAGCTCAAAAGATAAATATAAATACTTAATCCATTTAGTATTGTCATGACGGTAACACCCACTACAATAAGAGTGATCCAGATAAATAGCCAGCAAGAAGGTTGCAGTAAAATCCAAAATGTTATTAGAATTCTTTATACAGAAGTAAAATCACATATAGCAGTATGCACTAAAATTGCTTAAAAAGACGTACTGGTAACACGTTTCTGGCCTGAGGCCCTTAGTCTTACCTGAGTTCATAGTACAATGCATGAACATTTCTAAAGGACACAGGTAGTGCAGAGAGCCCCTCCCGAAAATTTAGGAAGAGACAACCCACCACAGGTGTGTATAAGGTCTATATAATGTTTAACGTATAGTAATGCCAATATTTGAAAAGGTGGGGAAATTACATATAAAATACATAGAGAAGAAAAATAATTATAATGGTATTCATCATTGTGAGAAGCTAGGATATATACAAAAAGTTTTCATAAACATGAAAAAACGCACATGAGAAATAATATAATATTTATAAAAAAATAAATATTTATAAAATAATATAATTATTTCCCTCACATACATCCTAATACAAGTCATAAATATTATAAAAACCATTAATCATTTGCATCAATCCAGATAGTAAGGACTTTTGAAAAATTGCTACAAAGTCCCCAATTCACAAAAATATTAAATTTATCAATAGTGCAAAATTAATTCTGTGCGTTTGTTCAACCCATCTGGTTGTGATGCGTTCATCATCAATATACAGTGAGATTCTCTATTTAGCAAATCTATTCTCCAGTCCCCGCCTCTTCAAAGATTCCCTATCCCTTCCAGGTGATTAATGCCCCCATCCCTGCTGCAAATTGCAACCCGAAGCTGTCCCAGAAAATGGCGCATTCATAGAAGCAACATTTTCTGGCGCTATACCAGACTCTTCCAGTTTTCCTGGAGCCAGTGGCAAACTGGGTAATAAAGGGGTTAATGCCAAATGAATTATGTTAGCTGGCACTAAGCCCGTGGTTCCTATGTCAGGCCAATGTTAGGAACCTCTAAGTAAATGGTAAATAAATACACAAAACGGAGAAAAATCTTTGTATTAGAACAAGAAACACAAACACATATTTCAACTCCAACTTTATTACTCCCACATACCCCTCCACGATCCTCTACGATGTCTGTTCCTGCCGAGACCAAAAACTGAATGAATCTCGGCTCTTGCAATGAATGGGGTGACGTTAAAGTCTGGGTCACTTGAGGTGAGATAGAGTGACACAGCTCTCTGACCTGAGGTGAACTTTCCTACGTCACACCTCGCAGCGGGACCGGGTATAGCTCCAGAACATGGCACTACGATGAATGCACCATTTTCTGGGGCAGCTGCAGGCTGCAATTTGCAGCAGGGGGAACCCTGAATGCTTGAGCTTCCCCATGCTGAGGATTCCAGCCTCCAGCTGCCTAGTTGTACCTGGCTGAATTCCAAAAATACAGCGAAGCTCATTTTTTTAATTATTTCAAGAAATAATGAAAAAAGGGCTACCATGTATTTTGATTATCGGCCAGGTAAAAATAGGTCAGCTGGTTGTGGGTGGCAGCCTGTACCTGCCTGCTGTACCTAGCTGGTGACCAAAAATGCAGCAGAGCCCATGTCATCGTAGCAAAATATATTCACTAAATACACAGCAAATACTCAGCAAATACAGTGTGAACACTGCTGCGCATCTGCAGCATATTAGGAGCTAAGATTAAGGTCTATGGGTGTATTGGAGAGTGAACTACAATTCAGAACAAGAATGACTTCTCGCCACTCAATAAAATAAAGTCGTATGGATCTACCTGTAGCCAAGCATTTTTGCAGCTCTGACCACAGGGTAACAGACATGAGGCTGCTCATTTTAAAAAGTAACTTCAAATCTCAGAAAGAGAGAATAATTTGGGAATACAAATTGATAATGACCTTTGACACATTCAAAACAGGATTGAATGTCTCACATGGATTCATGCGTTTTTACATAAATTGAAAGGGCATTTGGGGATATAACATCTTAAAACAGACCCCAGTTAGAGGACAAAGAACGTTTGACACTTCTTACGTGAACGGTCTTAATTTATGGCTTTCTAAATGCAATGAGGAATTTTGAGGTCTCCACCGACCACTAATTATAGAACAATAATACAATCTGTTTTTGGAATTTTGATCATCATCCTACCCTGCTTATGTATATATATACAGTGCCTACAAGTAGTATTCAACCCCCTGCAGATTTAGGTGGTTTGATAAGATGCAAATAAGTTAGAGCCTTCAAACTGCAAACGAGAGTAGGATTTATTAACAGAAGCATAAATCTTACAAACCAAAAAGTTATGTTGCTCAGTTGAATTTTAATAAATTTTAAACATAAAAGTGTGGGTCAATTATTATTCAACCCCTAGGTTTAATATTTTGTGGAATAACCCTTGTTTGCAATTACAGCTAATAATCGTCTTTTATAAGACCTGATCAGGCCGGCACAGGTCTCTGGAGTTATCTTGGCCCACTCCTCCATGCAGATCTTCTCCAAGTTATCTAGGTTCTTTGGGTGTCTCATGTGGACTTTAATCTTCAGCTCCTTCCACACGTTTTCAATTGGGTTAAGGTCAGGAGACTGACTAGGCCACTCCATCACCTTGATTTTTTCCCTCTTGAACCAGGCCTTGGTTTTCTTGGCTGTGTGCTTTGGGTCATTGTCTTGTTGGAAGATGAAATTACGACCCATCTTAAGATCCTTGATGGAGGAGCGGAGGTTCTTGGCCAAAATCTCCAGGTAGGCCGTGCTATCCATCTTCCCATGGATGCGGACCAGATGGCCAGGCCCCTTGGCTGAGAAACAGCCCCACAGCATGATGCTGCCACCACCATGCTTGACTGTAGGGATGGTATTCTTGGGGTCGTATGCAGTGCCATCCAGTCTCCAAACGTCACGTGTGTGGTTGGCACCAAAGATCTCGATCTTGGTCTCATCAGACCATAGAACCTTGAACCAGTCTGTCTCAGAGTCCTCCAAGTGATCATGAGCAAACTGTGGACGAGCCTTGACATGACGCTTTGAAAGTAAAGGTACCTTACGGGCTCGTCTGGAACGGAGACCATTGCGGTGGAGTACGTTACTTATGGTATTGACTGAAACCAATGTCCCCACTGCCATGAGATCTTCCCGGAGCTCCTTCCTTGTTGTCCTTGGGTTAGCCTTGACTCTTCGGACAAGCCTGGCCTCGGCACGGGAGGAAACTTTCAAAGGCTGTCCAGGCCGTGGAAGGCTAACAGTAGTTCCATAAGCCTTCCAATTCCGGATGATGCTCCCAACAGTGGAGACAGGTAGGCCCAACTCTTTGGAAAGGGTTTTGTACCCCTTGCCAGCCTTGTGACCCTTCACGATTTTGTCTCTGATGACTTTGGAATGCTCCTTTGTCTTTCCCATGTTGACCATGTATGAGTGCTGTTCACAACTTTGGGGAGGGTCTTAAATAGTCAGAAAAGGCTGGCAAAAGAGATAATTAATCCACTCATGTGAAGCTCATTGTTCTTTGTGCCTGAACTACTTCTTAATACTTTAGGGGGACCAAACAGAATGCTGGTGGTTTGAGGGGTTGAATAATAAATGACCCTCTGAATTAACTTTAACGCTTTAAAAAAAAAAAAAAATTAAAAAATCTTTTTGGCTGCAGTGCATTTCCCACTTCCAGGCTGATCTATAGTCCAAATGTCACAATGCCAAGTTAATTCCGCATGTGTCAACCACCTAAATCTGCAGGGGGTTGAATACTACTTGTAGGCACTGTATGTGTGTGTGTGTGTTCAGAATTTGTGTCATTATCAGCCTGATGAAGAGGCCATAGTGTCTTGAAAGCTTGCTTTGCTTATCCTCTTTTCAGTTAGCCATTAAAAGGTATCAACCACTGAGGCCCCAGCTCTTCTCCCCCTCCCAAGACTGACTATTTTTCTATCTACTGGCTAACACGGTATAAACATGTTTTACCTTATCAAAATGGAGAAAACCAGAATGTACCAAATCTTTATGGATTTAAAGACACTTCTGAAGAAACGTGCACAATTGGACAGTGCCTATCCAAATGCAAGAAGGAGAATCTGATTCCCAAAAGACTCTGGATTACAAATCCTCTTCTACATACCTACAATACTCATTATGCACGAAACCTTTGTCACAGGACCTCGGAGAGACTAAGGAACCACCTTTTGCTTGTCTTCTACAAAATCAAAAGTAACTTCCAGAGGGAATTGGAATCACAGAGGAACACACTTACAGAAGCCATGGAACAGAAATTACAACAATATTACCATAAATTACAAACTCGTCTGATTTGTAACAAGGAAAAGAAATTACATACTGTAGACTGCGCATCAATTTAGGACTCAATGCAAACAAAACAAGGACAAATTCTGACAACTTGGACAACTACTCCTGTCAAAAAGCATCTAAATGTGTCATCAACCTTTCAGATTACAAACCCAACAAAGTGGAACTTGCTGTGCTTTCTAGGGAACTCTCATTTTGTCCTACTAAAGCTCTGGATAAAATTGAACTGTGCAGCGACATGGAGGATTATTTCAGGAGACTACGCCTAAGGGAATTTTACAGTAACAAAGAGGATTCTGAACCCAACTGGGCCGAAGGAATAGGAATCCTGACAAAAAAGAAAAGGTCAAACTGGACACCTATACCTGAACGCAACTCCTATTTGGATAAATATATAGATGACCCGCCCCAGGGCCGTGCGGTATCCGGTCCCGGGCTGTAGTTTACTGGGATTTCATGAGCAGCCTGTGCCCGGACCCGTGGCCCTGGTGGTCGCTGAAAAGGGGTTAAAATAAAAATAAAAAAAGTTTGTGATGCCACCTATGGTAATTTTACCGGGACTGCGGGACAGTCCTCCAGGGTGATTGCGCAGCAGAAAGTTGGTGACACTCCCTGTAGGTGGAGCGGGATCCCCGGGCAGTTGTGGATGAATAGGGATTTACACGGGGAGGCAGCTCTCCACACAGCTTGTCTTTTGTCCTGCAGGAGAAGGCGGCTCATCAGGTGGAGATGCTGGCAAACAGTGTATGATGAGGGCAGGATCAAGGGCCGAAATAACAGACACACACACTGTGCTTGCTGTAAAAAAATACTAATTAAAGCAGGGTTGCATTTTTTCTCCAATTTTTGGTCAAAATTTTTACTAATCAACTAATCTATATGTGCAACAAATGGCCTCAAACAGTGACATCAAAGAAAAAAACTGACCACAGTATCAGGAAAAATCTAATTACTCGCATCCCGAAGAACTTTAAATACTTGAAGGAAAGCAGGTAAGATCAATAAATGAAATACTGCTCTCATTCCTCATTGGGCAAAAAGTGGTTAATAAAACTGCTGAAATACACGAAATAAGGCTGAATCGTGTCTTGATTTTTGAGCTCATTTCTATAACCTATTTAGAATCGGATATAAAAATAAGTACAATCCACAACCCGGGTTTGTGATGTGGGAGAAAAGTTGTAACACTGCAGACAAAGTTTGAGAATTACACATCAACCATACATACAACTGTGTAATTACCATGTCAAGATTGGGGCAAACATTGTTTGGAAATGGTTTGGGTCCATTGTGCTCATTTCTATAACTTACTATTAGGAATCTGACTTAAAAATAAGTACAACCCACAATCCGGGTTTGTGATGTGGGAGAAAAATTGTAACACTGCAGACAAAGTTTGAGAACTGCATATCAATTATACAACTGTGTAATTACCATGTAAAGATTGGAGCAAACATTAGAGACAGTTTGGGTCCAAAGTTTGAGAAGAGGAAATTAAATAACGTAACTAGGAAGTATCCACGTGGTAAACAATACAGAGGGAAATTCCCTCAGGGAACAATGGTAATTGTTGGAAAGATCAGTTTCAGACTCCTGAAAATACTAAATGATCTTTTCTAGGAGCACATTTATACAGGCCGACCATTGACCAGCTAAATGCAAGCCTACCAGCATTCGTATATGGGTCTGTTTAGATGGCCTGACCTGACTTCTATGTACAAATAATTAATTCTAAAGTATTGTATGTATAGAATATCATTGTTTTCGGCAGCACATCTTCTGTTTATAGTGAGAAATGTGCTGCTGATAAATAGCTGATGAGCTGGACAGTACATGCAAGTTGATAGTTGTGTGTTTGGACAGGCTGAACACTCCTCATCAGGGGCGTAACTACAACAGGTGCAGGGGTTGCAATCGCACCCGGCCCCTGCAGCCTAGGGGGGCCCCAAAAGTCCCTTTGGCCCATAGAAAAAGACTAATACTATTAAAGATTTGCAATAATTGGGGGCCCCATTGGAGCTTTTGCATCGGAGCCCCTGGGCCTGAAGTTGAAGCTCATGAGCCCAATGCAAAAGCTCCAACGAGGTCTTAAATTATTGCAAAGCTTTAATAGCATTAGACATTTTCTATAAGCCAAAGAGACTTATGGGGCCCCCTAGGCTCCAGGGCCCATGTGCGATTGCAACCCCTGTGCATATTGGAATTATTCCTCTGCTACTCATTAATACCACAGTTCTGCATGCATGCAATATCATTGTGCTCGGTGGCACATCTTCTGGTTGCATGGAGCAATGTGCTGGCGATAATGATTGTTAAACTTTCTTAAAAATCTTACCCAAATGAGCGCTTTGTTCGGTAATTGCTTGCCTTTTTAGGTCGATAATTGGAAACAAGGCCTTAGCACCTTCTCAACGTTGGATATACACGTACATCATATTGTATAAAAAGTATTTCTAAAAGTATACAAATATTTAATTGTGATTTTTGGAAGATGGGGAGGAAAAAAATTGAAAGTGTAAATACAGAAAATTGCCCAGTTAGGAAAAGGTTCAATAACATTGACATTGAGCTTACAATCTACAAAGTCATTGGGTACCGGATACATTGAGGGATATTGATTAGTCAGAAGTGAATATTGATTTATTGTCAAGGAATAAGGAAGAGACTTGAAGGAGTGTATCACAAACAACCAACATGGTAGATAATATGACACCATTAGTTTCCCTGTGTTAATCTCATCAACCTGTAAACGTGAGATAAATGCGCATAGGGTCTTATCCTTTTAACAAAGGTTTGTAGCGGTGTATATTAGGAGCTGCTCACCTGGCTCAGTTGTGTCACCCACAACCGGTATAATCGCCTGTAAGATGGCTTGTAGAGAATGGCTGCTGCAGGGCCGCACCTTCACGATGACCGTGGAAACAGGAATGCTGTAATGGGACAAAATGCCGAGTTGCCCGCGCTGCCACCAGGAATCACCAGGAAACAAGGAGTTAACTGGGCAGATGTTTCTTTATTTTATCCTACGCGTTTCAGAGCCTCTATCCGAGCTCCTTCCTCAGGGAACATGTGTTAATCTCATGTAATTTGAAATCTAATGTTCATAGTTGAAGCTATGGAAAACAATCATATGTAGGCTAACTGTCTGATAGGTGGGAATATGGATCCTGGGACATCCACAGATCGCTTAACCCAATAAGCAGAAGCACTCATCCTACCCTGGAGAGCATGTCAAGCAGTGTATGGGCTCGATGGAACATTTATGGTTTTATTCAGCCCACTGGAGGATAAGCTCATTATTTCTGCCCCTTTAAGTAATTGATAGCATAGTGAGAACATGCACTGATTGACAATATAGTGAGTTTTAACATGCAAAAGAATTGTTTTTGTTCATAACAATAATCGTATGGTTTTGTAATGTTGATTACTTTTGAGATTGCTTCTCCATCCTCCTGTCTCCTCCGCTTATGACTAGCAGATCCATGTTTACACCATGTGTTCAAGTCATCACTTTTAGGCCATCTAAAACAATTCAATGTCAAAAGATCTAATTATGGTTGGTTGTGCTAACACTGCACATATATACTCTGGAGCGCAGGGGTCCCCAACCTATAGTACATATGGCTAATGGGCCTGTGATGTGTGGCTCACAGCTGTCTTCCAACTTGGTGTATAAGCTCCAGGTCTACGAAACAGCTATGAAGAGCAGGTCTCCAGATGGTGACTTTTGTGAGAAGCTCCACATAGAAGAGCAGATCTGAATAGGGTAAGGTTGGACCCCCTGAATCTTGGTATACTGCCTGAGTGTGATTTCTGGGGAAAAGCTTTGGCTGTCACCAGCGGCGTACCTAGGTTTGACGGTGCCCGGGGCAATGATCTATCATGGCGCCCCCCCCGAAGCAGATGAGGACCGAGGGGGGTGCTGTCAGTTTTCAGCCCCGCCGCCCCTGCTGCACCCGTGGTTGAGGACCGGGCTACATTACCTGACAATTCCAGGATGCTGCTGGAGTACAAAGATGGCCGCCGAGGCATGTCCGGTGACGTAACGCAGGGCGGTACCATTGCTCCCGGCCAGCAGGGGGTATTATAGATAGGAGCTCAGTGTGCGGCGGGTGCAGACTCCTCCGGAAGTGCCTCCGGAAGTGGCCGACCACTCTGGCCCCACATACAATCTGTGCATATCACGCACTGTGATATACACACCGAGCGGGGAAGGGGATGGGGGGAGTGCCGCCGGCGCCCCCCCGCTGAGTTGCGCCCGGGGCAAAAGGTCCGGCTGCACCCCCCTAGATACGCCCCTGGCTGTCACTATACCAATAATGGGGGCTCTGGGTGTCACTACTGTTAGGGGTGCAGGAGCTTGATGTGGCTTGTGACTCTTTTAAAGCTGAACATGGCTCTCAAGGTCAGAAAGGTTGGAGACCTCCATTGTTGAGAAGTGTGTTTTGCTTGATGTAATGATTTTTTACAAATTGTCCTTGTCAAAAGCTAGGAATAATAAGATGCATAACATTTCCAAATACATATTTGTAAGCAATCTCCTGCAACTCAAATAACATAACTGTCCTTTGAAATTAAAAGAATAACCTACATAAGTAAAAAGAGCTATATACATACAAAGGGACAAAATGCACCAATAACACCTATGTAGACATGTGCAAGGCTCTAAATGAATAAAATAAATATAGTTTATTAAATAACATTATTAATCCGTAAAAATTCACAAACAAAAGTCAGACTTATAAAATACTAAAGGTACGTACTGTAAATGGTAATAACAAAACTCCCTCGTGAGAATTTAAATCTTTACATGGTTATACTGCATACGATCACAGTATTGAGGACAGATACTCAAAAGGTCAATATAGCTAGTTCTTTGTAAGTTAAAGCCCTTTAAAGTACATTCAGGTAAACAAAGGGAGAATAATATCACATGAAGGATCAAATAATGATGGCAATGCACAGTGGGATGACGTATGAACCGGTGTATACTTCACATCTAGCTTCGTCATGGGGTGTCAAGAGAATATATCACACAATATACGGTAAATGCCTAAGCATCAATCACAGTATTGATTGCACATGTGTCAGTTAGTGTAAGATAATGTACTCACTTTGCATACTGATGGACAGGGAATGTTTCCAATCAGATGGCTAGATGTAATATTGAATGATCATGCACCGTCATCTATATCCACTTCTGTTGCTGATCTCTTCTTGTTGCTGTTGCAACCCCAGAAATGGAGACTGACCACAATACGTTTTGGGATCTAGATTGACAGCTGAGCGACCAGACAATCTTTCAATATTCCCTCTCTATGTTGTGGATCGTGTGATGCCATACATCAGAAGGATTGCTGGTGGTAAAGAAAACCTGTTATCTAGCTCAAATACAGTGATAAAAGCTGTAATATTGACATTCTCCATTGGGAGCAGCTAAGAAAGGAAAAAATGGCTTCAAGACACTCTTGGGCACAATGCCCTAGCTAGTTTTTTTTTATTAAGTCCTTCATTTCAATTGTGTCACTTAAACTACAGGGAGCAACAGATAACTTAAAAAATATATTTGTACTGTGGTAACCAGTAGATAGAAAAATATTAGAATCTCAGAGTCCTCAGTGGTTGATACCTTTAAATGACTAACTGAAAAGATGGTAAGAAAAAGCAAAGCAAGCTTTCAAGACGCAAAGGTCTTACAGCCTGATGAACAGACCTTAGTGTCTCGAAAGCTTGCTTCGCTTTTTCTTACCAACTTTTCAGTTAGTCATTAAAAGGCATCAACCACAGAGGGAGCAAGGGAGTAAATTTTAGAACCTAGTATGGGGACCGAAGGGGGAATTTGAGAAGAGGATAGAGAGCAAGCTGGTAAACTTGAGGAAACAGTATGGAAAGTGAGGGGGAAATGTATTTGGACACAGTATGAGGAGAGGAGTGAGGGAGGATGGGTGCAGAGGTAGTGAGAAGACAAAATAGGATGAGAAAAAGTGAGGGGGCACAGAACAGAGACAGGGTAGTGTGGGGATGGTTGTGTGGAGAGGGGGAAGCCAGGAGAAGACAATATGCCAAGGAAGGGGAGTGTGATAAGGGGGCACATTATAGAAACTGGACAATATAGGGGTGTGTCAGGAGGCACAGATGAGACTGTAGAGGCCACTCGCAGAAGGTCCCAGTGTTTGGCCAAACAGTCAAAATTCTAAGAAAATGTCTATGTCGCTTTGAGAGGCATTCCCCTTTTAGTTAAAGCTGGAGGTCACTAGGACTTAACTGATTGCTTACCTTGAGCTGCCTATATATTCCCCTTGACTCCCAGGATGCACTGCTGGGGATAGCTGTTCAAGTGTTCCTGGTTGCATCCTAGCTCAAAGCAGTGTTTCCTGGAGTCTGTTGGTTTGCTGCTTGGATCAGCTCAAGCTAAGTGTATCTTTTCCCTCTTTGTTGGTTTCCCTTGTGTGTTTTTCTAGTTGCTAGCCAGGCTGCCTAGTGATCACCTGCTCTGATCCCTGTGTAGTGGTAGTCCAGGGGCAGTCAGGGAATAGGTATCCTGGCGGCGACAGTTGCGGAAACTGTATAGGGACATTAGGGGGAGCCAGGTGCAGCACTAATTGTTCTGGGGTCACCATCCCCCCTTTTTGCCCTTAGTGTCAGGGACTCCTTCCCTCCTTCCTTATTATTGGCCAGTGCTGGGTGTCTCCCTACACCCAGCGTGACATGGGGACAAAGTGGGGTAGGACAGTTTGAAAATGGAGCCCAGATTGGAAAGGAGAAGGCAGTGTGGGGGGCAAGTACCATATGCGGGACAGTTTATGATTCCTATTTTGTGTAGGGAACACAATGAGGATCAATTTATTCAGGTGTACAGCATAGGGCCGATTTTTTAATTTAAGAGCCTTACAATGATACTTTTCAAGGCTATTGTGTCGAGATTTGCTGCACAAGTCAGGGGAAGATGGAAGTGTGAAGAGATAAGCTGGGGATAAAAAAAGTATTTATGGTGTCTGGTCAAGATGAAAAAAAAAGAGAACTACTCCAATCAGAGTCGTCATCTATAAGGTGCCTGCATGTACATGATTATTTGTAATACTAGTGCGCTTCCATACTGTGGTTCCAGTATGATCTGCAGTCTGATTAGCTCCTTAAATATAAATGTACTAGCTGTAGTACCCGGCTACGCCCGGGTTAGTAAATAACTGCTGTTAGCTATAACAAAATAGAATTTGAATATGTCATATTAATGACCTGTAGGAAAATAGAAGCTGAGCTGTGATTGATTGCTATAGGCAGCCTAATAAATCTCCAGCCAACAGTAAACCCTCCCCCCGGCCGGGCAGTATATGTTACCTCACACATACACATAATAGACAGCTCATGTGACTGACATCTGCCTTAATTCCCTATATGGCACATGTGTTGCACATTGGCTGTTTTTAATCAGATGTTTATGTTTGGAAAATAAAGATAGCACACGTATGAGGCGAGTTGTGTGAGGTGATTTGTGCACATCTGTGTCTGTCTGTGTGGTGTCTGTGTCCCTGGGGTGTGTATGTGTGTGTCCCTGTGGGGGGGGGGTTCTGTGTGGTGTGTGTCTCTGTTGTGTGTGTCTCTTTGTGGTGTGTGTGTGTCCCTGTGGGGTGAGTGCATGTGCCCCTATAGGGTGTGCATGTGTGTGTCCCTTTGTGGGGGGGTCTGTGTGGTGTGTGTCTCTGTTGTGTGTGTCTCTTTGTGTGTGTGTGTGTGTCCCTGTGGGGTGAGTGCATGTGTCCCTATAGGTTGTGTATGTGTGTGTGTCCCTGTGGGGGGGGTGTCTGTGTGGGGTGTGTGTGTCTCTGTGTTGTGTGTGTCTGTTTGTGGAGTGTGTGTGTCCCTGAGGGGTGAGTGCATGTGTCCATATAGGGTGTGTATGTGTGTGTGTCCCTGATGGGGGGGTCTGTGTGGTGTGTGTGTGTCTGTGGGGTGAGTGCATGTGTCCCTATAGGGTGGCTATGTGTGTGTGTCCCTGTGGGGGGGTCTGTGTGGTGTGTGTGTCTTTGTTATGTGTGTCTCTTTGTGGTGTGTCTCCCTGTGGGGTGAGTGCATGTGTCGCTGTAGCGTGTGTGTGTGTCCCCTTGGGGGGGGGGTGTCTCTGTTGTGTGTCTCTTTGTGGTGTGTGTGTGTGTGTTTGTTCGGGTGCGTGGTGAGTATCCAATGTTGGGGCTGCACTTTAGCGACTATACACTTGCTGTTACTCTTTGTGTGCGTGTGGTGTGTATACATGTCCCCGTACTTGATGAATATCTCATGTTAGGGCCCCACCTTAGTGACTATATGCTGGTATGTGCTGTTAGTCTTTGGTGCTATCATTAAGCCCCTCTCATTCACAACTGTCAACTGGTAACTGTCACTTTTTCCCCATTATGTAGATAGGGGCAAAATTGTTTGGTGAATTGGAATGCGCGGGGTTAAAATTTCGCCTCACTACATAGCCTATGACGCTCCCGGGGTCCAGATATGTGTCTGATCTGACACTACAATTGATGCACCATGATTGATGGTGGTCAAGGTGATGTATTCCTCTACTGATATTCTTATGATGAATTTCTGTAGTGCTTCAGGTTTTAATGATGAATTTCTGTACTGCTGGTGGTTCTGGTGATGTATTCTTGTGTTGTTATTTGTTCTGATCCTATACACGTGTAACAATCTGTAACTTGTAACTTGTACACAGACATTACATCACGGGATCACAAAATATTCTTTCTTTGTAGTAAAACATTTTTTAAAAACAGGAAAATGTTTTACCTTACAGAAAGATTTGTGGTATTATCATACCCTATTCTTGTATGGTCAGACATGGCCATTACACAGTACATATAAGATTGTCTGTGCACAGGAACATTCTTTTTTTAATCAACTCTAATTGTGGAACTTATTATTATTCCAAGAACAATTGATTAAAATTAACTTTAAAAGGATCTTGGTTTGTGGGAAAACACCGTTTAAGTGTCCATATTTGCATTTGGGTTTGATCCTGCCAACTATGTCAAATATAGTCAGGGTCTGCAATGGTGATCATGTGGACACACAAGATGGCTTCAGTCATTTAATTTTTATTAGTATATGTTCACATGATCCGGAGACTCTGCATCCTGGATGCAGTATCTCCTCTCTTGTGGGTAAGCTGGTGATTTCCATGGGTGAACACAGCCACCTGTGTCCACAGTCTGTGTTCAGGGTGCAGCATCTTTTCACTGCATTCACCTATCAAGATAGCCAGGATCGGCTCCAGGTTTTTTTGGGCCCCGGGCGAAACAGTCTCAGTGGGCTCCTTTAAACCATACCATGATTCATAAATATAATATAGAAGCTGCAGGCTGTATGTATATATATATATAAAGCAAAAAATTGAAACAGCACCGTAATATACAGACGGGTGCAAGGCCCTCCTACCACTTCACTGGCACTTGTTAGGATGAAAAAATGAAGGGCAGCACTTCCTTTAGTGTATCCATGTGGGTTTATTTGTCCTAGGACTGCTTATATATATGATACAGAAGCTCATACGTGGGCTGTATAAATAATATTGAGGCTGTTCAAGGTTGCATATATAATATAGAGGCTGCTGGGCTTTAAATATAATATGGAGACTGAAAGGCTATATATATAATATAGAGACTGCTGCTGGGCTGTATATACTGTATAATATAGAGGCTGCAGGCTGTAAATATTTGGAGGCTGTACTGGGCTGTATATACATGATAAAGAGGTTCTGGGCTGTGTATATTATTTGGACACTGCTGCTTGGCAGTATATATTATTTGGAGGCTGTGACGGGCTTTATATATTATTTGGAGACTGTGGCAGCCTCCAAATAATATATTATTATCTACCTACATAATTGTCTTGGGACCAGGAGTGTCTGAAATTCCCTTTTTTCACCACCTGATTGGTCCACCTGAAAAAAATAAAAAGAAAGCAGCCACCATATTGGAACACCCAAGTGATGTGCCAATATGCCGGCCGCATGCTGCTGCTCTTGTCTGGGTCTGTATCCTCACTCCGCCGCTTCCTCCTTTTCCATCACCACTTCCTCCTCTGTCACCGCTACTGCGCCGCCTCAGAGCCAGCCATACACTTACTGTGCATGTGGAAACCATGTTTGTACACCCTGTCATGCGCATTGAGAGTATGCTGGCAGTTAGGATGAGCCTGCCCCCATCCTCACAATACAAATAAAGGACACCAGAGAGAACACAGGGGGGCAGAGAGAGCACACAAGAGGGGAAGAGAGAGCGCACAAAGGGGGAAGAGACAGAGCACAGGAGGGCAGAGACAGTGCACAGAGGAGAAGAGACAGTGCACAAGGGGGCAGAGACAGCACACAAGTGGTAAGAGATAGAGACAGTGCACAAGGTGGGTAGAGACAGCACACAGAGGGAAAGAGCACACAGGGGGAAGAGACAGTGCACAAGGGGGCAGAGACAACACAGAGGGGGAGAGGAGCACACAGGAAGGCAGAGACAGTGCACAGGGGGGCAGACACAGTGTACAGGGGGCAGAAACAGTGCACAGGGGAAAAACAGCACTAGGGTATAAGAGAGCACAAAGGGGGGACAGCGCACAGAGGAGCAGAGACAGCACAAAGGGTAGAGAGAGCACACATGGGGAGGGGCAAACACACAAGGGGAGACATCTCAAAGGAGAGAGCCCATGAGGGGAAGAGAGCACACAGGTAGAATGCATAGGTTGGGATACAGCTCAAAGGAGAGAGCACAGCGGGGAAAGACAGCATAGGGAAGAAAAACCGCACACATGGGGGAGAGTGCAAATGGGAAGACAGCTCAAAGTACATGGGAAAAAGACAATACAGAGGGGAGAGCGCATGGGTGAGAAAGACAGCGCAGAGGTGGAGGCAGGTCAAAGGAGAGAGTACAGAGGGAAGAATACAGCACGGGGGGGAGAGAGTGAACGGGGGGAGAGTACACGGAGGGGGTGGGGGGGTTTGAGATGATCATCACCCCCAATGCCACAGAGTCTACCTCCATTATGATGTCATCGACCTCCCAATGTGATAGCATCGGGCCCACATCTAGTCATTTAATAAGAAACATGTCCCATCAAAATGTTTTTTACATTATAATTAGTGATGAGCGAGTACTAAAATGCTCGGGTGCTCGAAGCTCGGGCCAAGCATCCCAAGATACTCGTGTACTTGGCCCGAGCACCGAGCCCAATGTTATCCTATGGGAGACCCGAGTATTTTTATGAAATGACTGCCGGCAGCATGTAGAAACCCTAAAAATGTCACAAAAGTCTCAGAAGAGTGCTGAAATGACATGGCAACACCATGGGGAAGACCCCTGGAAGCATTTCTCACTCAAAAGTCACAGCTGTGAACAATGTTGTCCGAGTTTCACGCCAATTTTACGGAGTCACCAGAAAACCTTCCAAAATGACACCAAAATGAATATTCAGGGTGGAAATGTTAAGGGCACATACAAAATAGTGAGATACAGCTGGTGTATGTTACTTTTTGTGATTACATGAAAGATTTTACGTGAAAACATTGTGCGGCACTCCGATGACCCTGACAAGAGACGTACATGAAGCCCTGTCTTGACATAATGTGCCCATTTTGAGGAAATGTGTCTATTGTAGTACTTTCCTTTACCAGGGCAGTCCAAAATTGGGAGGTTCACCAATGCCCCTGGATAGAGACGTGCATGAGGGCCTGTAAACCTGAAGTGCCCATTGTAAGGAAGTGGGTGTATTGTAGTATAGCCCTTTGGCAGGGCAGCCAAAAATTGGGAGGCTTCACATTGTCCCTGTATGGAGACGTGCAGGAGGGCCTGTAAACCTGAAGTGGGTGTATTGTAGTATAGCCCTTTGGCAGGGCAGCCAAAAATTGGGAGGCTCCACATTGTCCCTGGATAGAGACGTGCAGGAGGGCCTGTAAACCTGAAGTGGGTGTATTGTAGTATAGCCCTTTGGCAGGGCAGCCAAAAATTGGGAGGTTCAACAATGGCCCATGCATACAGACATGCATGAGGGCCTGTAAACCTGAAGTGGGTGTATTGTAGTATAGCCCTTTGGCAGGGCAGCCAAAAATTGGGAGGTTCAACAATGACCCATGCATACAGACATGCATGAGGGCCTGTAAACCTGAAGTGGGTGTATTGTAGTATAGCCCTTTGGCAGGGCAGCCAAAAATTGGGAGGTTCAACAATGACCCATGCATACAGACATGCATGAGGGCCTGTAAACCTGATGTGGGTGTATTGTAGTATAGCCCTTTGGCAGGGCAGCCAAAAATTGGGAGGTTCAACAATGACCCATGCATACAGACATGCATGAGGGCCTGTAAACCTGAAGTGGGTGTATTGTAGTATAGCCCTTTGGCAGGGCAGCCAAAAATTGGGAGGTTCAACAATGACCCATGCATACAGACATGCATGAGGGCCTGTAAACCTGAAGTGGGTGTATTGTAGTATAGCCCTTTGGCAGGGCAGCCAAAAATTGGGAGGTTCAACAATGACCCATGCATACAGACATGCATGAGGGCCTATAAACCTGAAGTGGGTGTATTGTAGTATAGCCCTTTGGCAGGGCAGCCAAAAATTGGGAGGTTCAACAATGACCCATGCATACAGACAAGCATGAGGGCCTGTAAACCTGAAGTGGGTGTATTGTAGTATAACCCTTTGGCAGGCCAGCCAAAAATTGGGAGGCTCCACATTGTCCCTGGATAGAGACATGCATGAGGGCCTCAAAACAATTTTCCCATTGAAAAAACGCTAGCGGCAGGGCTGGCCAGGACTTCCAAGGCGTAGAGAGCCAATTCATGCCACGTGTCCAGCTTGGAGACCCAATAATTGTAAGGCACAGAGGAATGTCGCAGTACAGTTGTTCGATCTGCAAAGTACTCCTTCAGCATCTGGCCAAACTTAGCATTTCTTGTGGCACTACCCCGCACCTCAGGGGCTGTGGTACGTGAGGGGCTGAGAAAACTGTCCCACATCGTAAAGACTGTTCCCCTACCTCTGGCGGATTGGACTTGTGCCCCTCTCGGCCGTACGCCTTGGTTGTCCACCGATTCCTGACCTATGCCGCTAGCGTTTTGTGAGGGGAATGCTTTGCCTACTTCAGTGACTATGGCCTTCTGGAACTGCTGCATTTTGGCTGACCTCTCCGCCTCAGGAATGAGAGACATAAAGTTCTCCTTGTAGCGTGGGTTTAAGAGTGTTACCAACCAGTACTGATTGTCGGCCAAGATGTTCTGAACGCGAGGGTCACAAGCCAGGCAGCTTACCATAAAGTCAGCCATGTGCGCCAGACTCTTAACAGCCATCACTTCAGTATCCTGACCAACACGATGACTGAACATGCTGTCCTCATCCTCCTCCTCATCTCCCCTGTCCTCTGGCCAGCCACGCTGAAGCGAGGGTATGACTGGTGTGCATGTCATATCCTCAATTTAGCCAGAGAGTTGCTCCATGTCTTCATCCTCCTCCTCCTCCTCCTCCTCATCATAGTCCTCCACTGCACGTTGTGATGAGATGAGGCTGGGCTGTGTGTTATCACCCACACCCACTACTATTTCTCGCTCCAAGTCATCGCGCTCCGCCTGCAAAGCATCCTCTTTGTTTTTCAGCAGAGACCGTATTAGAAGGCAGAGTAGCAGTATGGTGACGATAATAATGGCGTCATCGCCGCTCACCATCTTGGTGGAGTCTCAAAGTTTTGGAGGACGGTACATAGGTCGGTCATCCATCTCCACTCCTCAGGTGTTATGTGTGGAGTTTGACCCATTTCCCGATGGCTTAGGTGATGCAGGTAGTCAACAACTGCCCTCTTCTGCTCACATATCCTGACCAACATGTGCAGAGTTGAATTCCAACGCGTGGGGACATCACACACCAGTCTGTGGGCCGGAAGACGCAAACGGCGCTGAAAGCCGGCAAGGCAGGCTAAAGCAGCAGGTGACTTGCGAAAATGTGCAGACAGGCGGCAAACGTTTACCAGCAGATCAGACAGCTCTGGGTATGACTTTAGAAACCGCTGAAACACCAGGTTGAGCACATGGGCCACGCATGGAACATGCGTCAGCTGGCCTCGCCTCAAAGCTGCCACCAGGTTCCGGCCATTGTCACACACAACCTTTCCTGGCTTTAGGTTCAGAGGTGTGAGCCAGTGATCTGACTGCTGTTTCAGAGCTGTCCACACCTCTTCTGCATTGTGGGGTTTGTCACCTATGCATATTAGCTTCAGCACAGCCTGTTGCCGCTTCACAGAGGCAGTGCTTCCAGCTTGGGACTGGTGTGGAGGGTAAAGTGGATGAGGATGCGCAGGAGGAGGAGGAGGAGGCTGAGGAGCATGACATTCCGGAGCTGTAGAGTGTGGGTGAAACCCTGACTGAGGTAGGGCCTGCAATCCTTGGTGTGGGAAGGACGTGTTCTGTCCCTCGCTCAGACTGGGTCCCAGCTTCCACAATATTAATCCAGTGTGCCGTCAAGGAGATGTAGCGGCCTTGCCCACAAGCACTTGTCCACGTGTCTGTGGTTAGGTAGACTTTGGCTGAAACAGCGTTGTTCAGGGCACGTGTGATGCTTTGTGACATGTGGTTATGCCATGCGGGGACGGCACATCTGGAGAAATAGTGGCGGCTGGGGACTGAGTAACGTGGGACAGCAGCCACCATCAGGTCGCGGAATGCTTCCGTCTCCACCAGCCGGAAAGGTAACATTTCTAGCGCAAGCAGTCGCGAAATGTGATAATTTAGGACTGTGGCATGTGGGGCGTTGGCAGCGTATTTGCGCCTGCGTTCAAAGGTTTGGTGAATGGATAATTGAACGCTGCGCTGGGACAAGGACGTGCTTGATGGTGGTATTATTTGTGCATGGGCAACGTCAGGTGCAGGGCCGGAGGCTTGTTCGCGGCCAGCATGGACAGGGGATTGGCTCGCACGCACAACACGCGAAGACGTAGCATTGACATCAGCAAGCACCGCTCCTCGACTCTGTTGTACTTCCCACAAAGTCGGGTGCTTGGCTGACATGTGCCTGATCATGCTGGTGGTGGTCAGGCTGCTAGTTTTCGTACCCCTGCTGATGCTGGCATGGCAGGTGTTGCAAATGGCCTTTTTAGAGTCATCTGGAGCCAACTTAAAAAACTGCCAGACTTGGGAAGACCTAACATTTGCACAGGCACCTTGTGTCGTGTTTTTGTGCCGGGGAACGGTTGCCTGCCTTCTGCCTGCGGACACGACCCTGCTTCTTACTGACTGTTGGAATGCTCCCCTCCCCCTGTGCACTGCTGGCCTCGCTCTGCATAGCCTCCTGCCAGGTTGGGTCAGCTACTGGATCATCCACCACGTCGTCTTCCTCTTCCCCACCCTGATCCTCCTCCTGACTTCCTGGCAATTGTGTCTCATCATCGTCCACCCCTTGTTGAGACACGTTGCCAACGTTCCCTTCGTGAGAACGTGGCTGCTCAAATATTTGGGCATCTGTACATACCATCACCCACTTCAACAGGAGCTGGCGAGAGGCCAGATTCTGCGAATGGATACGTGAACAGCTCTTCCGAGTGTCCTAGTGTGGGATCAGTAATGTCCGTGGACGTGTACTTGGCCTGGTGGTAGGAAGGAGGATCAGGTTCGGAAAGGTGCGGTGCAGTATCACGGCTACTGACACGTGACCGTGTGGAAAACAGGGTGTTTGTGGAGGTGCCAATCTGACTTGAAGCTTTATCCGTTATCCAAGTAACAACCTGTTGACACTGGTCTTGGTTCAAGAGCGGTGTACTGCTGCGGGCCCCAAGAATTTGGGACAGGACATGCGAGCGAGTAGATGTGCCACTTTGTTGTTGCGAAATTAATGCTTGCACACGACCTCGGCCTCTGCCTGCACCACCATCACGTCCTCTTCCTAGTCCCTTGCCAACGCCCTCGCGCATTTTTCCTGTATACAGCTACAACAGTCTGGTGACTGTTCTGGTCGCAGGAAAGCTGGATATTAGACCCTGCCTGTATAGAGCTAGTCAAGTACAACAGTCTGGTGACTGTTCTGGTCGCAGGAAAGCTGGATATTACACCCTGCCTGTACAGAGCTAGTCAAGTACTACAGTCTGGTGACTGTTCTGGTCACAGGAAAGCTGGATATTAGAGCCTGCCTGTATAGAGCTAGTCAAGTACTACAGTCTGGTGACTGTTCTGGTCACAGGAAAGCTGGATATTAGAGCCTGCCTGTATAGAGCTAGTCAAGTACTACAGTCTGGTGACTGTTCTGGTCACAGGAAAGCAGGATATTAGACCCTGCCTGCATAGAGCTAGTCAAGTACAACAGTCTGGTGACTGTTCTGGTCACAGGAAAGCTGGATATTAAACCCTGCCTGTATAGAGCTAGTCAAGTACTACAGTCTGGTGACTATTCTGGTCACAGGAAAGCTGGATATTAGACCCTGCCTGTATAGAGCTAGTCAAGTACTACAGTCTGGTGACTGTTCTGGTCACAGGAAAGCTGGATATTAGACCCTGCCTGTATAGAGCTAGTCAAGTACTACAGTCTGGTGACTGTTCTGGTCACAGGAAAGCTGGATATTAGACCCTGCCTGTATACAGCTAGTCAGCTCCAACAGTCTCCTGAGGACTGTTCTGGTCACTGGAAAGCTTAGACTCCGATCTGGATCACCCTGCCTATATCCTCCTAGATTAGTCCTGAGAAGGACTGTTCTG
The DNA here is from genome assembly GCA_033576535.1 of Allobates femoralis. Classification (NCBI taxonomy): domain Eukaryota; kingdom Metazoa; phylum Chordata; class Amphibia; order Anura; family Aromobatidae; genus Allobates; species Allobates femoralis. Next base: position 135,295,888 of record JARQOC010000004.1, on the reverse strand, counting down.
GTCAGCAGCAGTTTGCAGCCCTGCTCCGGATCTACCTATGAGGGCCGCAAATCTGTCTCTAAACAGCAGCAGACACTCTCCCTACACTGACTGTCTGGATGGCTGTGTGCAGAGCACATCGTGGCCGGGTCTTATAAAGGCTCGGTCACGCTGTGCAGGCTGGCCAATCACTGCAATGCCACAACTAACATGGCTGTGGCATTGCAGTGGTCTGCCAGCCAATCCCTGCATGTGGGCTGGCTCTCTAAAGAGCGCCAACATTCAGGGATGAGGACCCCGAGTACAGCATGAGTATCGCGAGATTACTCGGTACTCGATGAGTAGCTCGAGTACAGTGATACTCGTGCGAGTACCGAGTAGTCACAAACATACTCGCTCATCACTAATTATAATCCCTCCTAATTATGTATGTAATGATGTGTAAACTCATTAAAATACTTACTGATTGCCACCTTCCCAACGCAGATGTCGCTTCTCTTCTGGCCCACGTGTCCAGAAAATAGACTAGCCTGATCACACAGGGGTTTGTGTGTGATCGTGCTAGTAGAAGTTGCTTTCTCAAGATAAGTCTATACAGCATGGTTGTGAGTCTCATAGACTTACATTGATAGAAGTAGCTCCAATTTTCCAAACGTTGAGATACTGTATAAAATGTACAAAAAGAACAGGGGCTGGCTGGAGCCTCTTTCCCTGGGTGGCAGTTAGGTATCCCCGGCCCTGGTTGAGAAGCGGGGGGCGGGGGGGGGGGGGGGGGGGTGTGCTGTCCGGTCCGGCAGCCTTGAGAAGGGGGGGGGGGGGGGGGGGTTGCTGTCGGGTCCGGCAGCCTTGAGAAGCGGGGGGGGGGTGCTGTCGGGTCCGGTCCGGCAGCCTTGAGAAGCGGGGGGGGGGGGGGTGCTGTCGGGTCCGGTCCGGCAGCCTTGAGAAGCGGGGGGGGGTGCTGTCAGGTCCTCACCTCCTCCAGCCGCAAAGCGAGCCCGCCTGCCGCAAACCGTCGCGCCGGCCGCAAAGCGACGCCCGCGGCCGGCCCGTTTCTGCAGGGGGCGGCCCTAATGGTGGACTATACCACCAGCCCAGGGGGCACTTGCCCCCCTGCCACCTGGGCCAGGCCGCCCCTGAAAAAGAAGAATGCAATGATTCAAAAATCTTTGATAGCCATACTTAATTCACAACCATAATAGAACTTAAAACACAGATGAAAATTTAATTTAAAAAGTTAATCCATTTAGAAATTGTTGTCAGCTAGACACCTCACAATAGTTGGGACAGGGCCAGGTCTACCATTGTGTTGCCTCCCATCATCTTTTGACAGCAAATGTCTGGCAAGTGCGGAGACCAATTGCTGGAGTTTTGGGAGAAGAATGCTGTCCCATTCTTGTTTGATGTAGGTTTCGAGCTGCTCAACAGTCCTGGGTCTTCTTTGCCAGATATTTCATTTGATAATGTGCCAAATGTTTTCTGTTGGTGAAACGTCTGGACTGCAGGCGGCCAGTTCATGGCCCATGCTGTTGTGATGGATGCAGTATGTAGTTTAGCATTGTCTTGCTGACACATGCACGCAGGGTTGCCAACTTAACTTTTTATTTTCTCTGGACAGCTTATCAAAAAATCTCGAACAGACAGTATTTTTTACGGTCACATTGGAATATCACAAAAATCATTATTATTATAAGAAATACATGTCTAAAACCCATAAATCTGATATGAAGAGATCAACTGCATTCGCTGTAACCTGTAAAAAGATGATAGTTACAGTCAAAATAATCTATATAAGTTTCTTCAGCTTCCAAAAAATCATGTGAGCCTTACATTTTTCTTTACAGACAGGGCAAAAATGTATCCTATTTTAACACACTGTACTAGCATTTATCTTGTTTGGTTACCCAGATGAAAGACCTTCCCTGAAATAGATGTCTGGACGGGAGCAAATGATATTCTAAAAACCTTTATACAATGCTCACATGTGTAAGCTGCATATGTCGCAGACAGACATTAATGCCACCCCATACGTTAAAGATGCAGGATGGTCCCTCGCCTCGTGAGTCCACAGCACACAGTGACCGCGGTGTCCAAACGAAATTTGAAATACTGATTCATCTGACCACAGACATGTCATTTGGACTTGTGGATTGCATGATGAACTGAGTACAACATGCAGGTTTCTGGAAGTTTTCCTGAGCCTATGCAGTGATTTGCAAGACCGAATTATTCAGGTCAGACGACCATTACACTCAGTGCTGTGTGCAGCTTTGCCCAGGTTATAACTGAAGGCATCATGAATGCAGGACACCAGCCCCAATCACTAGTAACCTCCTTTCTCATAGAGGGAGTGACCACTGGTTGTCCTGCAAACAGAATGGGATTCACATAGGGCGCCGTTCACACAGGTTTGCACAGTGTATGCCCAGCCTCTTATATTAACCCCTATCTCAGAAGGTGGGCTGTTATGGCATTCAACACTGCTACCTGCTGGAACAAACGCACCCATATGGCCCAGCTACACACATCATCAAAAAGAGTGCAAGAAAAAAACACAATGACAGGTGCTGAAATTGTGGAAAATTAGTTAGTTCTTAACATATAGCAAATTGTGGAGTATTGGTTTGTCTTTTGGTCCAAAACACTTAAGCTTGTGAGCCACTACACGACTCCCCACATCTTACAATCTCCGGGTTGGGTGCTGCCTCCTAGTGGTGTGTGGGATGTCTGTGAGGGTGTTTAGTATATAAACTGTCTTTTTTTCTACCTGGCTGCAGTTCCCTATGTGGCCACCCTGGTAGCAGGGGCGCCACATTCCCCCGGCGTTAAACCGGCGTGTCCCCACGCCGTCCGGCATGGATTCCCTGAAAACATTTTTATTTTTATTATGTAAACAATAAACATTAAGCAGTATTTTTCTTCCATTTAAGGAGGCACGGGTCTTTTAACGTTACATTAAGTTAACTATATACATTAGTCCACGGGTGTATCTGCTTAGGAGGCCTGGATTCCCGCTATACCACCCCCAGGCACTTGCTTTCCCTAACTTAATGTGCATGGGGGTAAATCCAGTTCCTCCACCCTTCTAGACATTCTACTGGGTCAAGTGCTAAAACACATTTAAATATTCACATTATTCTCTACAACATTATTTCTCTGTAAAAGTATAAAATTTAGCAAAAAGGCACATTACTTTCTAGTAAAAGTATAAAAGTCTTTCTCAAAATTTTTTAAAAAGTGCAAAAACGTAGCATAAGTGCTTCAAATGCAGTTCAAAAGCACCACTTCTAAGTTCAGTTTCAGTTCAAGTTCTTTGCATAGTCTCAAACGTGCAATCTGGTCTTAAAACCAATGGGGAGCACACTGGGTGCTCAACTATATACACTGCAAAGTTTACATCAATCACCGTACTTGATATCAATGTCTATAAAACATGAAAGACAGACAGGGGAAATGCTAACATTCACTCAGGATTGGGATGGGGGCATCAAGGGTCATGTCACATTCACACTTACAGTTCTGGTTGCAGGATCCGGGTTTAATTTCTTCTGATCTGCTTTCTTCTCCTTTTCCACTTCCATGGGAGTATCTGCGGTCCTCGCCGTCTAGGATACAGTTCCAGGTCTTGCAGGGCCTGTATTAGCAAGTAGCTTTCCGGAGTTTGCGTAGCTACATCCACACTGTTTCTCACTGTAACAGTCTCTGTTGGGTCTATAGAATCCGGGTTAATAACTGGATCCGTGTTAACTACTGAATCTTGCTGTCCTTGTGGATCTGGATCAGGTTCAGGATCCTCTAGGGCTGGGGACTCATCTTTTTCTTGCACTCTCAAAGTCTTTTTACTTTCACTCCATAGGGACCTCTTTCACCTTGGACGACGTTATACGATACCCATTCACCAATTGTCACTCTCCTGTCCAGATGACCTGCTGGTAAATACCCCTCCACGTCTCATCTGTTTATAAATATGTCTCTTTGTGGACCGGGTTCACGAGCGAATGAAAATCCTTTAGTCTCGATTATTTTTACAATTTGACCCTGGTGTCGCGGTGATCTGCGCACTCCTTCATCTCGTCGAGCCGCTGCTTTGGCCTCTTTAGTACGGGCTATAACGATCTGTTTATGTACCTGTCTCTCAATCTCCTCTTTCTCCCATTTATGTATACAGCGTCTGATATACTCCTCCCGGGTTATTAATTCTGCTGGGCCTGTCGGCCGTTCGGGTCACCTAGAAAGCCCATTAAATCCTCATTGGCTTCGCCTCTCTCCCACCAGCATTGGAGTTGCTCTCCTCGTACCTCTACAGTCATCGGTGCAGGTATCAGGGTCTCCGGTAGCGGTAAGCATCCCACCTCTAGGGCTCCTAGTGGGTCTTTTGTTCTTCTGGCAGGTCGCGATGCAGCTTCGGGCAGGGACACGTCTACAACAGGTTGCTTAATGTTCAAGGTGATGACTGGAAGTGCCAACTCAGCTGGGTTGCGCTGACAAGGCTTGCTGATTGTGGTTTACGTCAATTCGAATCCGGGTTCTCTGCTCCACTTGGGCCCGGGTCATCTGTAACGGCAGCAGCCGCAGCACACCCTCCGGGTGTCTTGGCTCTCGGGATGTCGTTCACCGCCCTCCGCCATGCTGTTACGATCACCTTCGCTCTCTCCCTGGCCGAGTTCCTCCACGAATGCAGTCTGTGGGCCCTCCGGGATCACTTCGGTTCTTTCGGCTACAGCTTTCTCTTAGGCGTCCTCTCCTTCCATCCGCGTGTACTCTGTTCCTAATGGCGACTGCTTCTCTTCTGGTTCTTTGTCCCGCCTCTTCCAGGTGACGATTTCCTCTTTGGCTCCCGCCAACTTCTCACTGGTAGGTCGATTTAGGGGTGGAGGCTCCTCCTTTGGATTGATGGCTGGCTCCCCAGAGTTAAGGGAAGCCAGGGCGGGCCTTTCTTTTCACGCTTTGGACCGGGCCGGCCTACGATGGGGGGTCTGGGCACGCCTCCTCTGCACATGGCCTCAGGCTCCTATGGCCGCCATTAAGCCCAGATTTGGTGGGAAAAGTCCAGAACACGGTATTTAGGCACATGGGGTCCGGTTCTTTTGGACCGGGTTCATCCTGTTCGTGACGCCAGGTTGTGGAGCCCACTGGGACGGGGTACTCGGTACCGGACCGGGTCGCTGCTGGGGATGTCACGGAGGTCCTGGTCCGGACTGTGTCCCGGGTTCTCACAAGTAAATGGGGATATATACAAAGGATACAGTTTGTCGTGACGCCACCCACGGTGTGTGGTCAATGATGGGACCACCACTGCAGCGCTTCTCTGCCAGGAGGATGGATGGACTCAGGGTCGGACTCAGCAGGATTCCAGGAACAGTAGAGACGCATACTGCTCCTATTTTAATGGCCTTGGGGCAGTGGCCTGGCAGCACCAGCTGGTGTAGGGTGGCTGGTGCTGTGAGGCATCAACATGATGAGGAGGGTGGAGTCACCAGGGTGGCTGCACCATGAGGATTTTGTTTGGGTTTTTGTGCATGCACAATCTTTAGTTAGTTAGTTATTGATGTGTTTTTTTTGGTGCACACTTTGACATGTTTATTGTTTTACCTTATTTCTTATCATGGTCCATTTCTTTGTGTGATGTTAACACTTCTGTTTTCTGTTATTTTGTGTGTGTTGTTGTCCTTATTTTTTTTGTGCACAAAATTAATAACTTTAAAAAGTTGGATTAAAAAAACTACCTGTGGGTGTCAGTACTTGGGGATACCGGGCAGTTGCACATAGCTTTAAGCTGTGCACAGAGGTATGTGACCCATCCAAAGCTATTGATGGGTCCGTGAAACATTGTGTGTTAATATGCAGTACCCAGGTCCAGCCCTTTGGGCCACAGTGTATGGCGCAACTGTGTGTACATATCTATTGTGATGTGATGTGGCCACAGGGGCACGTGTCCACACACATTCATCAAGCAAGGGTTTTTGTGGGGGATGTAGGTACAGTCCATTATACACAAACATGTGTACACACACATAGTTCAGTGGTGCCATGGCAGCTGTGCCATGGCATGGACCAATGTAGCCACATATGTGCAAAGTATTGTATGTTCCCACCTTCAGCTACAGACGCACACATAGCAAACCATTGTGTAGTGTAAGCCACTGTCCTGCTCAAAACCGCTCCTGTGTGACGCTTGAGCGGCTCGAAAGTGTCTCACAGCAGCCACTTATCACGACACGAGCGTGTATTCCTTGAAAACGTCATGACAATGGCGTCACGTATTAGCCAGCTTTCCAGACCAGGCTGGCCAATCAGGACGCTATTGCATTGTCCAATGAGCGTGTTTGGGGCGCGGTGAAAACAATTTGGCACGCCTATGTTTTCGCCGCGCTGAACAGGTGAGCCCACATTCCTTTGGTGATTGCGGCATGTGAGGCGGCGACTGGAGTCTACCGGATGTTTCCCGCTGTTGGTGTGGCAACATCCAGGGTGACACATCACCTTAGGTTGAGGGCGAAATTGCGGTGTGTAAAAGCGCCTTCGGCGTTCGAAGGCAACCATGAAAAATGTGCATGCGCACGTTAGATTGCCTCTGATCGACGCCAAATGTTGCGGCGTGTAAAGGTACCCTTAGGGATAGGGACCTGGCGTGGAGGGTTCATTCAGGACAGGGATGACTGCACTTGGAGATACTTGTTAATATATACATGACGCCATGGTTGGGAGGCAGCAATGTTCTTAAGCCCTCTACAGGTAGGGCTGACCCCTAAGGTAGCAGAGAGTACTTGAGTGAGTTGGTAGTTGTATTTATGGTGCTTTTGACGCGTAAGAAAGTTCACAGACACAGTGGGCTGCAGTCTTTAGTTCTTTTACTCACAGTCTTTGGGCAGCAGCCCGCTGAGCACTGAGTTCTCAGAGGCAGAGATCCAGCTACACACTGGTAATAGGATGGTACGTAACCGTCACCCCTTCTCTGTCCTTCCCAGGTTGTCTCACACAGTGCTTTCTTCGCCCTTCCTGCCTTGCGCCTCGCCGCACAAAGCTCTGAGCCAGTGACTGTGGCCTTTTTCTAGGGGTTCCCCTGCAGTGTCTCCTCTATGGTTGCCACCTTTTCAGCAGATGTGCGCGGTCGTTGACTGTGTCACCTTGAAAGTGGCACAGTCTCTGGGTTCTCCACTAGTCTTTTGGGTTTCCTGTGTCCCTTGTGGCCTTGTCCCTCCACTTGCCTGCGCTTGACAATGGATGCGAGTCCTACGGATGGACTGCTTATTTCCCGTGCCTCTGGGACCCCCTCTTTCTCCCGAAGCCACTTGGGTGATGTTCTGCTCTAGGGTTCAGCCTTAGGATGAGCTCTCACTTGCTCCAGTCCTTGGACACTTCTCAGGCGTATTTTTTCTAGCTGCCCTCCAACTCAACCTTGTGTTCAACGGTCTCTCCTTTAGCTGCTCTACCACCTCTCCTCAGCTGGTCACTCTCTTCTTCTGTTCAACTGTCTCTTCTCCTCAGTTGTTCAACTGTCGTCTCCTACGTTCTAAATGTTTCTCACATTTTTCATACCCCTTTGTCACATGTCCCACATCATCTAAGTGTGTTCTTTCTGACCTCACTCCTCCCAAAGTGCTCCCTCTAAGGCAGGTTTCACACTGCGGTCAGATCAGGTCAGGCCAGGTTAGGTTTTGTGTTTCAAAACCAGGAGTGACTCCAAAACCTAGAACAGGTGTCAAACTTTCAATTATACTTTTCTCTGCAAGTTCCTCTCCTGGTTTTGAAACACAAAACCTGACCTGACCTGATCTGACCGCAGCGTGAAACCAGCCTAACTAATGGTGGGTTTACACGCCACGATATCGTTTCGATATCGCAACTCAATGGCGCGGGAGCGCGCAATTAGTGCACGTTTCACCCGCATCGCATTGCCTGTTTAGACGCTGCGATATCGTAATCCAACGTCCGTGCGATGTTTCCGCCTCCCAATCCAGGATCGCATAGTTAACATGGGAGTGAATGGGTGACGTATCAAATCGCATCGTAATTGGGTGTTTACACAGCACGATCTGGCTTCAATCGCTATGCAATATCGGGGCATTGAATAGCACGCTCATTCGATCCCCGATATCGCATTGACATCGTTCCTGCATCGCATTGGACGTTCACACCATACAACGCAGGCACGATATCGGGTCCAACGATTGAACCACGTGACTTTTGATTGAAATTGTACTGCGATATCGCGACGTGTAAACCCGCCATAAGTCCCTTCACCACCCACCCCACTACAATCGTTCCTAGTGTGGTCTGGGTGTCCAGGCATCGGTCTGTACTCCCCTTCCCAGTGAGTGGGATACTACACCCTAACAGGGATACAGTACCTTTGTGGCGACTGGACCCGCAGGGGCGCCACAAATACAATAACCACTATACACAGTTGATAACACAGGATCCTCCAATCACAATAAGTGCTATCACAATTGGCTCTACTCCTCTCTCTTCACATTGACCTTTGCACACACTGATTAAGTGCTTCAATTCAAAAGACAAGGCTTGAGTTTGTCATTGTGGATAATGTACATGAGGTTTCCTGAAACAAGAAACCTGAATCTAAAAAAAACACAGTGGCTGCTTTGAGAATTAAAAAAAACAATATTTTTTATTTTTAATAAAGAGCGCAATATGAAAAAAAAATTGCCAAATTTGAAAAAAAATAATATAGCACAAAAAAAATTTACATAATCCATCATTTTCAGATGAGACATGCGCTTTGAGAAGAGACTAAAGCTTCCGTCACACACCACGACGCAACAGCGATCCCAACAGCGATAACGATCCTGTAGGGATCGTTGGTGCGTCATTACCCGGTCGCTGGGGAGCTGTCAAACAGGCAGATCTTGTTAGCGACCAGGGAGCCACTTCCCTGGAAGCGGGAGGACATGGAAGCGGGAGGACACTGGTAACTATGATAAACACCGGGTATCTAGGCAGCGCGCGCTGCCTAGATACCTGGTGTTTATCATAGTGACCAGCGTCCTCCCTGCCTACAGGCTGCGCATGGTTACCAGCGCTAAGCAGGGAGGACGCTGGTAACTATGATAAACACCGGGTATCGAGGCAGTGCGCGCTGCCTAGATACCCAGTGTTTATCATAGTTACCAACGTTCTCCCTGCTTAGCGCTGGCAACCATGGTAAACACCGAATATCTAGGCAGCACGCTCTGCCTAGGTACCCGGTGTTTACCATGGTTACCAGCCTGTGAGGTCGCTGACCGTTGCTCTCGCTGTCACATGCAGCGATGCGTGCTGACCAGCGGGAGACCAGCGACCAAAAAATGACCCAGAGCACTTTGTAACGATCAGCGATCTCAAAGCAGGGGCCTGATAGCTGCTAAGTGTCACACATAACGAGATCGTTAGGGAGATCGTGGTTACGTCACAAAACCTGTAACATTACTATGATCTTGCTAACGATCTTGTTATGTGTAACGGGGCTTTAAGAGCTTACAGAAGGCTTCCTAGATAAGGCTGTGGTCACAGTACCATTTTTCACATGCATTTTTGGAGACCTGCGTTTTCAAAAACGCATGTAAAACACGCACCCATAGGCCCCCATGTTAAAAAACGCATGCTCTAATAGCCAAAAAGCATGTGTGACTGTCCCATGCGTTTTTGGAGCATATCCAAAAACGCATGCGTTTTTTAATAAGGGGCCTTATGGAAAACGCATGCAAAAACGCATGTACAATTAGTACCATTCAAAAACGCATGCGTTCCCCATAGGAGCCCATGTTAAAAAAACGCATGCGTTTCCGGAAACGCATGCGTTTTTTTAACATGGGCTCCTATGGGAAACGCATGCGTTTTTGAATGGCACTAAATGGTACTAATTGTACATGCGTTTTTGCATGCGTTTCCCATAGGAACCCATGTTATAAAAACGCATGCGTTTTCTACAAAAACGCATGAGTTTTTAAAAACGCTCAAAAAATACTACAAGCACTATTTTTAGGTGCAGATTCAAAAACGCACCCAAAAACGCAGGGAGCCATCACACACCTTACAAAACTCATGCTGACATGAAAAAATGCATGAGTTTTGTAAAATCACTAAAAAAAACGCATGGCAACTGTGACCACAGCGCTACCCTTTTTGCTTCATGGCTTATTTCTATATCTACATAATTCTAAAATCACAAATTAATATTTACATATGTATTTGTCTAAAAAATGATTAAAACTTTTAAAATTAATAAATCTACGGATATTAGTTCTATTACGTATAGTTGTTTCTATTGCATTATTATGGCTGCTTGTGTTTGTCCCTCTAATGGTCAGGGCGTGCTACAGAGCAGGGACAGTGCTCGTCATGTAAGGGGCAGTAAAGCCGATATGACGCTAAATGCATCATATCCGGCTTTACTACGTCAGTACACCCATTAGGGTGTGCTGCCGACCTCGCGATACCGAGTGTGCATACGCGATGGGTGTACTGACGTGGTAAAGCCGGATATGACACGATTAGCGTCATATCGGCATTACCACTCCTTACATGACGAGCACTGTCCCTGCTCTGTAGCACACCCATAGGGGTGTGAATAAATAACAAGAAGGCGGCGGGGAGGCCCAGAAAGGAACGCCTTTTGCGGCTTCTCAAATAATGAGAAAGTATGGGTAGCATATATTGTAAAAAAAATCAATGTGTATTTGCAGACCATGATGTAACAGCTGAATGTCCCAGGAACCTATGCCTTTCACAATAAGAAGAGTTTAACAGCAGGAGGTTAACATCACCATCAACATTCCTCTGACCATTAGAGGGACAAACACAAGCTGCCATAATAATGCAATAGAAACAACTATTTTGTAATAGAACTAATATCAGTAGATTTATTAATTTTAAAAGTTTTTAATGATTTTTTAGACAAATACATATGTAAATATTAATGTGATTTTAGAATAAACACCTGAAACAGGGTTACTAAGACAATGTAGTGTTCACATTTTTATGTAGATATAGAAATAAGCCATGAAGCAAAAAGGGTAGCGATGAGTCTACATTTTAAAAATAGCTATACATATGTATCTGTAGATTTGTCTATAGATCATATACGATTAGGGTAGGGCTACACACGGTGCCCCCCAAACCTACAGTAGCAAACCCACCAACTACACATAAAAGTTTGCTCCGGTGTATAAGCATTTTTAATGTTTGCAGTTATTTGGGAAGGGGCAGCTCACTGAGAACTCATAGCGATAAGATCCTACTTTTGATAGAGAGCTGTTTATAAGGGTCTGGGTACAACAATGTGAAAAATATAGGGAACTGATAAGCCGTTCACAGCCTGAGGGATCTCAGCTACTAGAGCTGACTGGAGCAAATTACCACCTGTACCTATGCTCACAGAATTTGTCAGCTATTTCTCTGAGTATCGCTTCCCGACCTGTCATTTTGTCTATGCGGTTTGGAAGAACATCTGAAGCTCTCTCTTCTCGGTGCTTTTACACTGCTGTCCTGAATGAATTCTACTCATGACCTCTCACAAGTTTACACAATTGACTATAGCAGCATGCTACCAAAGAGTAGGGCCTCACAGCAAAATGAAATAATACCCCTCATTATGTTGGGTTTTGAGGCCCAGAGCAAAAAGGTCTGATGTTTACTTCCTCCTCTCCATGACCCTAAAGGTGGCATTACACGCTAGGATATCGTTAACAATATCCTTAGAACGATCACGTGAAAGTGATCGTTCCGACATCGTTAGTGCGTTGTCACACACAAGGATATCGTTAACGATATCCCATTCGGCAATGCACCAGTTAAATAGGAGAACAAGGACTGACCGATCTTTTAAAGCGTCAGGAATAGGAGATTTTTGAACGAGATCATTCAAAAAGGTGTCACACTGAACGATGTAGCTTCTTCAAGCAGCGTTAATTGGATGACGAACGATAGATTTGAGGTCAGGATCTCATTTTTTGGATGAACATTCCAATGATTTTTCCATCCTGCGTCATTCGTTTACACGCAAGGACGCACAAACGATATCGTTGGGACGTTTACAAATCCGTGCCATTTCAAGGATATCGTTAACGATATCCTAGCGTGTGAAGCGGCCTTTAGGTCACCAATTTCCCACCGTTTTTTTTGCAAGGGTCCAAGAGACTCACATCAGCCAATATGGATTTGTGGTACCCTGGTTGGGGCACCACAGGAACTCTTAGGACATGGATGGAAAGTACACTGCAAGCAGACCCCACTAACACACAGCACCTTTCACCCCAGGCCTGTAGGGGGAGCTCCACTGGTTGCCTTAAGCCAGTTCCCCCTATAAATATGGGCCCTGGAGGGAGAAACACCAGAGAGTGCAGTCACTAGAGAACTGTAAACAGCTAGGAGAGCTGACCTGGCATTGGAGCCACGCTAGGCCCATGGCAGATACACCTGGAAAGTGGTAGACCCTTGGAACAGGGGTCATAGGAACAGGAGACAAGTACTGAATAGGGGCAGAGGAGTCATCCAGACTCACCCTAACGAAGTCCGGTCACTGGGTCCGAGCTACAAAGCCACAGTTCAGACTTTGCAGAGAACCCAGTACTACAAGGGGGTTTAGCTCCCCGGACGCCCGAAGCACCACCAAATGAGAGCCCAGAGTCGAGAATTCGGCAGGATTCCCTTAGAAGTGCCCTCAATGCAGCAAACCCAGGTGTAAAGACGCATCAAAGAAAGTGCAGTAACGGTTTGGTCGGGTTTCATGCCTGCCAGACTCCAATAAGACTACGTATACTAGGAAGCCTACCATACTGCTTGCTGTGGAACTCCTGAAGTGTCTACCTCATCCCCGGTCGAGTGTACCTGTCAACACCAGTAAAGGTACCAAAAAGGCTTTACATGTATGTGTCACTCCTTCCAGCCGCACTACACCGACCGCACTACCCTATTCCCTCCAACACTACTAACTGCCACGGGACCCCTGCTCGTCCTGTAGGGAGCGGTTCCATCTAGCTGCAGCCCATCACCCCGGAGGTCTGAGCAGCGCCGGTGCCTTCACCGGACACCTACAGGTGGCGTCACGAAACAAACTTTATTTTCTACCTAACCGTGCATTTGACCCACCGGGCCCTTTCAGCCTCAGGCACCGAACCGTGACAGCAGCCCAATGCCCGAGATCTGAGAACCCGGCAACGGTGAGTCAGATTGCCCATCTGGCAGCTTAACATTTGGGTACAGCAATGTGAACCATCAACTGAATTTATCTGCAAGGCAAGCTACACACGACTGCAGCATTACACAGGAAAATAGTACATAGTGCAAACTAAAATCTATCGACATCAATATCCATGAATGAGGCTTTTGCTCAGCTTTCTGCACTGACACTTTTTATAACTTGATGTTAAAATTTACCTTCTCTCCTTCTTCTGGACGCTGGAGGCTTTCTCTTTATATGTTAGATTCCTTACCCAGACCAGGGTTGCTCCATGCGCCGGCTATGGATCCTCTGAACTTCCTGCTTATTTGGGTGAGCTGACTTTCTCTTTTTCTTATGTGGCGCCCCACTGGTCTGGACACAATGGAGGGGTACTGCACCCAAATAAGAGTGTGTGGTATTCCTGTGACCAAGGGAACTGGGATAGTAAACAAGGGACCCTCACTACACCCATCGATACATACCCTAGAGTAGGGGACCGTGGGTGAACCTGCTGCAGGGAAGACCCAGTCCCGTGGGAGGAGTTAGGTGGGTAGAAAAGTGCATGAGTGGGAGGACAGTTAGGCAGTGAGTGGAGAGAGTCGAGTGGAGGACAAAGCAGGGGAAGGTCGTCTTGACAGGAGAGAGAACCTAGGGGCACAGGAGTTAATGTGAGCCCGAATCTAGACCTGGGTAATGCTGACCAGAAAGGTCTGGTCCTGGACAGAGGACTGGCTCTGAATATGGTGCGGGAGTTTAACCCCGAGCCGTGAAACCGGAGGCCCTGAGCTACTCCAGGAAGCTGCGGCCACAAGACCCGATGTATACCTCGAAAAGGCACACTGAACTAGGGTCAGGGGGATCTGAAGGGGAGTCGTCCTCCAAAGACCTGTGGGAGCTGGCTCGAGGCTCTGTGAGCGGAGGCGCTGCACAGCTGTGAGGGAGGAGTTAAGCACAGAGAAGGGACCGGCAGGGACCAGCAGGCACACCACCGAGGGTCCTGAGTGAATCATCCCGATTCTCTGGTGACTACCCAGGCCAGAGAGACCCGAGAGACTGTATCATCTGTCTACTAGCTTTAACAACTTGTAAGTAAACCCGGTCAGAGTAAGGGTGCCTTCACACTTGCGTTTGTGTCTGCATGCGTATGGCATGCAGATGCAAACACAGTGCAACGCAGCCCATACTGATGTGAATGCAGCGGATAATCTCCGCATGCGTTCACATTAGTATGCACCCCGGCCAGCCAATCAGCTGTCTCAGCGCCGGCCGGGAGGCGGAGATCAGCGGTGGAGATCTCCTCCTCCCGGCCACAGCTGATCTCCCGCCAGTGTCAGCGCGGGAGATTTGAACAAACAGCCGATCTGACAGCTGTTTAGATCTCCGACACCGAATAGGGTGATATCGGTGCAGGAAATAAGAAACAGCTGATTGCTGCTTCAAATTTCCCGCGCCGACATCTCCTATTCGGTGTCGACGCGGGAGATTTAAACAGCTGTCAGATCAGCTGTTTGTTCAAATCTTCCGCGCTGATACCGGTGGGAGATCCGTGGCGGCTCTAGCTGATCTCCCGGTGGCCGCCGCTGATCAGTGAGGGCCACCGGGAGAGATTTCAATGAGGTCCACAGCGTTCTCCTGCACTGTCATGCAGAGGACACTGTGGATCCATTGACTCTAATACATGGTTTGTGCACTTGTGGACGCTTGCAGATAAAACAAGCACTAACGAACGCACAAAGGATGCAACATGCTGCGTTAGGAGTGCGCTCAGAGGGTGCACAAATTGTGCACATCCAAGCGCAAATGCAACCGAACGCAGCCAAACGCAGGCACATGCGTTCCCATGTTAAACATAGGAACGCATGTGCGCAGGCGTTTTGCTGTGTTTGGTGCGCTGCGTTCCAAACGCAAATGTGAAGGCACCCTTAATGACTGGTGTGACGTAGTTTATTTCCCTCGCCTGAGGAACCGCACACTGCTGCATTGAAAGGACAAGTAACAAAGCCGTATGGTAAGCTGCATTCCTGTGTAAAAACTATTATAACTGCCCCAGGGATCCCGCTCCACCTAAGGGGAGCATAACCATCTGGCTGCCCTACCATGACTCCGGAGGTCTCACCCGCAGCTCCGGTAACCATACCAGAACTGTTGGTGGCGTCACAAACTACTTTTATTTATCGTATTTTTACTGACTTTAAGCAAACACCAGGGCCACGGGGCCGGGCACAGGCCCCCGTGACATCCCCCGTGAATCAACACCCGGAATCGGATACCCCACAGCCCTGGGGCGGGTCACTTACATTTAATATTATAAATGGGGATTCATTCTTTCTACTCAAAGTAAATAAGCAATGTTGTTTCACCAATGTTACTAATTCTTCAGCTGCGGTAAACACCCCTTCGTCCTTAAATATCAGTGATTGTTTTAGGACTGGGGATCTAGAATACAGCATTTCTCCTTATGGAGAGATGACATGTCAGGTCTGGCATATCAGTATAAGAGGAGACTTCGACGCCTTGCCCCTGCGGATCCAGTCGCCACAAAGGTACTGCACCCCACTTCGAGGTGTAGTGCCCCACTCTCAGATAAGGAAGGGGGCACTGACAGGTATCCAAGCATCCAGACACCACTGACCACTCCAGGTCGGGGTCAGAGCGAGATTGCTCCTACGGGAGAGCACAGTACCTGATCCTGGCTGGAGAAGAGGAACCAGGATAATGGGGTTGGGCAGAAAGTAAGGTTTAGGGGAGCACCCGGGAAGGAGTGAAACTAGGAAGGACACCTTTAGATGATGTGGGATATGTGATGGACCTCATAAAAGGGGTGACAGAAACATCTAGAAGTTAGTTGGTAGCTGGTAGAGAGTCGATGGCAAGAGCCTGTGAGGGCTGCAGTGTCAGTAGAAGGGTAACATTTGGAAAGAAACAACCAGAGGACTGGAGCCGATGGGAGCTCGTCCTAAACCCTGTGAGAGAAAGAAAGAATGAGGGTGATGCAGAAGACAGAAGGGGTCCCAGGGACTGGGTAGTGAGTAATTCATCCACCCGGGGACACCCACATCCACAGTAACTGTAATCATGTGGAGGGACTAGGCCGCAGTAGGGAAACTGAGCCCCAGATTAGTGGAGAGCAACCAGGCTTACCTAGCAACTCAGAGGCTGCGGTGCTTTCAAGGTGCTACAGCCAAAACTGCACACATCCGCTGAAAAGGTGGCCATATAGGGTTCAGGGACAGACTACGAAGTAACCCTAGGAAGGAATCGTGGTCACTGGCTCAGGGCAGTGTGTGAGCGAGGAGCAGGGCAGGAGGGTGAAGCAAGCGCAGAAGAGTCGACTGTGAAAGGACATTAGAAAGGGGTATCGGTTAGCGCCACCACCTTACTCGGCAGTTAGCTGGATCCTCTCTGTTCTATCTCCAAGGACTCAGCACTCTGCGGGTTGTTACAAAGGTGATGACTGCTGAGACTGGAACAACAAAGCTGTGAGTAAACATCTTGAGACTGCACCCTGCTTTGTCTGTGACTTTCTTGCTGGAAAACCAGTACCAACTCACTGATAACATCTGCTGCCCTGGGGTCAGCCCTACCCGAAAAGGGCATAACAACTCTGCTGCACCCTCACCATCAGCCCCAGAGGAACTGTAGTGTGGCGGCTGTCAATAGCTGCAACCTGCGAGTTGCTATCAAAACACATTGTGCATATAGAGAGCTTAGCTCAATAAAGGTTTGTGTTATCTAACTTTTAATCCTGTCCCTTTGTGCTCCAGTGCTCCTAAAACACTGCATTCTCTACTTGTTTTTGCCGTAATTTCCCTAAAATGACATAGCGAATATAGGGGAGATGAGCATGAAATTAGAATATACACCATTTTCCAAATTATTATGCAAATGTTCTTTTTCTCTGATTTTCCTAAATGGTCGGTGCAAATGACAGTCAGTGTAATAAAAGTCATCACCCGTTAGGGTACCTTTACACGCCGCAACCACAGGAGCCAATTTAGGAGTGCGATATTTCTCTCTGGATTGATTGCCACCCAATTGCCTCCTTATTGCGGCGTGTAAATAGGGAATTTGGCGGCGATAACAAAGGTTGCCCCTGGTTTCGTTTTGGGAGCAGTGCTCTAAAACCAGGCAACCGAGGGCAACCGACATATCGCCGCCAAATTCCCTATTTACACGCTGCAATAAGGAGGCAAGTGGGTGGCAATGTGGCAGGGATATTGCCAGATCACAATATCGCTGCCACAATTGTCTCCTGTGGTTGCGGCGTGTAAAGGTACCCTAAAGGCCCCGTCACACCTGGCGACGGGGCTGGGGATGTCGGCGGCGACTGGCGGGTACGCGCATGTTTTTGGCGCCCCGCCAGCGTCGCCGTACCCCTTTTACATGGGGTGACATCTCCAGCCCCGCACCGGCGAGCTGACAGGCGGCATCGCCGCCGGGGTGTCTGAAAAACCCCAGCGGCGATGCAGGACAATTGAAGCCTATGGCTCCCATCGCCTGTCAGCTCGCCGGCGGCCGGTTACATGGGGCGATGTGTGCACATCGCCCCAGATCGGAAACCAGATCTGAAACCAGGCGACCTCTCGGCGTCGCCGACATCGCCCCTTTACATGAGGCGACGTAGGGGCGATGTCGCCACCGATAGGCCACACCCCTACGTCACCTATGTAATCGGCGGCGATGTCGCCTCGTGTAACGGGCCCTTTAGAGTATACTTTGAATTTTATTGAAGAAACCTCCCAATGATAACAGTATAATCTTCAAAATGAAAAAAAACCTCTAAATGCACTGTTCCAAATTATTAGGCACAGTAGGGTTTCCAAACATTTGATATGTTTTAAAGAACTGAAAATGCTCATTTGTTGAATTTGTAGCATTAGGAGGTCACATTCACTCAAATAAAACGCTATTTAACTCCAAAACATCCTAACAGGCCAAGTTACATGTTAACATAAGAACCCTACTTTGATATCACCTTCACAATTCTTGCATCCATTGAACTTGTGAGTTTCTGGAGAGTTTCTGCTTGTATTTCTTTGCATGATGTCAGAATAGCCTCCCAGAGCTGCTGTTTTGATGTGAACTGCCTCCCACCCTCATAGATCTTTTGCTTGATTATACTCCAAAGGTTCTCTATAGGGTTGAGGTCAGGGGAAGATGGTGGCCACACCATGAGTTTATCTCCTTTTATGCCCATAGCAGCCAATGACACAAAGGTATTCTTTGCAGCATGAGATGGTGCATTGTCATGCAATGAAGATGATTTTGCTCCTGAAGGCACGTTTTTGCTTTTTTGTACCATGGAAGAAAGTTCTCAGTCAGATATTCTATATACTTTGCAGAGGTTATTTTAACACCTTCAGGAACCTTAAAGGGGCCTATCAGCTGTTTCCCAATGATTTCGGTACAAAACATGACTTCAACTCCTTGCTGACATCGCAGCCTTGTTGGGACATGGTGGCCATCCACCAACCATCCACTACTCCATCCATCTGGACCATCCAGGGTTGCTTGACACTCATCAGTAAACAAGACTGTTTGAAAATTAGTCTTCATGTATGTCTGTTCCCACTGCAACCATTTCTGCTTGTGAGCACTGTTTAGGGGTGGCCAAATTGTAGGTTTATGCACCACAGCAAGCCTTTGAAGGATTCTACACCGTGAGCTTCGAGTGACTCCAGAGGCACCAGCAGTTTCAAATATCTGTTTGCTGGTTTGTAAGGCCTTTTTAGCAGTTGCTCTCTTAATCCGATTAACTTGTCTGGCAGAAACCTTCCTCATTCTGCCTTCATCTGCACGAACACGTCTGTGCTCAAAATCAGCCACAAATCTCTTCACAGTACGATGATCACGCCTAAGTTTTCGTGCAAAATCTAATGGTTTCATCCCTTGTCCAAAGCATTGCACTATTTGTTGCTTTTCGGCAGCAGAGAGATCCTTTCTCTTTCACATGTTACTTGAAAACTGTGTCCTGCTCAATATTGTGGAACACCCAGTTTTCCTTTTATTGGGCTCACCTGCCAAACTAATTATCACAGCTATCTGAGATTGATTTCAGTGATCCAAAGAACCCTGTGACACAATACCATCAATGGGTTTCATTGAAAAAAAAAACAAAAAAAAGCTTATGACACTTAAAACCAATTTGCATAATGATTTGGAATATGGTGTATATGACACATTTTAGATTTGTAATATACACTACAAAAGTCTTAGACGGTGGTGAAAAACAGTGCAAAGTAAGAATGCTTAATAAGTAGAAGTGTTAATGGATTTTACTTTATCAATTAACAAACTGCATAGTGGATTGAGTCGGGCCGGCAGGGAAGGGGTTACTTGGATACCGGGACGGTGGCTTCGGTGGGGATCACGGCTGGACGGATCTCGGTTCCGTGCCCTGGGCACTCAATAGCTGATGGGGGTGATGATGGGGATTATACGTGACGCCACCTGTGGTATCTGGTAAGCGGTTACCAGCGCTGCAGCCGGGCGCTGAGGTGATGGTGTGGTGCAGCAGAAGTAGTACAGCTCCCCACAGGCGGAGCTTTCCTCAGTGCGGTGGGGTGGATGATGGTGGTTATAGTTTCGGACGGTCCTGCTGTAGTGCTGCAAAAGCCTTTCAGGTGATGGATTAAATGAAACCAGAGATCAGCTCAGCTCAAAACAGTTCTTTTACTGGTACCAGATGGATAAGGTACACGGTACAGTCTGGCTCACCGTGGATTATAGCCACAGATTTTAAGATTCATCACAGAGACTGTCAGAGGTATCTCTCTATTATCTCTCATAGTCTCTGTTCATAATGGCTCTCTGCTCTCACACGCTGAAGTCTGGTTACTAGTCCCCAGGTCTGTTGCCTTAAGTCTTTGTTACCACTCTTGGCGTCTTGAACCTAGCTTTGGGACAGAGGTTAGGTTTCTTGGTGGGTGTCGTGGCTCCCTTAGGAGGGCCCACAACGTGCTGGCCTGTGGTTTGGGATAAACCTGTTCAAAACCGCCTCGGCTCCAGTTTACCGGTGTGACCCGGGAACTCCAGACAGCTCCAACCAGACCTGGAGTGTCCCCTTCTTGTCTGGGTCACCTCTGCCCCTTTGAAGTGCCCTCTCCTCAGGACAGCAGGGTCCTGTCTCTGATGATAATGAGACTGCGGAAAAAGTTTTTGTAAAAATCAAGATGAGTAATTTTGTTTTATAACACAGATTGTGATATGAGCCATAACTTGTTTTCATTTTTCTGTTCACAGAGACATATGAGGGCTCTGACATTGTTTGTTGGGAATTTCTCTTACGGTAGAAATTGTATAGTAAAAATAATGTCGCAGAATGATTCTCTTCATCAGTATGATTAAGGAGATTCCAAACATGTCGATTTTTTTTTTATTATTATTTTAGTGGTGAAAAAATCAGAAACTTAAAGAAAATTTGGGGTTGTGTTGCCATTTTTCAAGGCCCATAACATTTTCATTTTTCAGTCTATGGGTTTATTTTTTGCGATACGAGACAGTGTTTTTGTTGACACCATTTTGGGATAGATATGATGCTTTGATGGCTCATTGCCGCATGCTTTACGCTGCTGCCTGTAGGTGTAATGTGTAGGAGTTCCAACACATTTATTTCTTGTATTTTGTAGTGAAAACGTACAAACCTTAGAAGTTCCATAATATACTTGTGTAGCTGCTTGGCCGTATTACAAGCTTAAACACACTATAGGACTTTTTTACAAGTGCAATCAACAGTCTCCTGGACAGTATTGTGTATCTTGGCATTGTAATCCAATGTCATCAAGTGAATACATGGAAATCTGGAAAGCTATTCAGTAAAATCACATTGTAAATATCAGCTAGATTGGAAGTATTAGCCAAAATCAGTCCGGCTATTCCATCACCTGTGGAGGAGTCCTGTTCCAGAAACCTTCTCAACCGTGGAGCTGTATAAATGTAAAGACTTTTTCCTTCACATATGTTCTTAATGTTTTACATGTAAAAGCCCCACCTGATGTGTAAGGAGGTCCCAAGACACTCCCTCAACAGATGTCGTAAAGGGAGACAAGGATCGAGTAGATTTAATTTTAAAGGCAGCCTTTGTGAGTAACAAAAGCTGCAGCCGGTGGTATCTGGCATTGACTTTCTCCACCCCTCTCCTATTCTTTGATTGACAGCTCTAGTTTATAGAGCAAGAGAAGGGCAGAGACAGATGGAACTCAAGCAGTTGGGAGGGTGTGCTTAATGTCTGGCTATGCAATGATGCACCGAGCATCGGTACTTGGTTTGAACAGTCATTCTGTGCTGAAAAAATCCCTAGTCGGACCCCTGACATGTCTGAACTTACCCTACAAGCCTATCTGTCAATAAGAGAAGACTGGTATAAAACATAGTATATAGGACTAAATACAGATCTAGTATTAAGGCCCAGAGGGTTCAAGTCATTTCTCACTCAGCATGTAAGCAGGGGGAAGAAAGACAATTCAAAAAGTTTTCTAAATTTTCTAAATATATCTAAAATATGAAATTACTTTCCAGTAATGGGATTTTTCGGAGCCCATGACAGCACCACGTATCAGCTGGATTATTACAGAGCAAGAGAGGACCTCCAAACAGACAGCTTTAAACATCACTACTACGCATCCCTTTTTTTTGCCTTTACACCGGAAATAAAATAATGATCAGCCCAACAAGTGATGTGAGGAAATATAAGGGTGCTGTCATGGGTTCTGAAAAATCCTATTAAGTACTACCGTATTTATCACTCACCCATGACAGCACCATGAAGAGAATTAAGAAGAAATAGAAACTCAGGGCAGAACCACAGCCTGCAAAACCATTCTCCCAATAATAACATCAGAAGAGAAGCTCAAATCAAGCCTATAGTGTCTAGAAAAAGTGGAGTGAGAGGACCATGTTGGTGCCTTACAAATCTGCTCTATGGACACGTCAAGCCTCTCCACCCAGGAGATTGCTACGGCTCTTGTGTAGTGAGCCTTTAACCCTTCTGGAATAGCCATACCACTCACGGAATAGGCTAAACTGATGGACTCCCTAATTCATCCAGCCAACTTTAAACCCTTTCCTAGGACCATGAAAGGAGACAAATAATGATTTATTCTTCCTCCAGGACTTTGTGACTAACAATTAGTCAAATAGACATCTTCTAACATCTAGAGTTTGCAATTTTTGGGATTAGCACAAAAAGATGGAAGAACTACGGTACTTCTTGAATCCTATTGAACCTGGAAGCTACTTTTGGGGAATACACCAGATCAGGCCTCGAAATGAAAATCTGAGTGAAGGGAAGACCTATGGACACAGCCTTTATTTCACTAACCCTACAATCTGATGTTAAGGCCTCTAGAAGGATTGTTTTTAACCCCTTCAACACCTGACAATTCTTCATTTTTGTTTTAATGTTTCCTCTCCTTTTTCCAAGAGCCATAACTTTTTTATTTTACCATCTATATAGACCTATGAAGGCTTGTTTTTTTGTAGGATGAGTTGTACTTTTTAATGACAGAATTCTTTTTACCATATAGAGTAATGGATAATGGGAAAAATATTCCAAATGCATTGAATGTGCAAAAAAAAAGTGCAATTTCACAATTTTTTTTTTTATTCACCATTCTCACTACAGGGTAAATCTCTCCTGGCAGTATGATTCCCTAGGTCGGTATAAGCTCATAGATATGAAACATGTATACTTTTTTTTACTTTTATGTAAGTTGTTAAAAAAAAAGCCTCAAATATTTGTTAAAAAAATTGCACTTTTGTTGCCAATTTCTGAAACCCATAAGGGCCTGTCACACGCGTCAATATCGCCTGCACGATATCGGCTGCACGTGACGTTGCAGCGATATTGACGCGTGTGACATAGTGAATCAACCAGCGATAAATCGCTGGTTGATGATCGCCAGGTTTTAGAATCAGTCCTAAAACCTGGCGATTGTCGCCCGGTGGACACGCAGCATCGCTGCGTGTGACACCGGGACTAGCGATATTCCAGCTCCCAGCGCCTCTCAGAAGCGCTGGGAGCTGGTATCCAAGGTACACTGCGGGTAACTAGGCAGCGCGCGCTGCCTAGATACCCGACGTGTACCTTAGTTACCAGCCTCCTCCGCTCACCCGGTGAGCGGAGGAGGCTGGTAACTAAGGTACACTGCGGGTAACTAGGCAGCGCGCGCTGCCTAGATACCCGACGTGTACCTTAGTTACCAGCCTCCTCCGCTCACCCGGTGAGCGGAGGAGGCTGGTAACTAAGGTACACGTCGGGTAACTAGGCAGCGCGCGCTGCCTAGATACCCGACTGTGTACCTTAGTTACCAGCCTCCTCCGCTCACCGGGTGAGCGGAGGAGGCTGGTAACTAAGGTACACGTCGGGTATCTAGGCAGCGCGCGCTGCCTAGTTACCCGCAGTGTACCTTGGAGACCAGGCTGCTCCCGCTTCCAGCAGGCTGGCAGCGGGAGCAGGACATCGTGGAAACGATATTTAAATCGTTTCCATGATGTCACTGGTCAATTGATCGCTGGTGAGTCTGCCTGTGTGACAGCTCACCAGCAATCAGCCGTCAATGTCGTCAGCGATCAGATCGCTGACGACATTGACGCGTGTGACAGGACCTATAGTGTTCTTATTTTTCAGGATCTGGAGTTGTGTGATGACTTATTTTGTGTGTCTTGACCTGATATTTAAATTATACCATTTTTGGGTAGGTGTGGTGTTTTGATCTCCTGTTATTGCAATTTTGTGTTGACCAAAAAAACATAAATTTGGCGTTTTGCCTTTTTTCCGTTATGTAGTCTGCCGATCAGATTAATTTATTTTAGATTTTTATAGATCAGGTATTTCTGAATGTGGTGATACCAAATGTGTACTTTAATTTATTTTTAATAGTTTTATTTGTAATTCGGCAAAAAGGAGGTGATTTGAACTTATAATTCTTTTTATTTTTTCATATTTTTAAAGTTTGTTTTTTTTTACAGCTGTATATACAGCTTATAGCCAATCATCTCAAGAGATAAAGGTTTTGCATATAAGCAGAATTATGAAGGTGCCTTTGTCCTTTTCAAGCCTTTATTTTATAGTTTAATGTGTATCTTATGAAAAATAACATCCTTCAGTGTCTAGCAGGTGACCACGAGGAGAGTAATCATACCTTTCTCTTTCACTGACTGACGGGCTGCCATGTATACTTGCAGAAGCCCAGCGCTCATGAGTACATTAAACTCTTATTTATGAGTCCACTGCTTTTTTAATTAAGACGAGTAGACCTGTGCCAAATTATGGGCCTTTTAAACAGAACAGCAGTGACAGTGTGAAAAGGGAGAGAGGGTAGAGGGTAAGGGAATGAAGCGGGGGAAGCCGCCAGTGACCTGCCTCGGAGTACTCGTGAGACGCAGGCTCCAGAAACCATTTGAAAGTACCTTTTTCCTTGCAGTATTTGATTCCTGATGTCTCCGATTCAGGCGCCATGAATATCCAGTCAGATATCTTTCAAAGCACACCTCAGTGTTTTTTTTTTTTTTTTAGCTCACCGCTGTAGTGGTGCTTTAATTGTAATTCCCCTCTTACACTCACCTGCCGCTGTCTTTATCTGTCTTTACCGTTGCTATTGTTAGTCTCAGGCAAGTTGTGACCTGCTGGCAGTTGCAGTGTTTCATGGCGTGTTCCAGAGGTCACAACTCAACACAAATCTATGAGAGCGTCTCACATACCTGCATTGAGCGATTGAAGTGCAACTTCTGACTTCTAGATGACAGGGAAGTTATGCAGAAAATGGCACGACGGGACCAGAGCCGCTCCGGAGAAGGTTGACAATACTGGGTAAGTATAAAGCGGCCGTCACACGCTTCAATCTTTTGAGCGATATTGTTAGCGATCACATGCACGCGCGATCGCTAACAATATCGTTCACATCGCTGGTGAGCTGTCACACAGGCAGACTCACCAGCGATGTGGACCATCGAGATCGCTGGTAACGATGGTACATATCGGGTTACTAGGCGCCGTGCGGCGCTTGGTAACTATGGCAAACTACAGGTTACTATCTTCCAGCATAGGCTCTGCCGCTGGGAGATCGTTCATCGTGGTGTCACACACCACGATGATGCAGATTGATCAAGCGATTATCGCTTGATATGAGCTCCGGCTCACAAATCTGCGATCTAACAATCAAGCGATTTTACAGCGTAAAATCGCTTGATTACACGCAGCGACGCACAAACGATATCGCTTAAGCGATCAAAAAGCAGATCGCTTAAAGGGATCCTGTCACCCCCAAAACACCTCCAAAGCTCTTAAAAGCTGTCCCTAGTGCATATTAACACTTTCCCTACACTCCTTTTTGCTCCTAAATGCACCTAATCAAAGTGAAGAAAAACGTTTTATAAGTACCTCATTATTGATGCTAATGAGTGACTATCTATTCATAGTCACTCATCCAGGCAGCCCCTCTTCATGATATCACGCCTATTCAGGCGTGATCTTCCTAATAGATTCAAAATCGCGCCTCTCTGCGCGCCTCCCCACTCTCCCATTACGCACGGGCTTCAGTGGGGGCATTATGACGCGATTCACGTCATTTCCTGGCGCCGGGTGACGTATACACCCGCGCCGCTCGCTTTGAGCTTCAAGTGCCTCACTGCGCATGCGTGCGGGAGCCGGAACAGAGCGGCCGGCGATCCGGAGACACAGGCACAGAAGAGGATTCCATTCCTCATAACAACAGTACGGCGGTCCCATTACAAACCCCTTAGGGGTTTGTAATGGGACCGCCGTACTGTTGTTATGAGGAATGGAATCCTCTTCTGTGCCTGTGTCTCCGGATCGCCGGCCGCTCTGTTCCGGCTCCCGCACGCATGCGCAGTGCGCTCCCGCACGCATGCGCAGTGAGGCACTTGAAGCTCAAAGCGAGCGGCGCGGGTGTACTACGTCACCCGGCGCTAGGAAATGACGCGAATCACGTCATAATGCCCCCACTGAAGCCCGTGCGTAATGGGAGAGTGGGGAGGCGCGCAGAGAGGCGCGATTTTGAATCTATTAGGAAGATCACGCCTGAATAGGCGTGATATCATGAAGAGGGGCTGCCTGGATGAGTGACTATGAATAGATAGTCACTCATTAGCATCAATAATGAGGTACTTATAAAACGTTTTTCTTCACTTTGATTAGGTGCATTTAGGAGCAAAAAGGAGTGTAGGGAAAGTGTTAATATGCACTAGGGACAGCTTTTAAGAGCTTAGGAGGTGTTTTGGGGGTGACAGGATCCCTTTAAGCGATATCGTGCAGGAAATTGATGCGTGTGACGGCCGCCTAAGAATGGGACATACATCTAAAGCGCCACTCCAGCGATGGGAAAAAATAAACAAAAAAGATGCTGGAGTGGTGCTTTATAAAGTATGAGGTATAGATGGTGACCCATTACTTGGGACCGATCACTTTTTAGTATAGTTTATACTGAATTTTAGCCTGATTCTACAATTTTTAGATCATTTTAGCGGTACAGATCATGCTGAAAAGTTTTATCTGGAGCGTGACAAAAGCCCACCAAGTTTTAAGAAAGTGGGAAACTCCATATTGATGGCATCTGTACTTTGTAATGCGGAGGTCGTCTATACGGTCGAGTGCTGGCCACCAGCTTGCTGTCACCACCTAGCAGAAGGAACACATTTCATCTATCCCATTCCGTAATCAGCTCTGAAGATTAAGCTCTTATGATGCTACAAACTGTTTATGTTTAAGAAATAAAGAGAAGAAGCCGGGTGTAATGTTAAAAACCTTTACTTGCATTTTCAATAAATAATTTACAGTATCTACATGAGTCAATGAGCATATCTAAGAACAATGTTTTATCATGTTTTCCCTTTTGCCATTGTGCGATATCTCTAGGTCAATCTTGGCAGATTTTAGACAGTAAACTTGATAAACCAAAACCAGAATAAAGTGCGTCACTTAGTTTCTTTTTCGGAACATTGATTTACCAGTCTATGATTAACCGTGTAATGACAGTGGTGTGAACTGCTAAACAGGCAAGTCAATGGAAACCTATGTATAAGCAATATTCCGCAAACTACACACATTCAGACACACCTTGCAACATGCTTGCTGGGATACACATCGGATTAACTACTAGCATTTGGTAGAAAATATGAACAAGAATTGTGATAGATGAGGTCATTGACTGAATATAATATATAAAAAAGGATGTTGCAGCAAATCAACAATTGGGGCTCTTGGAGTTCATAAAAAAAAATCATGAAAAAAAAAATCTGCAGACACCAATGATGTCTAAGGCTGGCTTCACATTAGCGTTCCCCTCCGCAGCATTCTGCGGAGGGGAATCGCCATGTGTGCGCAGCGGCCGTCCGCTCCTATCTTTATAATTGGAGCGCACGGTGCTGCGCTTGACAGCGCAGGACCGTGCGCACCCATTCACTCCCATATGTGATCTGTGCGCAGGCGGACGCCTGCGCACAGATCACAGTCTCGTCCGCACCAGGGACGTGACATGTTTCGTCCCTGGTGCGGGCGGGAGTGTGTGATTTGTGCGCAGGCATCCGCCTGCGTACAGATCACATATGGGAGTGAATGGGTGCGCACGGTCCTGCGCTGTCAAGCGCAGCACCGTGCGCTCCCATGATAAAGATAGGAACGGGCGGCCGCTGCGGTCACATTGCGGACCCCTCCGCAGAACGCTGCGGAGGGGTCCGCAAATGTGAAGGCAGCCTAATATAGGTTTATTGCTATGGCATAACCAACTGCACTGAAAACTATGCACGTTTTAGCTTTATAGTATCTGGACAGTCAATGTCTTATAACAATCCTATGACTTAAAAAGGTTGTCCACTATTCGGACAGCCCCTATCAGACCCTATTGTTTCCTTCAGTAAAATATTGGCTATATCAACCTCCGATGCTGGAACAGTTCCAGCGGTGTTGGTACATTATCTTCCGGAGATCTCCTTTTAATATCTAAAGAACGTGAGAACCAATGCTGATTTTCATATTGACAATGTCACATGATCACCGGAAGAGCCACTCCTGACACTGCTGGATCGGTCCTCGCACCGGAGGAGAGTGTAGGTTTCTTTTTTTTACTGGGAATAGACATTGATTGAGATTATTATTGCCTGAAAGCGAAGCCATCATCAGAAAATGTCATAATGTTAAAATATGGTTATTGTATTAAAATGTATCAGTTTCCCACATTGTTGATCTTTATTAAAAAAAAAAATTGTAATCTTACATTTTTCACACTGACCACCGGAGCTTTTCAAGACTCTACTTTATGTCCGTTCAGAAAGTTTTCAGCAAAGCTCCTCATAATCGGTATCACCTCGATGTCATCAATGACTGGTAACAACTGAGCACAGCTGATAACACAGCCGATAATACAGCTGTCCCCCTTTTACAATGACCTTTGTACATGCTCAAAGAGATGCTTCAATGCAAAAACAGATGGTTAGGGGCCTGACAATTGTTACTATGTACATGTGTTGTTTCCTGAAACAAAAGGTTAGTCTAAAAAAGAAGTCTGAAAACTGTGATTATTTTTTATACAGATTGTGACATGTAAAAAAAAAAAAAGTCCACATTTTTATATGAACAATATTTTAACAATATTTCATTTCTTGATGACAAGTTCATTTTAAACCCACTATCAAACCTCAACATTGTTTTTTCAGGATACAACTGGGTGGAGTCGCAACTGTATTATCACTGATTGGTCTCACGGATCAGTCATAATACTGATGTGGGAGCATCCCGTTGCATCCGGTGGATCACCTGTTTCTGCCGGATCCAGGGATGTGCAGTTCAAAAACCCGGATTAGGTATTCGGATCCAGCAGTGTCCGGGTTTCATTGGGCACATTCTGATTTAACCCGTGGTGCCCCGTGTTTTGTCACAGAGACCAAACAGATTCAATTTTGGTCTCAGTGAGAAAGCCAGTGACAGGGAAAAAAGTAAAGAACTGAATGTGCCCGCAAGTTCATCTGGCCCTATTGAAAATCAAAGGGGACGAAAACTGATGCTGGGTGCATCCATTTTATACTGGATACAAACGGATAGCAAAAAAACGCCAGTGTAAAACCAGCCTTACAAACTTAGAAATGAACAATGAAGGCCATCCGAATGGCAATTTCACAGTGGATTTGTGAATGCATTTCTGTGTGTTCACTATCTTATTGGCAGGGCCAAGATGGATTCCATATTCCATCAGAATAAAAAAGTAATGATTCAGATAGAAAAGTGAGTTGGTGCCATTTACCCAATTTGCAATTCATATTTCAGGATAAAACCTGCGGAAACACCATTCTAGTAATTCAGCGAAGGAAACCATCATATGGATTTACCTATTCATTTAAGGACATCCAGTATATTTCTCTAATAATTAGTGACGTTATTTTTGTTTTTTTGGAGAAAAGCAGGATATGCCTAAGATGATCACGCACATTAGATAAATTATCCAAAAATGTCAGTTTCACAGAGATCAGTCAACCATCTAATATGCAATAGGAGATGTCCTGACAGTCCCCTACATGCAGAAGTCAAGGGAAAAAAAGGGTTGGGTATGTTGAATTTTAACATGTCCAATCCTGGTGTTTTCACAGAGGTGTCTGGCAGCAGCTTACTACTTTGGCCGATTTCACATGGTCCACATTGAGGAACTGAATACCTGACTACTGGCCTCCTGATATGACCCAACTGCCTTAGATACATCTAGGAGACAGCAAAGAAAAGACACTTGGTGGTCAATTCTAACCCAACCGTGAAGGTGTGAAACAGGCCTTACTGAGAATTGATGAGGTACGCATGAGGGGGAACTAAAGTATCTCCAGCCTTAGTTTCTATGTAATTTGGATAGCTGAAAATTGGTGGGCCCACAAAATGGCCACCTCTGCTGAGAAAGTTATCTGCACCTATTAAAAAGTATAAAATGTATCCCCGAGTGCCTCCAATGTCCGCGGCACATTAGTATTAGTTAAAATGCAATTTAATGACATGAAAAGTAGTTACCACATCTATTACACTGGAACACATTACAGATATCCTATTTACATTTACACAATTAAAAAAAACAAACTACAAAAGTTGCACATTTTACAGACAAGATAAATTATATCCAACACAAGTTGCATTATTTTGCTTTACATCAGACTCCTAAAGGTTTATATGTACACTATACATCTGCTCCAGTAATCAGTGTCATACCAGTAAACTGCCTGTACTATGATCACGGGTCTAAAGATCAAGCTCTTCTATACATCCCCCTAGAATTTATAGCCATAATATAACCCGCCACGAGAAGTGGCATCATGGTGACATGAGCGCTCCGAATCCCATTCCAGAGGCTCTCTGAACTACCTGCCATGTCTTTCACCCGCTCTTATCTGGATGCATCTGTAGCTAAAGGGAAGCAACATGTACCTTGACCAACACGCTCATAAAAGTGCTCCCTTAGCATCGAGTTCTGACATACTAAAATGCACCGTAGTAATACAGATCTGGAAAGATCCTGGTTTTCAAGGTCTTGACATTCGTTTTTCATTAGCCACATAAACTTCTTGGAACCAGAATGTTTCAATCCAGGTTTTATTGTATTCAGCACAACTACATAAGTGTAGTGGATATGGAAAAGCTTATTGCTAAATGTCCACAAACACAAGGGTTATTGGTCATGGACTGTCTGATACTAGAGAGCACTATTAAATTCATCATGCACTTACAGCCTATTATGAATCACGAAAGCCACGTTCACAAAATACTACATTTCACAGCCACCATGATATCTGCAGTACCATGTTAGCCAGAGGAATCAGTCTTCTCTCTGTCTCTGCGACTTCTATAGATGAGGTATGGTTCACATAAGCTACACCTTGCAGATTGTATGGACAGGTAACACTCGTGCATTATAATTATTGGGCATCAAAGAGATGCACAAAAAGGTTAAATAGGTCTCAATTCGGCCTAAATTCTAAAAGGTTGGACACGTGTCCTACAGCGATGACATGCCTTCCTTGCCGAGAGACATTTCACAAGTGACCTTTGCATTCCTGTAGGCTTTAGCATGGCTTGACTAGAACAAACTCAAAGAAGAGATGGCAATTCCAAAAGCCTGGGATCTGTGACGGTTGTACTTGATGAAACACAGTAGGTCAATATAGCAGTGTCACACATTGTGCTTTCACAGAAACAAATGCATCTTGGGTAATTGAGCCTGTACCTCTTAAACTGCCTCACTACAACGCATTTACACAGTAAACATAACATTACGGCAACAATGTGCAACACTGAAACACACACACTAAAGCCACAAGGAGCATGGCCATCCCCAGGCCGGATGGAGGAGCTGCACTTCCAGACCCCAACTCTGTGGTCCTTTCATACAAATGGAGTTTATCCTTGTTGGAGTGTAATAACTTCACATCCTCAAAGGCATAATAAGCAGCTAAGGTGAAATTCACATCCCCGGTCGTAAGGAGGTCAAAGACACAGGACTGAAAGTAAAGGTCCTCAACAGGCAGCTTTTCTTTGCATTTGGCTCCTGCCATTTGAGGTGTGAATGAGGAGCCACTTGATCCAGTCCCATGTTTCTTAGAGCCAGTATCTGGGGTTTGAGAGTGGAAGGTTCGAAAGTCAATTTGCTGGTTCTGAGGACAACCCTGGAGGCAAAGATAAAGTCCTTGGTTTTCTTTGTCCTCCACTGCATTCACCACCTCTTCAGGCATACGTACTGCAAAGGTCAAGTAATGACCAACTTGCCGCACCACTATTGTGGTACCAATGTATTTGGCTTGTATTTCTATGTGTTGACCGGACACTTTTTCTACAATTTTCAAACTGTTTGCTCCACTCTTGTCTCCACCATTCTTAGAGCCGTCTACAAAAGCCGCTGGAAGCTCATCCATTTCTGCCTGGTAAACCTTCTGGTCCACACACTCCTGGAAATTCTTAAAGATTATTGTGATCTGAAGAAACAAAATAGAAGAGAAATATAAAATGTATGAAAACGATTGCTACTTCCATTTAAGCAGCTCTTCATCTTGGACATGTATGAAATTATACAGAAGTACAGAATGTCTAGAGGATTCTTCCATTTATAGGGTTTTTACATATCTATCCAGTAATCAAATGGACAAGATTATGTTTTTGCGGGGTAAGATATAAAAGTAAGAAAGTCTTGCCACAGATATAAAGGCTACAATGATTTATTACAATCTGCATTTTCTTACAAGCATCTACAGGCTTCCACCTATTGGGACACAGGTCTATCTTAGAAAGGTCTAACGAGTTTCTCAAGAATCTGAATAATGAGGACAAGATTCAAACTGTATCAGAAACTTGTACAAAGCGTGACAGTCATCTTCATGTACTTGTACAAATCCCTTCTCAGAATAGTGTTTTTTTTACCATTCTATTATTTTCTCACTACTGACCTTTTGAAGATTTGTGTTTTGTAAAGCAGCTTTATAAAATTGTTCTAAAAATTATGAAAAGTGGACCTAAATATTAGGATGAGCTGTCTGCTTCACAAAACACTCAACCCGAAGGAAATGTTACAGACAGCATGTAAATGATAGACAAGCAGTCCCAAACTTTGCAGACCCTGGGAGCCACATCCAGTGGTGAACGTGAAAGAGGGTTACGAGCCACATCCAGGTCCCACACCTAGAGCCCCTATTATCAGGATAATCACCGCAAGATCCAAGGGTTCCTACCTTAGCACCCCCACCCTTTTGCTGTCCTATGTGTGATGACTTACAAAACTCACCATCATGAGAGCGCCTACTCATAGCTATTTGCTAGACTTGGTGGTTATACAGCTGAAAGATAGTCCCGAGCCACAGTTTAGGGACCCCTGTTATAGAGGATAACTCAATGTGTAATGCTTTATTGCCTTGACAATTGAACACTTGTTATCTTGACAGCAGGACACCTTGTGTTAAGGCAATCATTGACGCAAAGGAAGTTTTTACTTAAAATAAAACCTCACTATCATTCTGTTTCTTGATGCCATCCATCAGGCGAGAGTTGGGATGCCTTAATACACATTAGATTGCAGGCATCACACTTAAAAGGGTTGTCCATACTAAGAAAAGACTGCACTATACATGACTGCAGACTGCCATATGCACAAACTTGCCAAGAGTACCATGTATCCCAGTGCGAGTGGGCTGTCCTATGCCCACTAGACTTTTCTATGATAGAACATGGACTACTGGTGGGTAGTCGAGTCAGCATGTGATGGCAATGATGACAGTGTGCCAACTTAGTGACAGCAGAAATTTTGTCCTAAACTACTATGTACATGGGACGTCACCAAAATGGAATTGTCCAGAGTAGGTAAGACCTTAAAGTGGCAGACACCAATTTTAAATTTGCTATCAGTATTATTAAATGTAAACGTGATCGTAAAAAGTGAAGTTTCCCATTTATTTAGTGGGCCCCATGATTGATTGCTTGTACTATTACATCAGTTGCCTATCCCATTATTTTAGCTTACAGTGATGCACTCCCTTTGGTTTTGTGTTAGTTTTTCTTGTTGCACACTATTGCAATGTACATTGTAATGCAGTGCAAGTATTTCTATGGTGTCCAGCACTGTTATTCTCAGCTTCTCAATAACATCACTACAACTGCAAATACCCAATTCACTCTATGCTCTGTGTGTGAGCTGGAAGTCTCTACTATAGTGTAAGTCTATTGAGCCTCTTTCTAATGCTCAATAGGTTTCATGGCAACACTTACTTCCAGACCATGCACAGAGTGAGGCGGACAGTCTGCAGAGTGGTCATGTCAATGAAAAGCAGAGACGTTCAGTGCAGGACAATGTATGGCTGTAAGCAGGGCTGTGGAGTCGGAATCTGTGTCCATTTTGATGGAGTCAGATTCAGGGGATTTGAGGAGTCAGAGATGGATGTTTGGCTTCCCGACTCCAAAGTCCTGGCTGTAAGTAAGTATAATAATACATGCAAAACATGCATTCATACACACATATAATGATTAAATGAAAACAAACAAACAAAATAAAAACTTAGTGGGAGTGCTTGTTCACGATCATTGTGCAGTATAAATGCCCCTTTAGGGGTGGAAACAGGAAGGCCCCGATGTCAATTAGACCGATCTACACTACATCTGTGGGAAAGACTGACTTAAGTCTAACGTTTTGAAAGAACAAAGATAAGGTTAACCAAAATTCTCACTGGCAGCATACGGTATATCTTTTGTAACCAAATAAAAAAAAAAATAATGTCTATAAATCTGTTTATCCGTAGAGGCTTATCTAGTATGCATATCAATATAAAACCTGCCTTTACCTTGCTGGTAGCTGTTGCAGTTGATCCGGGATGTACTGGAGTGTTCGTAACCTGTACATTCAAGTAATTATTGTCTATAAGAGGCCATGCCCCTTGAATTTTGCAGGTTTGGAAAGTGTCAGTAAACGTCCTAAGATGGGGGTCTCCAAAAAGACCACAATGGGTGTAATTAGGGGTTGCCGAATTCCGGTGGAAATTTTTCTCATAATGACAAATCTCTGGGCTGTCGGACCTTTCCTGGCTGTCCCATGGAGGTGGGGTACGCACACGTGGCTGGGAAGTGGGGCCATCTTTGGAGCAGTTGTGTTGACTCATGAGGTCATCAATGCCATGGACAGCTGAATGGTAAGCCAAATCTCCTCTACAAAAACGAGCTGTACGACGGGTGCAATGAGCATAGGTTCGCAGTGCCGTGCAAAATTCCACTGAGTCTTCAGCTCCTGTGTGATGGGAGTTTGAGGTGGTTGACCAAAATTCAGAGTTGCACTTCAGAATTCTACAAGAAGAGCTGAAAGCTGAAAAATAAAAGAAAAAAACAAGGTGAATTTCTATTGTAATTTTAGAATTTATTGCATTTTATATGAAGCAACTTTAAAAGACTATGTCATTTGTAAAACCTTGAAAGGGGTGGTCTGAAAGTAAATTTCTTTATTAATCCCTACCTATTTGATGCCACAGTCTAAACTATTTTCTAATATTCTTGCATAAAATAATCCCCTAGTGTTCCCCAACTACATTATCTAACTGCTATTTTACTTTTTCTATTTCCTGTCTGATGACACTTTGTTTCAGAATCCCAGTGCATGCTGGGATACTCAAACAAAGAGTCATCAGGAGGCAGATACTCAAATGAAGTCATCAGGGGGCATATACTCAAATGAAGAGTCATCAGGAGGCAGAGGCTGTGGTCACTGCTGCATCCTCAGCCTCTTCCCTGAAATGAAGCATCATCAGAGAGGCTCCTTTCAGGGTCTACTCTGTTTGTGCTCACCATGCAATCTCCACAGTGACAGTGCCCGCTTTGTTGTCAACTCTGCCGGCAACAGAGTGATGTCCATACCTGGCATGGAGATCAGTGACATTATTAGTGGGAGCGGTGCCAATCTCCTGCATGCCGGGCACTGATCTGAGCTGACCACAGAGTGGGCGCTATCTCTGTGGAGATCACATAGCGAGAAGGGAGGGACGCAGTAGCCCCTGAAATTAGTGTCATTGATGACGCTTCTTTTCAGGGATGGGGCAGAGGATGCAGTCACTGCCACAGCTCCTGCTCTGATGACACTTTGTTTCAGTATTCCAGCATGCCCTGGGGTTCTCAAATGAAGAGTCATCAGAAAGGAAGAACAAAAAAGAAAGATAGAGCAGCAGTTAGTGAACATTAGGGAATTTCTAATGCAAGTATTTTAGGATACAACTTAATTATGGTATCAAATAGATCAGGGCTCTGGAGTAGGAGTCGGGGTTCACTTTGGTGACTTCTGAGTTGGAATCAGAGGAATTAAAGAGTTGGATGTTTGACTTACTGACTCCACAGCCCTGAAATAGATATTTAGAATGAAACTTACTTTCGCCTTCAGACCATCCCATTAACACAAGCCCTCCAAAGCCAGGCCACGTCTAACCACCGTGCTCTGACGTTATAAGTGCATTTACACGACAGCCCAAAATGTCATAGGGGCACCGCTTAAGAACGCAGAAGAAGCTCCAGAATTCACACACAAGGTGCCTCATATTTCCTTGACGTCACTAGTTTCTAGATGTTTGGACAATCTCTTGACTATTGGAAAAAAATCTACCTCCACTGTTTATGGACGGCCATTCTAAGTTAATATTTACAGTGTTGTTCGGCAGTTTTTCCCTAGTAACCTGTAAGTAAATGCAACATATTTGCAGTCCTGTAGTATTATTAAACAGCTTTATGTGCTGGCGACATAACAGCAAAAAAAGGACTGAAACAAAGTACAAACGGAGCATGAAAGTGAGCGGCTATCACGTAGCAGGCAGTAAAGCAGTACAAGCTGGAAGTGCTTCACTAATCCTGACACCAGTCCCCCACCCACACAACAACCACAATTTATTTGATGTTTATGAGATACAGATGTTTATGAGATACATACTTGTGAAAAGGAGGGGGATGGGGGTGTGGAGCCGGGGCTCTCAGGATTTCTGCAATATATTACTGAATGAAAAGCCTGCGAGACGTCTCCGAGCTCGAGAGCAAGAGATGAAGACCAAAGTCACACAATTTTGCGCAGAACTGTTTTATATCTATATATATATATATATATATATATATATATATATATATATATATATATATATATATAGATAATATATATATAAACTAAAACCTCACAGAGCCGAACCAGATGAAGAGTATAAAGAAAGGAATTGTGCTCTACCAACCGGATTACGGACAGTCCCCGTTTATCATGACATTGGGGACAGCGCTTTAGAGTGTGGCACATACAACAATCTTGTGAAAAACCATTAGAACAAGTCCAACTTGTCAAATAGGTTTACTACCTTGTTAATATTGTGCCATTAGTTAAGGTCCGTTTTAATAGCCATCGGCAAACGACTGTTCATTAACACACTCAGTCCTGATCATAGGAATGGCGCCAATCAGCCGACAAACGAGATGAATGTTGGTTTGACGACTGATCGAATTATATATGGCAGCATAAAATTGACCATTGTAGGCAGCACATTGCCCTATGTAAACAGCGGATGAGTTGCCGATAACCTGTCTGAGGCATTAACCATTGTTAATGGTTCTATCGGCATGTGTGAACGGAACTATAAAGAAGCACCCATCATCATGATTACGGGCAGAAATCTAAATATGCCTTGTAGATGATCTCACATTATGCAATCAGACCAATATCAATCTGAATCTTTGTGTGTAAATTACTAAATGATCTGATTGAAATCTGTTGTGCTTTAAAAACTGCAATCACTGTGTGACTGTACCATGTAATCCACAATAATAATATATATATATATATATATATATATATATATATATATATATATATATATATATATATATATATATCATAGCAGATAAGGAATAGGGGAATTGGTTCTATCCTAGTAAAATTACTGGAGCTGAAGCAACCAAAACTGAATTTCATCAACAGAAAAATTAATCAGAAATGTATGTGCGTAAACCTGGATTAAAGGCCTGTGCAAGATACCACCCCTCATCCCTAAAGACAGGAAGAACAAAAACGCTAAACTACGGTAATTTTCAAGTGAATGTCATAATCCAAGAATAATTTGCTATTCTTGTTTCACATTATTGCATCTGCCACACTGATAATATACAGTTAGGGCCATAAATATTTGGACAGTGACACAATTTTCGTGAGTTGGGCTCTGCATGCCACCACATTGGATTTGAAATGAAACCTCTACAACAGAATTCAAGTGCAGATTGTAACGTTTAATTTGAAGGGTTGAACAAAAATATCTGATAGAAAATGTAGGAATTGTACACATTTCTTTACAAACACTCCACATTTTAGGAGGTCAAAAGTAATTGGACAAATAAACATAACCCAAACAAAATATTTTTATTTTCAATATTTTGTTGCGAATCCTTTGGAGGCAATCACTGCCTTAAGTCTGGAACCCATGGACATCACCAAACGCTGGGTTTCCTCCTTCTTAATGCTTTGCCAGGCCTTTACAGCCGCAGCCTTCAGGTCTTGCTTGTTTGTGGGTCTTTCCGTCTTAAGTCTGGATTTGAGCAAGTGAAATGCATGCTCAATTTGGTTAAGATCTGGTGATTGACTTAGCTATTGCAGAATGTTCCACTTTTTTGCACTCATGAACTCCTGGGTAGCTTTGGCTGTATGCTTGGGGTCATTGTCCATCTGTACTATGAAGCGCCGTCCAATCAACTTTGCAGCATTTGGCTGAATCTGGGCTGAAAGTATATCCCGGTACACTTCAGAATTCATCCGGCTACTCTTGTCTGCTGTTATGTCATCAATAAACACAAGTGACCCAGTGCCATTGAAAGCCATGCATGCCCATGCCATCACGTTGCCTCCACCATGTTTTACAGAGGATGTGGTGTGCCTTGGATCATATGCCGTTCCCTTTCTTCTCCAAACTTTTTTCTTCCCATCATTCTGGTACAGGTTGATCTTTGTCTCATCTGTCCATAGAATACTTTTCCAGAACTGAGCTGGCTTCTTGAGGTCTTTTTCAGCAAATTTAACTCTGGCCTGTCTATTTTTGGAATTGATGAATGGTTTGCATCTAGATGTGAACCCTTTGTATTTACTGTCATGGAGTCTTCTCTTTACTGTTGACTTAGAGACAGATACACCTACTTCACTGAGAGTGTTCTGGACTTCAGTTGATGTTGTGAACGGGTTCTTCTTCACCAAATAAAGTATGCGGCGATCATCCACCACTGTTGTCATCCGTGGACGCCCAGGCCTTTTAGAGTTCCCAAGCTCACCAGTCAATTCCTTTTTTCTCAGAATGTACCCAACTGTTGATTTTGCTACTCCAAGCATGTCTGCTATCTCTCTGATGGATTTTTTCTTTTTTTTCAGCCTCAGGATGTTCTGCTTCACCTCAATTGAGAGTTCCTTTGACCGCATGTTGTCTGGTCACAGCAACAGCTTCCAAATGCAAAACCACACACCTGGAATCCACCCCTGACCTTTTAACTACTTCATTGATTACAGGTTAACGAGGGAGACGCCTTCAGAGTTAATTGCAGCCCTTAGAGTCCATTGTCCAATTACTTTTGGTCCCTTGAAAAAGAGGAGGCTATGCATTACAGAGCTATGATTCCTAAACCCTTTCTCCGATTTGGATGTGGAAACTCTCATATTGCAGCTGGGAGTGTGCACTTTCAGCCCATATTATATATATAATTGTATTTCTGAACATGTTTTTGTAAACAGCTAAAATAACAAAACTTGTGTCACTGTCCAAATATTTCTGGCCCTAACTGTATATGGCCCATTGCCTATAGGGCTTTTAGGGAACCCGTCAGCTCTTTTATGCCCCCCGGCTATCACTATCTGTACCTGCAGCTTCACTATTCTAAGCATCTCTGTCTTAATAGTGTAATGTTAAAGTTGAAAAAATGCATTTATACACTTACATTTTCTCATGTTAATGAACTTGAGACTGGTCATTCCTATGGTATCCCTCCCTGCCTTCGTTTCATGGTTATCATGCCCGGGTGGGCATGATAACATAATTTACAAGCGCTGTCTCCTTTGTAGATTCTGTAATGTATGGGCTGCCTCCAGGTATGAACCGCATTGTTG
This sequence comes from Allobates femoralis, assembly GCA_033576535.1. NCBI lineage: Eukaryota > Metazoa > Chordata > Amphibia > Anura > Aromobatidae > Allobates > Allobates femoralis. The sequence goes on along the minus strand of JARQOC010000004.1, from coordinate 135,256,147 downwards.
CGTCCATTTGTGATCCTGCACATTGTGGGTGAGTATTGGGTGTACTTGTTCGGCTCTAGATCATGCCCACTGCACATTCCAAAGTCGTGAAGTACACCCAATACTCACCCACAATGCGCAGGGCCGGAAATAGATGCGGGCAGGGACATCATACCTCAAAGCAGCCCATGTATTTTAGAATCTACCAAGAAGGGGAAGCGCTTGTAAAGTGGGTTATCACGCCAACCGGGGCATAATAACAATGAAACGAAGGCAGGGAGTGATACCATAGGAATGCCCGTTCAGACCAGTCTCAAGTTCATTAAAAGGAACCTGTCACCCCCTTTGGGCATTTTAAACTGTGCCCACCAGCTTACACATTATGTAAATTGGGTTCTAGTAACCCCTGTATGTACCCAGATGTGCCCCTCATACATCAGATAATAACTTTTATTGTGTCCAGCTCTGGCCTCCTAAAAGGTCTAGGAAGCTGCTATGTGGTCCTGATGGATTATGTCCTCGCCTGCACTTTATAAAATTCCAGCCCCTCCTGTGATTGGTGCTTGAGTGACAGCAGCACTCGTGTCTGCACAGTTGAGCGCGAGTCCTCACTCCATTGAATAGTGCCGATGTCTCGTGAGACTTCACAAATCTTGCGAGACACCGGCAGTGACAGGCGCACCTGCGCAGTGGAGCGGGTGGCTGTGCGTAGTGCTGACATCTTGTGAGACTTGTGAAGTCTTGTGAGACATCGGCACTGTTCAATGGAGCGAGGACACACGTTCCACTGCGCAGGCGCGAGAGCGGCTGTCACTCAAGTCTGATCACAGGTGAGGCGGGAATTTTAAAAAGTGCAGAGCAGGTGTAAGTGAATAAATGCATTTTTTCAACTTTAACATGACAACATTAGCTTAGATAGGGATGCTTAGAATAGTACTATGAAGCTGCAGGTTTATCCAGATAGTGATAGCTTGGAGGGCATAAACTAGCTGACAGGTTACCTTTAAACCATGAGGGAATCATTGCAAACAAGAACCCATAGAAAACAGATAACCACAATGTTTTTACCCCTTATCCATCAAAAGTAGTTAAAAGGGGTTATCCGGTACTTAATAACCTATAAATATCTGATTGGTGTGGGGTGCGACACCTGAGACCCTCAGACAATCACCTGTCTCTGATACTAGCGGTGGCCGGAATGCACCCACCTGGTGCTTTCCAAACCGAAAGCACCCCTGAATGCAGCGTGTCTGGAATGGGCTGGAGCGAGTCCCGGCAACTGAAATGCCTCCTGCCGGTGAAGTCAGCGCCAGAGCCTGATCTGCTCCAGATTATGCTGTATGCTCCGGCGCTGACATCACCGGCAGGAAGTGTTTCAGCTGCCGAGACTCGCTCCAGCCCATTGCTTGCTCTGCGCCTGCGTGACTTCAGATGCAGAGGAGCATGAGCAGCCGAGGAGTGGGGACACATAAAGGAGGCGGCACAGAGGGGGCTGGAGGTGGCACAGAGAGGGCTGGAGGCGAGGAGGACACCAGGGAACAGCGATGACTCCATACTGAGTAAGTCCCTCCGGACTCCTTATTTGTACACTTTCTAAAGTGTTAGGTACAACTTACAGGGAGGCCAGAGACATGGGGGACCCCTTCCCTGAATGTAGCAGATACACTGCATTCAGGGGTGCTTTCAGTTTTCAAAGCACCAGGGGGGGTGACAGGTCCTCTTTAATCAGTTGTACAGCTGTCCAGGACAAGTCCATCCATGGAATACTTGCCGCAGCTGGGTACTGCACATCTGCCAACTATTCAATTTGTGCATCCCACTTACACCGATACACTGATTGATGAACTATCCTAAGGATTGGCCATCAATGTTAAAGTCCTGAACAATTCCTGGACCTCACCACCAGCGCCCTTGACCCGCTCCCATCCCACCTCATTCCCAGCCTCACCTCTGTTTTCATCCCAACCCTAACCTATCTGTTCAACTTATCACTTACTACTGGTGTCTTCCCCTCATCCTTCAAACATGCCTTGATCACTCTCATCCTCAAAAAGCCCTCCCTCGATCCATCATCTGTTTCTAACTATCGCCCAATATCTCTTCCCCCTTTTCCCTCAAAAGTACTGGAATACCACATCCATCTTGAACAGTCCTTCCACCTCTCCTCCTACTTCCTCTTTGACAGCTTGCAATCTGGCTTCCGACCGCATCACTCCACCGGAACAGCCCTAACCAAAGTAACCAACAACGAATTAACCGCCAAGAGAAAACGACACTACTCTGTCCTCCCCCTCCTCAACCTATCTTCCGCCTTCAACACTGTTGACCATTCCCTCCTGCTACAGATTTTGTAATCTCTTGGTATGATGTCGCCCTCTCCTGGATCTCCTCATATCTAACTGATCGGACATTCAGCGTCACCCTCTCCCACACCACCTCTTCACCTTATCCCCTTTCTGTTGGTGTCCCCCAAGGCTCGGTTCTTGGACCCCTTCTTTTCTCCATCTACACCCTCGGTTTGGGACAGCCAATTCATTCCCTCGGTCTTCAGTATCATCTCTACGCTGATGACACTCAGATCTATCTCTCTGGACCCGACATCACATCCTTGCTATCCATAATTCCGCAATGTCTGTCTGCTATCATCTTTCTTTTCTGCTCGCTTTCTGAAACTGAACATGGACAAAACAGAATTCATCATTTTTCCCCCAACCCACTCTCCCCTCCCCCCCTGACCTATCGATCATTGCCAACAGCTGCTCACATTCCCCAGTCCCCCACGCTCGCTGCCTTTGGGTGATCTTCGACTCAGCCCTCTCCTTCAAGCCACATATCCAAGCCCTTGCCACCTCCTGCTGACTCGACCTCAACACTGTCAAAACACTTGTCCGTGCCCTCATCATCTCCCGCCTTGGTTATTGTGACCTACTGCTCGCTGGACTCCCATCTAGCACTCTTGCACCACTCCAATCTAGCCTAAACTCTGCTGCCTGACTAATCCACCTGTCTCCCCGCTATTCCCCAATCTCTCCTCTCTGCCACGCCCTTCACTGGCTCCCCATTTCTCAGAGGCCCCTGTTTAAAACTCTAACTATGACCTACAAAGCCGTTCACAATCTGTCTCCTCCGTACATCTGTGACATGGTCTCCTGTTACCGACCCTCACGCACCCTGCACTCCACTCACGATCTCCTCCTCTGCTCCCCCCTTATCTTTTCTTCCCACAACCGCATAAAAGACTTATCCCATGCATCCGCTATACTCTGGAACCTCTGCTCCAACATATCAGACTCTCACCTACTCTGGAAACCTTTAAAAGAAACATGACGACTCACCTCTTCTGACAAGCCTAAAAGCTGCTGTGAGCCTCGGACTACCAAACCACTGCACGACCAACTCTATCCTCTCCTAATGTATCAGCTCCCGTCCCCTCATAGATTGTGAGCCCTCGCATACAGCATCCTCTCTCCTTCTGTACCTGTATGACGTATGTTGTCCATGTAACTTGTTCTTGTCTTTGTATACCCTTTCCACATGTAAAGCGCCATGGAAATAATGGCAATATAATAATAAATAATAATAACTCCTTTAATTGCTACATTGTCCAGAAATTGTATTCTCTGTAGATTCAAAAATTCTACATTGTAACGGATCTTTTTTATTGATTTGTCTTATTTAGCAGGCAATGGAATTAATAGCAGGTCTATGGGGTCCTGATCCTGAGAGGGCACACATCTGCAGACAGGAGAGCACAGCTCCTGTCTGAACAGGCGCACAGCTTGGAATACAGATACAATAGTAGACATAGACTTTGTGTGGTCCTGCCTGAAAAAGTGTCCACTTCTTATGGGTCCAGTGCGCAGTTGACAAGGGTCTGAAGACCCAGACCCCCATCGATCTGCAACTAATTAAATAAGAAAAAATAAAAATCAATAAAGTTTAGTCAGTCTAACTAAAAAATGTTCTGCATATGGTGTAATAACTTGTGCTTGGCCTGTGCTGTGAAATACAACCCTGGGGCGATGCAGGACAGCTGTGTTCCCAGGTGAGGCTGTTAGTCTCATTTCCTCCCACCTCCCTTCCCAAACATCTACAGTATTCAAGAGCACATTCTGGCTGCAGGCAGTAAAGGCATACGTCTGAATGCTGCAGTGACGCGTCTACGTGTCTTGTAGATCGTGAATGAATGGCTATGTTCATGCCAAAAAATAAAACACACAAACAACTCAAAACTGATAGAATATTCAGCAGATAAAGTGTGATGACTGATGGCGGGAGCTCACATGACATAGCACAAGAAAGCGAAAATAATGAACTACAACTACCAGCAGGTACTCGCGTCCAGTCCTGGATAAGTATTTGCCTCTCTTCACACACATCCATCTTGAACTTCACAGGATTATATCCAGTCGAGTCCCTGGCATCTCTCCACCTCACCCAGCGAGCAAACACAGAAGTCATACAGTCAACAGTGTATAGAAACGTAGCAATAAATCAAGGTTGAACTCTGGAGCTGTAGAGGTGGCGTCAGTGATCTAGAACTACCCAGTGCCAGTGTCTTCCCAAGTCCTATTCTGGCCATCAATAATAACTGAAGAAGTTTCTTTACAAAACTAAATCGTAATCGTCCATAGCATGAAATTAAAACCGTTGGAAGTTGAAAAAAAGAATAGACTTAAAAAATAAGTCTTTGGGCGCAAGAAAGAGAACCAAGAACAAAACAGGTGGGTCGTCTCTGTAGAACAGGCCCCGGCTAATTTATAAAAAAAAAATGAGGACACGTTTTGTAATAAGTTGCCACCGGAGAGGTAGCTACCAAAGGGTTGAGGTAGAAACTGCAACATTGCCCAGAGGACACCTGTACTATGGCACACGGCATAGCCATATCTGACTCCTACTCTAATCCAGAGAAGGGGACTGGTTCAACTAATAAAATAAGCAGTCCGCCAACACTCTTCATACAAACGCTATACAGTATGATGCACAGCGCAGAAAATGGAACTGTTGGGACCTAGTATGGCCTAGGCTACCAGAGAACCAGGGCAATTTGCCTAATGGAACACTCTTAGTCAGTTATACAACTTACTTCCTAAGGCCGCAGTCCCACTAGTGAGACACATGAGGATGACTCACATGGCATCACTCGACACGGGGGGGGGGGGGGGGGGGCAGGCTGTCCGGACAGGAGCTTGTGAATTGCATGCATTTCTATGTGGCTTCACACTCCTGTATGAAAAGTGGGCAGCCGTGTCGGGTGTTGTGAGATTCTCATACGTCTTCCTTGCCTTAATCAGATTTCTGTACTCTTTAAAGAATACCTGTCATCTGTTCAAAAGTAGTCCATTTTATCCCTACTGCTCCCCTGTATTTCTATTTTTATTTTTTTCATCTATCTGTCACATGGCTCCAGAAATATGGGCTTTTTTTTATTTAGCAACACCCAAGAGAAAGTGCTGAAGTTGCGAGACTTCAGCACAATCTTCAATGAGGCATGGTGACCTGCTCCACTGCGCAGGTGCGAGTGCTCCTGTCACTCAGCGGCAGTCCACAGGAGGGGGCGGCAATTTTGAAAATGCAAGGCGGGTTTTCCTGGCAAGGGGCAGCGGGGACCGTATACACACTGGGACCAGAGAGCAGACCTCCCAGACTGTTTAGGATGCAGAAAGGCAGAGAATAAAAGTTGATTTCTCAGGTATGAAGGGGACGTCTGGGCACATAGAGGGGTTACAAGAACCCCATTTACATCATGTTTAAGGTGGTGGGCACAGTTTAAAATGCCTAAAGGGGGTGACAGGTTCCCTTTAACTTCCCCAATTTGTTTACATGCACTATACTTTTATTTATTTCAGCGTATTTGCTCATTCTAGCTTTTTTATGGTCTTTACCAACAATGGTGGGGTGGTTGCTCACACGATTCTCTCTGGAGACATGTCTTCATGCAGAGCTGCCCAATTACCCTATGAGGAATACCCCCCTAGCATAACAAAGACAAAAATGGGAGTACTCAAGATCAGAAAAAATAAAAGGATAAAAATATCTGGCAACTGGTTTTCTTTATGATGTCTTGGATTTCAATTGGTCATAAAATTGGTCAAAGGCAACATGTGCATGGAGGATATACTCTCCCCATGTTCACATGGGCTGATATAATCGCAGCCATCGCCTTTGATATTCTCCAATACATATTTTATTAGTATATTTGCATAATTTATGTTAATAATTACTGAATTTTTTTGACCTTGGATGAAGATATTTTACCATTAAGTAATGGACTTTTGTCTAAAGGATCAACATTATACCTTCTCCAGGTTAACTGTCTGAAATGCGTCTTCATCAGGCTCCTTAAAAGGAAGAAGGAGTGCAATTAAAGTTACATTCCCTAAAATTAGGCAGTGTATACCTTAGAATGAACACAAAGAACAGATCTCCAAAACTCAGTGAGCCACCGCATACAAGATGCCGAGTTCAGTGCGAGACTTTTGCTCAATGGCACAGTTGTTTAAAACCTGGAGAGATCACAAAACCTTTCTGTGTGACTCATGCCTGGCAAGAGAGGTTGGTATTGTTGGCATCCGCACCCTTATAACTTTATTTACTTGGTTTTGACACAGAGGGGGAAAATAAGAAGACTACAACGTGCCAACATATCTTGGCTTGAAGCTGCCAGATCTTTCAACAGACCAACCAGAAGATTGAAAAATTAGTTGATCGAAATGAACACTAAAAATATGTATTCAAAATTTCTTCTATTCAATTCACCAAGCCGAAGAGAGGAAAAGAAAGTGAAGCCATGTCTGAAATGGGGCTCCTTTTAATAAACTAATTGGCAATGGAATAGTTCAAAAGTCCCTGGTTACATAGATCTCAATAAGAATTGAGAAGTCGGAATCGAATGTTTGGCTTATTGACATCATAGTCATGGTTGTGTAGTCGGGAGTCGTGGAGTTGGTGTCCATTTTGGTGGAGTTGGACTTAGAGTCGGATGTTTGGCTTACAGACTTCACAGCCCTGAAAAGAACCAAGAGCTCATGTTCAGTTTAGGTATCCCTTTGCTGCTTTTTACATGCCATATATACCTCTGCACTGGAAAAGGACACCATGGTCAGAAGAATAGAAGGTACAAGGCGAAGAGGAAGACCAGCAACCCAGTGACTTGATACTATCAAGAAAACTGCATCGGGGCCTACAGTGCCTACAAGTAGTATTCAACCCCCTGCAGATTTAGGTGGTTTGATAAGATGCAAATAAGTTAGAGCCTTCAAACTGCACACGAGAGTAGGATTTATTAACAAAAGCATAAATCTTACAAACCAAAAAGTTATGTTGCTCAGTTGAATTTTAATAAATTTTAAACATAAAAGTGTGGGTCAATTATTATTCAACCCCTCAAACCACCAGCATTCTGTTTGGTCCCCCTAAAGTATTAAGAAGTAGTTCAGGCACAAAGAACAATGAGCTTCACATGTGTGGATTAATTATGTCTTTTTCCAGCCTTTTCTGACTATTTAAGACCTTCCCCAAACTTGTGAACAGCACTCATACATGGTCAACATGGGAAAGACAAAGGAGCATTCCAAGGCCATCAGAGACAAGATCGTGGAGAGTCACAAGGCTGGCAAGGGGTACAAAACCCTCTCCAAGGAGTTGGGCCTACCTGTCTCCACTGTTGGGAGCATCATCCGGAAGTGGAAGGCTGATGGAACTACTGTTAGCCTTCCACGGCCTGGACAGCCTTTGAAAGTTTCCTCCTGTACCGAGGCCAGGCTTGTCCGAAGAGTCAAGGCTAACCCAAGGACAACAAGGAAGGAGCTCGGGGAAGATCTCATGGCAGTGGGGACATTGGTTTCAGTCAATACCATAAGTAACGTACTCCACCGCAATGGTCTCCGTTCCAGACGAGCCCGTAAGGTACCTTTACTTTCAAAGCGTCATGTCAAGGCTCGTCTACAGTTTGCTCATGATCACTTGGAGGACTCTGAGACAGACTGGTTCAAGGTTCTATGGTCTGATGAGACCAAGATCGAGATCTTTGGTGCCAACCACACATGTGACGTTTGGAGACTGGATGGCACTGCATACGACCCCAAGAATACCATCCCTACAGTCAAGCATGGTGATGGCAGCATCATGCTGTGGGGCTGTTTCTCAGCCAAGGGGCCTGGCCATCTGGTCCGCATCCATGGGAAGATGGATAGCACGGCCTACCTGGAGATTTTGGCCAAGAACCTCCGCTCCTCCATCAAGGATCTTAAGATGGGTCGTAATTTCATCTTCCAACAAGACAACGACCCAAAGCACACAGCCAAGAAAACCAAGGCCTGGTTCAAGAGGGAAAAAATCAAGGTGTTGGAGTGGCCTAGTCAGTCTCCTGACCTTAACCCAATTGACAACTTGTGGAAGGAGCTCAAGATTAAAGTCCACATGAGACGCCCAACGAACCTAGATAACTTGGAGAAGATCTGCATGGAGGAGTGGGCCAAGATAACTCCAGAGACCTGTGCCGACCTGATCAGGTCTTATAAAAAGACGATTATTAGCTGTAATTGCAAACAAGGGTTATTCCACAAAATATTAAACCTAGGGGTTGAATAATAATTGACCCACACTTTTATGTTTAAAATTTATTAAAATTCAACTGAGCAACATAACTTTTTGGTTTGTAAGATTTTTGCTTCTGTTAATAAATCCTACTCTCGTTTGCAGTTTGAAGGCTCTAACTTATTGGCATCTTATCAAACCACCTAAATCTGCAGGGGGTTGAATATTACTTGTAGGCACTGTATGTAAGCTTGCATAAAGCCGGCGTCACACGAAGCAACCAAAGCTGCGATGTCGTAAGCGATGCGCGGATGCGCGCTCGCTTCCGACGTCGCAGTCTTGGTGTCACACAGCAGGATGTTGCCGATGACGCCACAGTGATGCGGGAGAGCCATCGCTCGCTGGGCTGGGATCAGCCCAGTGAGCGATCTGCAGCAATACTGCGGTATAGGCTGGATCGCCGCCAACATCACTATTGCGGTGTCAGACGGCGCGATCCAGCCTAATCGCTGGTTGCAGATTGAGAGGATTACGTTCATGCTCGTAAACCTGTCAACCTGCGACCAGCGATAGATCGCAGTTGCGTCGCACTGTTACACAGCACGACGCACTTGCGATATTGCGAGTGACATCGCTGATGCTTCACTTTTCGCCGATGTCGCTGGCGATATTGACGCGTGTGACGCCGCCTTAAGAGCCATCTTCCTTCATCCATCAAGTCGTCATGACTCGGGATTGAGCTGAAGGCCGTTAAACGATACAATGAATCTGCCTACAAATCCACAATTTACTGGAGTGCTAGTTTGATTTACGCAGAAGGAAACATGGACATTTTGCAGGTTATCAGTTAGCATTTATTAGTTGTTTAGAGTATTTTGTATAATTTCTTTTTCTGCCATCCCCCTCCCCTGTGCATTTCCATATTGACTCCAATGACAAAGAAATCTGTATAAAAAAATTTAATCTAAAGTATACATACTTTCTACAGAAAAGAGTTCTGGTCCTGTTTAGAAATAGGAAAAACAAATCAGTTCCCCTTAGAAAAAAGCTCTCATACTCCAGCAGTGGACATTCATTATACCTCGTCTGCTCCCATTCTCCCCAGTGTAGAGTGGAACCTAAGCAGATTTTTTATGACTATTGCTTCACTCTATGCCAACGGGCTGCCAGCGCTGACACAGACCAGTATATTTCTAGCCCATTATAAAAGATGCATGCATGTTTTAATAATTTAACAACCTGATCAATTGAAGCCGCGCAGAGATAATAAAGTTGGATGTCTGTTAGTTTACGTGAGAATTGCTGGCTCGAAAACTGGGAGGTTGTAATATCCAAAAAGTCCAGCCGATAACTTTCATCCGCCGAGTCCGATAAGAAATCAGCTGCTTTAATTGCATTATTCACGTACCTCTAAAACAATGCTGGGAAATACCACAGGTCAGGCTTGGGTAGGGTACTCATGGTCAATAGTGGAAAACGTTCCCTCTCCCCGTAACGATATACACCAGTCCCATTTCTGGATTTCCAGATGAACACAATTTGCTTAGTGTAAATCTATGCTAAATGTGCGTTTACTTGGGGTACTTATTGGTCTGATGATGTGCAAACAAATTTAAAAAGAAATATATATTTTTAAAATAATAAATGTCACAAAATATAAAGACCAAAAGGGAAATTGGATGCAATTTCCAACCTATAGGGCTGTCAAAGCTAGACAGGATTTTTTAAGATGAAAAATCACAACCTGCATAAAATTGCTCTATTTTTCGCTATGTGTTGTCACACAGATGACTATGTGCTGAATCAGGCAATCCTCTGATGCTCTAACTGCATCGCAATTAGGCCCGATTGGTCCTTAGGGGAACAGGTGAATGGCCCAATGGGCCCCTGTGGGTGGCTGGGGCCCCCTCTCACCTATATGAGCAGCAGTTAGCACAATATCCTTGATTCATTGTATAGAGACAAAGGCAGAGTCTCATCATTTATGTCACAATCTATCCAGCCTATGGTTATATAGAAGAAGAGGTACATTTTGTGAATGATGGTAATGTAATATTTGCATGTAGCCAAGCGAAGTCAGTGGTACCGGTGGGCCCCCCAGAGTCAGTGGTACCGGTGGGCCCCCCAGAGTCAGTGGTACCAGTGGGCCCCCCAGAGTCAGTGGTACCGGTGGGCCCCCCAGAGTCAGTGGTACCGGTGGGCCCCCCAGAGTCAGTGGTACCGGTGGGCCCCCCAGAGTCAGTGGTACCGGTGGGCCCCCCAGAGTCAATGCTACTGGTGGACCCCCCCAGAGTCAATGTTACTGGTGGACCCCCCCAGAGTCAGTGTTACTGGTGGACCCCCCCAGAGTCAGTGTTACTGGTGGACCCCCCCAGAGTCAGTGTTACTGGTGGACCCCCCCAGAGTCAAGTTACTGGTGGACCCCCCAGAGTCAATGTTACTGGTGGGCCCCCCATAGTCAATGCTACTGGTGGGCCCCCCCAGAGTCAGTGGTGCCGGTGGGCCCACCAGAGTCAATGTTACTGGTGGGCCCCCCAGAGTCAGTGGTACCAGTGGGCCCACCAGAGTCAATGTTACTGGTGGGCCCCCCAGAGTCAATGTTACTGGTGGGCCCCCCAGAGTCAATGTTACTGGTGGACCCCCCAGAGTCAATGTTACTGGTGGACCCCCCCAGAGTCAATGTTACTGGTGGGCCCCCCAGAGTCAATGTTACTGGTGGGCCCCCCAGAGTCAATGTTACTGGTGGGCCCCCCAGAGTCAATGTTACTGGTGGGCCCCCCAGAGTCAATGTTACTGGTGGACCCCAGATCATTTACTAGTGACCCCCCAGAATCAATGTTACTGGTGGACCCCCAGAGTCAAATGTTACTGGTGGACTCCCCCCAGAGTCAAATGTTACTGGTGGACTCCCCCCAGAGTCAATGTTACTGGTGGACCCCTCAGAGTCAATGTTACTGGTGGACCCCCCAGAGTCAATGTTACTAGTGGACCCCCGAGTCAATGTTACTGGTGGGCCCCCGCCACTTTGGTCTGCCACTGACTGTAAATGTCTCCTCGGGAGTTTCAGTCCAAACTAAACCAGTTTAAGTTCAGTTACCAAAATTTCTCTCCCAAACAAAAAGTGCCTAGTTGATGATCAGCCTCAATAATCACCATCTTAATGAAAGGATTTGCATTTCAATGTCCCGATAATCACTTCTATACACAATTGGTTATTGGCTACTACCCAGGAAGTCAGTAAAGAGCCAGGAATGCCCCCATGGACAGACATAAAGCGATTCTTCTTACTTTTGTACTAGTGTGAAATATTCGGTGATTCCTTATAGTAATGAGGATTACATTACTGCAAGTATCCTGAAGTTACAAATTTGTAGACAGGCCTGAGTTGGAGAACTTGTTTGGGAGGGGGGGGGCCTTCAGTGACCTCCTTTGAACTGCTAATCAAGCAATCTTGCGGAATAATGGTCTGATTATTATTGTCTTGTTTGCATAATAAAGCCGCCCAATAAACCGTATTTGCCTGTACTCAGAGGGGTGTGAAAGATCAGCTGAGAATAGAGCCTGAGGAATGTGGCCTCTTCACTAAAGCTCCAACCCAAGAAGGAACACAATGCAATTTGCCATCAAGAAAAGCCCAACAGGCCAATAAATTACCCCATGTGCAAAGGGATTAGATCAGGTTTCAGTTACACAGAAGGGGGATGGGCAGAGAAGGGGAAATAAAGCTGTGCGCTCTTAAAGAGACAGAGCCTCTCTTATTCAAAGCCTTCACAACAGGAAATCTTCTGAGACCTGTAGGTTGAAGCTCAATTAATACCCATGGTAAATAGCAGGATTTGTTCCATGCCTCTATTCATGTAGTCAGGCATTAAACATCTGGATGATCACATCTGTGCTCAAAAACAGTAAACCGCCTAGAAAATAGTTTTATTCTCATAAAGACTTTATAAACGGTATCATCGGCAAGGCTACAACTACATTCCTCTGATTTATGTCAGCTCCATAACGTGAAACTAATGGGTTAAAAGAGAAATCCCAGAAATAAACACCCACAGCCGCCTGCAGCATGCGGTCCTATGCTAGTCACTGATTTTTACAGCAGTGCCCATGAGGGGTTATGACCCAACGTAGATCCAAAGTGTCATTACTGTAGATCTGTATCGTTCCACCAAATCATGTCATATCAATACCGATATACAGCTCAGTAAAATGGTGGTGGGTCACTCTAAGGGCTCTGGCACAGTACATTCTGTAGTTTTACCTGACAACTAGAAGAGGACAGTGCACATTTGCCTAAACATGCATTTATTGGCAGGACCAACTATCTGTGTATGATCTGTGCAACCAATGTCCACTCAGTGTAATTTGAGGAAAAAAGCCACCAAGCATATTAAATTCAACATGCCCAATCCTTTGGTACCATAATAGACAGTGGCATAGCTTGAAGCTAATGGGCCCCGATGTGAAAGCTCCAACGGGACCCCCAACTATTGCAAATGTTTAATTGCAATAGTCTTTTTCTATAGGACAAAGGGACTTTTGGGGCTCCCAAGGCTCCATGGCCCGGGTGCAATTTCAACCTCGACACCTGTTGTAGTTGCGCTGTGATGGTAGATATAATGCCATCAGGTGTGACGGGTAACAGCCTATTTCCCTTGGCCTGCTGAGAACACATGCACACTTGGCCTACTTGAGCATGCATGTATCTTTCAGTTAATCTAGCTTTAGACCAACAAAGTGAAATTGTGTAGATAGCTAAAAAGAAGAGTATCAAAGCCTTGGACTTTAAAGGGACCATGCTGGTACATAGTTAGAAAGGTTTCCTCTTATATTTGAACATTGAAATAAGATCACCCCTAAACCTTCTATGTTCAGTGATATAAACTATTTTCTAATATGTTTGGATTAAAAATTCGATTTCTTTCCCCAACCACACTGCTTTTCTATTTTTCACCTTTCACTTCATCTCTGATGACGCTTTGTTTGAGAATCCCAGTGCATGCAAGATCCGGGGGGGGGCTTTAGTCGGTGACATGACCCCTGCTCCCTCCCCGAGGAGTCATCAGTGACGCTCGCTTCACCCTGCGTGATGTGCACGATGACAGTGCACTCTCTGCTGTGGGTCAGAGAGCTAGTTGTCGTTGCAGAGACCATCCTCACTCTTGATAGTGACGTCACTGGTCTCCACACAGGAATTCTTAAATGAAGCGCAATCAAAAGAGTGCAAAAAAAAATACAAAAATAAAAAAGCAATTAAGGAAGGATAGGGAATCTTTAATTGAAGTATATTACAAAATAATTTAGATCGTGGCACTAAGTAGGGATTATACTTTGGATTTCCGACCACCCCTTTAATAAAGGATATAAAATGCTTCAGCTCCGCGATCCCAGAATAGCTCCAGAATAAAATGCTGTAAAATATCTCATGTGACAGTAGCAAAGAAAAAAACCTCTTGTAAAACAGCACTTGGTCCAAGTAACCGGAGCCCGAGCTTCTGCAGCCTAACAGCTCTATTGTGAGGAATATCATCTTACCCATATCCTGTCCCAGAGTCTCTTGCAAGGAAAAAATCAAAACACCAACTAAGCATTATTATCATGTAAAAGGGGTCATCATCATCATCGCCGGGAGCTGGACTGCAACTAACTGGGGGATGTCAAACATGCAACACCGGTTACATCCATTGCCAACTTTATCCCATGAGATGCCATCCTCCTATTACAGCTCTCAAACTACAGAAAAGTGCAATCTGAAGAGAGAAAGCGGCCTTTTAACAGCTTGTTCTTCTCACCTAGTAAATCATCATGCAGGCCCTGAATAATGCTTGTACAAATCCCACATGACACACTTATCTACAGATAAGAAACCTGCTTCCCAAAGCTGTCACCATGTTCCGAAAAGCCAAAAGATAATTGGGCTTCACACTCCGCCGGGTCCACAGCCTCCTCCACCATGTGTACGCCTAAACTCAATGTAACCACATTTATTAATATCATAGCTAGCGCAGGTCATACCGGTTATACAATTTCCACACACGTGTCACCTGCAATTAATTGGATGTGTCATAAATAACATCAGGACTCCATTCAGCAAGAAATCAAATATTTGGGACAAGTGAACACCACCATTAGTGACTACAAATCACTGGACACCTCCGTTGGGTGCAGTGTTGCATGGTTAAATACCCATGTTTTATTCATGGAGTTTGTTTGTGTTCTCTAAGGGCCTTGTGTCCATGCTACATTTTTTATGTGTTTTTGTGTGACCTTTTGTCACAAATCTGCATGCCTATCCTTACCCCAGCAAAGTCTATGACAATTCTAAAGTGTTGTGCTCATGATGCTTGCAGTTTAGGCGCAGACTGTGAGCATGTCAATTGTTTGCTGCGTTTTGTAGCCCTCCCAGCCATTGACTATAGTAGAAAGAACACATGACCACAATGTGTTTTTGGCGTTTTCATGCCACAGTCTGCAGCTTTGAAGTGTTTTTGGTGCAGAAAAAGTCTGCACCAAAAAACAGCGTTGGCACATACCTTAAAGCAGGGTGGGGAACTCATGGGAGGCACACAGTGCAAGTTTTCAGGACTTCCTTAGCATTGTTCAGGTGTTGGAATCATCACCAGTGCAGGTGATTATGTTACCACCTGTGCAATACGAAGGAAATCCTGAAACCCTGCACTGTCCCTTGAGGGCTGGAGTTCCCCACCCCTGCCCATAAATTTTATTTTTACTACAATTTTCTTCAAAATCCCCAAAATATACTGATAAAAATGTAACTATCCAATGATTTTGGCCTCCGTTTGTTTTTAGAGATAGCACATTTGGGACAATATATAACACACCCAAGTGTACCTAGCATAATTTTAAGATAAATCAATGTTGAGCTTCAACATTAAAGTGCACCTGTTACCTCTTTGGGGGTTGTAAACCCTACCCACCACCTTAAACAACTCCAGATGTCCCCCTGCATACCTCCTAAAACGACTTTTAATATGACCTGCGCTATATGCTAATTACTTTTTAAGAGTCACACTGCAGTCAGAGCTGCCCATTTCCATGGACAATCCACCCCGCTCCACACCAAAACCCACCCTCCCTGTATATGTGAGTGAATGATAGCGACATCATACACATCTCGCGCCTGCGCAGTGGCGTGCCACACTGTGCTCTATTGAAGAGCCAGTGTTTCCACTGCACAGGTGCGAGACTTTGCGCTCTTCACATCAGCCACACAGTGCCTGAAGTCTCGCGACTTGGCTGATGCGAGACTGAAGTCTCGTACCTGAACAGTGGAAGCATTGGCTCTTCAATAGGGCACAGTGTGGTGCGCCACTGAGCAGGCACAAGACGTGTGAATGACGTTGCTGTCATTTACTCACATACACAGGAGGGGCAGGGTTTTTTATGCAGCGTGGCAGTGTTGGGTGGAGCGGAGTAGGTTTTCCATGGAGATGGGCAGCTCTGACTGCAGTGTGCTGCGCCCCATATGACCCTTAAAAAGTGATTAGCATACATCGTAGGTCAGATTAAAAGTCGTTTTAAGAGCATATAGAGGGACATATATGGGGATATAAAGGGGTTACAGGAACCCCAATTACATCATGTTTAAGGTAATGGGCAGGGTTTATAATGCCAATAACATGTGACAGGTTCACTTTGAGGATGAGACGATTATGATCCATGTCTGTTTTTACCTTCAGTATACCATTTTCTTTTGTGTGAAAAACAAAAGAACATTTCACCTACCCATTAAACATTAAAAATCAGACAGTGCTCAGACGACACAATCACTTTATCCAAGTTCTATTAGTTTTTTTCACTGACCCACTGATTCGAATAGGCAAGTTTGATACATTACTCAGATAGGAAACAGACAAATCTTATTTTTTTCTGTTGCAGATGAACAAAACAAAACAGGAGGACAAAGACAAATCTGAACAACCCCATATTCTGAATGCTTGAGATTTTAGAAATCACGTATTTTGCTACTATAATAAATGTGCTAAGGGTGACCAAGCCCTAAGAGTATGTGCACATGTTAAGTATTTGGTGCAGAAATTTCTGCATCTCTTGGTTGGAAAATTGCATGCATTTTTGCTACGTATTTGACACAGATTTTTCCTATACATCAGTAGGATCTGCAGCATAAACGCTGAAAGAATTGACGTGTTTTCAGATATAAATCTGCACCAAACTGGCAGAGAAAATACTCAACGTGTGCATGAAACTTCAGGGTTCTCAGTCAATTGTTGGCATTAGGAAACTTCAGGTTTTGGCACATATCTGCACGCGTCAATAACACAACGTGTGCACACAGTCTAGGTTTTTGGGATGCTGTTTTTGGAGGAATGATCACACCTGCAGAGAAGAGAGCGAGACGTCTAAAGGCCGGGTTACACGGCAGGGTTTGTGACGTTGCAGCGACCTCGCCGCGTGTGACATTCCGCAATGACCAGCGATGAGCTCGCTGGTCGTTTGTGGAATGGCCGGGACCATTTTTTTATCGCTGGTCTCCCGCTGCCTCGCATGCACTTTGCATATGTGACAGGGGCAACGACCAGCGATCCCGCTGCTGCGCCCGAGACAACCGACAGATCCCTGCAACCGTCGGGTGTCGGCACATCGCTGGTGAGTCTGCCTGTGTGGCATCTCACCAGCGATCCTGGTCCGTTGGATTGTTGATCGGGTCGCTGGAACATCGGTATGTGTAACCTAGCCTTTAGGCTTGTGCCTACGCGTGGATTATGTTGAGTTTTGTTCGGTTGAGTTTTGTTGTGGGTTTTGATGTAGAATTGGTGCAGATTGTCAGAAATCCACAAGCCAGCAAAGTCTATGGGAATTCTGAAATGTTGTGCCCATACTGCATTTTTTTCTGCTACACAAAAGGTGTGGATTTTACTACAGAAAGAATCAGCAGTACGTCAATAATTGCACTTCAAGCTATTGACTTGGTGATGAAAAATGAAGGGCACAAATGTGCATCATTTCCACACAGCAGATTAGTGTGCTTTTCTACCACCAAGTGCTGATAATTCAGCAACAAAATACTCAGTGTGGACACTTACACTAATTTTCTCCCATCTACTCTATACTTTAACCCTGCTGTTCTGTTTGGGTCTACTATACACTCACAATGTTCCGGACAATTTTGATCGTATCTATTTGGCACCTTTACACGTCGCAACATTGCATGCAATTTCACATGCAACTTACTGGCTGCAGTGAAATCATGGACACATTGTTACATTTTGTGCTGTGAACAAATGTAACAATGTGTCCATGATATCACTGCAACCAGTAAGTTGCAAGTGAAATTGCATGCAGTGTTGCGACGTGTAAAGGTACCCTTAAAGTCTCGATTATTAGCTAATTTAAGTGTTTTAGTTGAATACCTGTTGATTATTATTCTGTATGTGAACATGGTTGTCATGAACAATTGAAAAATGAAATAAACTTCAAATTCAATACTTTGTAACCAAACAGAACAGCAGGATAAAAAACTGCATAAAGAAAAGAACTCAAACTTGGAAACCAGACCTCATTTAAGACTATCTGTGGATAAGGAATTCTCTGCATAATGTGCTTTTATCACCTATGAGTGATATCCAACAGTGTCATCCTGCAAAAGGTGAGACAAAGAGCTTCTGATCAGAGGAATAACAGCCTGAAGGTACGGGGGAGGGGAGGGCATGGGGGTAAAGAAACTTCATTATGGTCCTGAGAATTAAAAATAGTCATCTATAAGACGCTGTCATCATGTGATACCTAAAACAGAAGAGATGAGGCTTACCCTAAACCTATAACAGAACTTGGGATACAGACCCCTGCTGTATTATGCTCACGTACAGGCGGCCATGTATATATAGTCTGATCTCTGCAGCTTATTAATATGATCTCTCACATTATACACTGTGTGATGTCACCCTCCCAACAACTGCAGGGGTGTAATGAACCGCACCATCTGTACAGCTAGGGGCAACAGAGCAGTTACAATTCACTGAAATAATTGCCTGTTAATACGACCAATTATTTGATCAGGTGTATACACCGGCTTCGTATGTTAGCACAGGAAGCCAATCTAGTTAGGGTTCAGCGATGGCGTGTACAGAGGTGCTGGAGCTCATGAAGCCGCCTCCAATTATCCATCTCGCTAAATGCAGCAGTTTGTTGAAAGAAGGATCTGACCACAGTAAACCCCCTCACCCTCAACCAAACTCTTCGTAACAATAATGATTATAATCAGCCTGGATGGTGTATTGATCCCCTACCTTATAAAGGTTCCCCCTAAAACTGTGCTCCAACATAAGACGTTGGTCTAATTCATTATTGCATTTGCACCTTGTGTTTTCCATTTGCACTTCATTCACCTTTTTTTTAAACCCATTTTATGTGCTCGCCAGTCCAACATTTTGGGGTTTTCAGATGTTATCGACTGATTAATCATTTGTACCAAGTCACAATTTGGTTTGTGCCAATATAGTGCAGTCCCCTCCACCCCACACTCGTCAAAGATTGTATGTACGTCTTGTATATTTCGGAATCTTTTACTAAAATTTTGAACAAGGCTAAACCCTTCAAAGTGATGACTTGGGCTCCATGTTTTCCTCAGTTGTTCCTTGGTAAGGCTGGGTCACATCAACATTAAGAATTACATCTTACTGTTTGGTCATAGGACAAAAAAACTGTTCCAGACGGCATTGACTGTAAGGCTATGTGCCCACTTTGCAGATTTGCATATGGCGTACCTAAAGCCAGCGAAGTCTAGAGAATGCTCCAAATGGACTCGGACTCCACAGCCCTCACAGATCATCCAATACAGATGTGAGCTCACCTTCACAGAGTAGTAGTCTACCGGCTGTGGCAAAACATCATCTCCCATCAGGTATGCTTGGGGGTTTTAGTTTTCCAAGAGCCAGAGAGTCCTGGGGCTACCCAAGCTACAGAGATTTATGGGGCACCTGAGCGGCCACCAATGTAGGATCAACAACAGGGCCTCTTTACCTTCCTAAGGTTCCATATACTATCGACCATAGGAGGTCACACAACATGCTGAGGTCTTCTGTTATCAGTAAAATGTTTACGAAATTGGAGCAGACACCACAGCTTTGAAGAACAGTAACAAAAAGTGGCATGATACAAATATGTGAATGATCCTGTCCTGGGGCATGTTCACATGTGCCATTTTTGTAGCCTCCTTTTGTATAGCAAGAACGTAACAGTACAAGAAAAGTGAACGTTTTCAAAAATCTCATGCGCACCTTCATTTTATTCTCTCTGTCTTTTTTCTTAAATCTGCAGCATGTCAATTCTTTCAGATCTTCAGAATGGTGTGGGTGGAAGGACAAGTAGAAGGCTATGTGCACACCTAGTGTCTTTGGTGCATTTTTACTTTACATAGGGAGAACGCCTCTAGCAAAGTCTATGGGTTTTCTGAAGTGCTGTGCCCACCTTCAGGTTTTTTTTTCACATGCACAAAAAAAAAGAAGCAGATGCTCATTCTTTCTCTGTTTTTCTCAGACTATGTAATAGAAACACATAGGAAAAAACGCACAGAAAAACTCATCAAAAAGCAAAAAATGCATTTTTTTCTTAAGCGCTTTGCCTGCCAGGAGATAATCTGCTAGTGGGCACATAGCCTAAATGCATACAAAAACACAGCTAAAGATCTAGGTGTTATGCAGCATTTTTCCTATTCTTTGCTGCAGGAAAACCGCCAGGTGTGAACATACCCATAAAGCTGTATTGCATTCTGAGTGACCTCTAGCAATACCTGAATAGTAATGCTGTCAGATAACCCAGGCCTGATTGATCTGTCCTTGCTATGTAAATTTACTTAACGCCCTAATCTCCAATTTACAGTGATTTACCATCAGATTGCAGGGTGCTGGAAGGGCACAATATACCTTTCATTTACACCTACAGGGGGGAGAACCAACCCTCAGCAGGGGATTAACCCAGTAATGGAATATTAAGTGGTAATGGAAATTTCAATGTGTAAACACAGGACACAAAGAGTCAGGTGTGAGGAACATTTTACTGCCACACCACAACCACACACCAGAAAAAGAGAAAAAAAAAGCAAGTGTTTTTTTCTTGAGTTTTTTTTTTCTCTTTCTCTTAGGAGGAAGATTCTGACAGAGGGGATTTAATGGAGGACATCAAAACTTTACACAGGCTGTGCCAAAGAGCTTGCAATCTATGCCCATTTTCCTACAAAGAATCAACAATAAAAAGTGTTTAACTAATACAAAGTAACCAAGAAAAACTACAAAAAGCAGAATGTGAGCGGTGTGGACACATGGCCTGCAAAGAAAATATTTTCACATCTGCGCTTCATCTGTGGATACAAGAGACACTGCTATTCTAGGAGGAGGGGTAGTTAACCCTTAGCCCCCCACAAATATTCAATGTGAACCTCTCTGCGGGACAAAGGGGGATTCATCAAACAAGCTGACAAATCTTCTGAAATGCAAGACCTTCACCTGCAGCTAATAACTCCAGCCCAGGCCCCAGGTGAGCGCCTACATCTACAAAGCACTTCAATCAATTACTGGATCATCTTCAGCTACTTGGCCGTCAGGGTCAAATACTCAGTCCAACGACCGAGATAAGGGCTAGAGATATATAACCTTCCACAGGTGGCTTTTTAGTATTTCCTAGTCCTACTGATCCTGGAAAAGTTGGGTGACATCTCCATCAGTCTGGGATTCAAACCTTTCTCTAAAGTTGGTGGTCTTTCCTTAAGAAGGGGTCAGGGTCAAATACTCAGTCCAACGACCAAGATAAGGGCTAGAAGATATACACCTTCCACAGATATATTAAGTGCCTTTTTAGTAGTTTCCTAGTCCTATCTGATCCCGGGAAAGCTGGGTGACATCTCATCAGTCTGGGATTCAAACTTTTCTCTAAAGATTGGTGGTCTTTCCTTAAGAAGTGGGTCAGGGTCAAATACTCAGTCCAACGACCAAGATAAGGGCTAGAAGATATACACCTTCCACAGATATATTAAGTGGCTTTTTAATAGTTTCCTAGTTCTATCTGATCCCGGGAAAGTTGGGTGACATCTCCATCAGTCCGGGATTCAAACTTTTCTCTAAAGATTGGTGGTCTTTCCTTAAGAAGTAGGGTTTCACCTTGAAACGCGTAGAAATAGACCACCCTTTTCTCTAAGTATTCTTGGGATTGGACCATTTGTCTATAGCAGCGAGATTTATCTAAAGTTTCTCTACAGCTAGGCAGATCTTCCGATGGATACATTCAGCTATTTTCTTCTAATTTGTCTAGGTTTACCACTTATTCAGCTATTTCTTCTAATTTGTGCAGGATTACCAATTGTTGTCACCCACCTTTCTCGAGATCAGATAAATAAGACCTTACAAAAACCCCGAATGAACAAAAGTGTCCAGGGATTATAATACCTACTTTGTGCTACTAAACTGTGGCCATTCATTTATAGTCGTTTCATTATAAACTTAATTGCAGGCTATAAATGAACAATTATTTTATTTCTCAGACCAATAAAAAGTGGTAGTGTCTAAACGAGACGAGAAACGTCTCTTAAAGGGCCAGGACGCAACTCAATATGAAAGAACAGAGCGATTATTGGACAGGTAACTGGAAACACCTCCTGGATGCCGTAAGGACACAATATACATACATAGACACGTCTAAATAATATAAGTATTTTAACGGCGCTATATTTCCAGGTGAATAAAAACCTTAACTCTGCAGAAACTCGAACCTTGAAAGGAACAAAACCCCCAGTGTGGAGTCTGCCCTCCTCCCCCAACAAAAACAAGGTTGGCAGGAATTTGCAGGCAAGGATCAAGCCAGGAAAACACTAGGATTCATTGGAAACAGATGCCTACCCTGGGTCTCATTCTATAGGTCCTGCGGCCCTACCTCGAAAGGCAATAAACAGGGAGACACCACAAATAATCCAAGCATTTCCCTGATCCCAGCAATGGTCTTACCGGGGAAGAGGAGGGCTAAGACCTGGGAATGAAGTTACAATTATCTGTGGCGATAAAAGTCAATAAATAAAGATATTAATCTACTGTTCTATATTTACCACTTACGTTACCGGATACATGAACAGAATATATATAATAAACAGCATTGATGTAAAAGCTTCTTTGTTTCTAGCAACTTTTTCCAATTCAAATATTAAAAAGTTTGCAAATTAATAGGACGGCGCAGTTGTGCCACATGTGGTTCCCATTCAGGGGCCCCTCTCAGGGACAGGAGATCCTTCCAACAGACTTTTCAGAAATAAGACAGCCAGGGATTTCCTTACCTGTATGGAATGTGCACAAGAAGACGGTGAGGATTCGGAAGAGTCCCAGGGCTGTGGGTCCTGCCCCTCTCCCCATACCCATCCATCCAGCTCGGGCTTTAACCACCACCCTCGCCCTGCAGGAACAGTCAAAAAAGAGAAGAGAGAGAATATGTCACACTCCAGCAGACATCAACTGTGCGAAGAGCCTGAGCCAGCAGCCCTGCAATGAAGGATTACACACTCCCCCTGGACATTTCCCTCCCTTCCACAACAGCTCTGCCATCAATCACAGCTCTTACCTTCCAATGACTGCACAGCTCTGCCCTTCCCTCCAGCCTCCATGTCATCCACCCCCTGCTCCTCTCCAGTTACACAGGCCTAGAAAGGAGGAGTCCCCGCACAGATTCCTCCTCACACATCCAGCAACTGAGAAAACACTTCAGCTGCATAACAAGTAAAGCCCTGAAGGGAGAATAAACAGGCGCAGCACCTATGGAGGCCCCTCACCACATGTCACACTTGTGTGCCAAACTGATGGAACAATTAGCACCAAATTGGTGTGCTGAATGTGAACCACATTCCTCCTGTAGATTCAATGTGGTGATTTTACATAGGACTGCACCGTGTTAGGTCTCTTTCACAAGTCCATGTGTCCAGTACGTGTGCCGTCAGTGTACAGAGACACGGCCACAAATGTCATTGAACGGACATTCTCACGTGTCCGTGTCTCTGGTACGTTTGCCGTCCGTGTAGCCACATGCTGGAGACACGGATACACGTACACTAATATTATTAAATAGTAATTTTCACAAGTCCTGTGTCCGCACGGAACATATCTCTGTGTGGAGCAGACATGTCAGTTTTTTTGCGCAGCATGGACTCATTCATGTCAATGGGTCCGTGCCAAAATGTCCTGCACAGGATGTTATAAAATTGTTTTTAGTAATAGAAAAAAATAAATTTATACTTACCTGACTTGTCCCTCTCATTGATAGGGCTGCTCATTAAAGGGAACCTGACAGCTCGTTCTACCCCCCTCTGCTACCACTACCTGTCCCTGCACCTTCCTAGCTGATCTGTAGACTGCGATGGGTGGGCTCCATTCTCCCCTTCTTGCTTGCTTTCAGCACACCCCGCTGGGCATCATCATTCGTTCTTCTGTTCCTCCTGTATTTGAAATTCTGTGATACTGTGAAGCGCTGGCCGGAACATCATATCCAGCCCAGTGCATTGCGGGGGCTTATGACGTCACTGGCTGAGCTTCAATAAGCGCAGTGCGCAGTGCGTCGGAGCCGAGCCGTACCACGTAATCAGCCCCCACAATGCACCGGGTCGGATATGATTTCTGGCCGGTGCGCTTTTCTCAGTAAAAAGATGAGGCCGGAATTTCAAATAGAGGAGGAACAGAAGAACAAATGATGAACCCATGGGGCATGCTGAAAGCAAGCAAGGAGGGGAGAATGAAGCCCTAGAGCCTGGCCATCGAAGTCTATGGATTCAGACTACATGTAAGTATACAAGTCATCTTCTTAAACTTTGTAGTGCAGTTTTAGGTGAGACAGGGATGTTTAGGGATCAGCTAAGGCACAGGGACAGGTAGTGGTATCAGAGGGAGGTATAACGAGCTGTCAGGTTCCCCTTAAAGCTCATATAATATTCACTGCACTACCTGCTACAGCAGCCCAGGATGCAAGAGGGTCAGTCACTGCCGGAGACAGGTAATTATACAAAATCATGCTGTCCGTGTGCTATCCGGATGTCACTTGGACAGTACATGAATGAGCCACAATGCCAGGGACACAGTCTAAAAAGATAGCCCCTCTCACACCTGTGGTTTTTTCATGGACACATGAAAGAGGCCTTATGGCCGCTTTACACGTCCGAACATCGTTACGATGTTGGATACAACGGCGCGGGAGCGCGCACTTTTTTTGCCGAAATCCAAGATCACATAAGAGATGTTACACAGCGCGATATCGGCAGGCAACACAACTGCGATGTGTACGCCCCTTGTACGCGCGAACCAGGGAACGACCATTTAACATGGGAATGAATAGGGGAAGTTATAATCCAAGTCGTTGTTGGGCTGTCACACAGCACGATCCTGCCAGATCGTCCATTCAATACCGGGCAGTTGGAGAGCCTGCTCATTTCTTCCCCGATATCGTTTTGACATCGTTCTTGCATTGTATTGTACATTTACACCATACAACGCACGAACGATATTGGGGCCAACGCACGAACCACGTGACTTTTTATTGAAGTTGGATGACGATATCGGGACGTGTAAAGTGGCCATTAGAATAAGGATAGGGCTACAGGCAACATGAGTCATGCTACAAAAAAATCTGTGCAATTTGTTGGTTAATTGGTTAATCGCTTCAATGTTGTAACAATCTCACCAACGATTTCACAGGAGCGCGGTAGTTAGGACATCGTTTTGACATCGTTGGTGAGATGTTACACGTCTTGATATCGTGAACGATGCACCAACAATGCAGCGAGCAGCTATCGTTTGCACAACCCAGTGAATGATACTTGTTCACTGTTGTGAATAGAAGTCGTTAACGACATCGTTATTGCGGTGTCACCTACAACGATGCTGCAGTTTGGCTGAACAACGATCGTCTGATTTGAGAACATGTTCTCAAATCTGCGATCAGCGATCCAACGATTTATCGTAGTCGTATCTCGGAGTCACATGCAACGACGTGCTAACGATGTTGTTTCAATGACTCCAAACCCGTGATGTTTCAGTGATGTCATTCACAATATCATACCAAGTAACGGGGCCTTTGCATTATATCTTTGATTTTGCAGTAAATACAAGAGACAACTTTTATATGTCGCAACATCTTGTGCAACTTCCAAACAACGACTGGAAATCCAACTAATTTGGAATCTCTCGGTCACAGCAGGTGTGACACCATTAGAAATCTGCACATCCAATGTCGCACTGCGTTGCTGCTATATAAGCACCACAAAAAATAATAGACAGCACACAAATGTCATCTGTCCAAAACACTAATGTAAATCCCTTTTTCGGAAATGTACAGTACAGACCAAACGTTTGGACACACCTTCTCATTCAAAGAGTTTTCTGTATTTTCATGACTATGAAAATTGTAGATTCACACTGAAGGCATCAAAACTATGAATTAACACATGTGGAATTATATACTTAACAAAAAGTGTGAATCAACTGAAAATATGTCTTATATTCTAGGTTTCTTCAAAGTAGCCTCCTTTTGCTTTGATTACTGCTTTGCACACTCTTGGCATTCTCTTGGTGAGCTTCAAGAGGTAGTCACCGGAAATGGTCTTCCAACAGTCTTGAAGGAGTTCCCAGAGATGCTTAGCAGTTGTTGGACCTTTTGCCTTCACTCTGTGGTCCAGCTCACCACAAACCATCTCAATTGGGTTCAGGTCTGGTGACTGTGGAGGCCAGGTCATCTGGTGTAGCACCCCATCACTCTCCTACTTGGTAAAATAGCCCTTACACAGCCTGGAGGTGTGTTTAGGGTCATACCTCCGCTGCCGGTATCACTGATTGACCTCCACTGCGGGTATCACTGATTGACCTCTGCTGTCGGTATCACTGATTGACCTCTGCTGCAGGTATCACTGATTGACCTCTGCTGTCGGTATCACTGATTGACCTCTGCTGCAGGTATCACTGATTGACCTCTGCTGCAGGTATCACTGATTGACCTCCGCTGCAGGTGTCACTGATTGACCTCTGAGCGGGTACCCTCCCCTCTTAATAAATTAACACTACTTGGGTAGCTGAGGCCAGATATAGGCTGGCGACGTTTTCGATTATAATTTATTGAAGGCTTTGGTGTAAATGATAGTAAACTCACATCCTTTTGATACCCTTTTACTGACTAAGGGTGCTTTCACATCTGCGTTTTTCGTAATTCGCGGCAGATGCGGTGAAAAAACCGCATCTGCCGCGTTTACAGCATAACCGTTCCACTTGCGGCGCGGTTGCGGTTTTTTCTATGCAATGTATAGGGGGACTTGCGGCAGATGCGGCAAGTGCGGTTTTGCACTTGCGGCAGGTGCGGCCGCGAAAAAAACCGCAGTAAGCCGCGTTTTTTTTCGCGGCCGCACCTGCCGCAAGTGCAAAACCGCACTTGCCGCACCTGCCGCAAGTCCCCCTATACATTGCATAGAAAAAACCGCAACCGCGCCGCAAGTGGAACGGTTATGCGGTAAACGCGGCAGATGCGGTTTTTTCACCGCATCTGCCGCGAATTACGAAAAACGCAGATGTGAAAGCACTCTACGACAATGGCTGGTTTCACACTGCAGTTTTTTCTCTGATCAGGGTTCCATGCGGTTTGTGTGCCAAAGCCAGGAGTGTCTCCAAATCTCAGAACAGGTGTCAATCTTTCAATTATAGTTTTTCTCTGCAAGTTCCTCTCCTGGTTCCGCTCTTGGTTTTGGCACACAAACACTGATGGAATCTGATCAGGGAAAAAACTGCAGTGTGAAACCAGCCAATCCCCTATTTTTTAAAAAATGGCTTAAAAAAGCTTGTATGAGAGCTGTGGGGCCGGGCTCACAATATGTCTGCCATCCCAAGGATGCTGAAATTGAATTCTGAGGGGAAGGATTCATGATTTTACTAAAGTGTGCAGAACACTACTTTTAATGACACATTCAGCTCTGCTATGTCTGGATTTCTCAATTACGACCATGTTTCCTCCCTGAAGTGTTTGTTTTACCTCACATCGGTTTATGAGATAATCGTCCCCCTTTTCCATTTACATTGTGTTATTGCTGCCAAGTGATGTCATACGTCTGCTTTCTCCATTAATATCCTGGAAATCTTACACTCTGGTGTGAGGGATAAGACATAACATTGTTTTTACTTTCAGAAGAAATACAATAAAGATATGACCATGGATGTGATTCAGGATGATAAATTCAATGTAGAATTCTTCCTGACGGTAGGTGTTTGAGATGGCAGCGATGTTTCATTTATGTATCACTTGTAGGATGTATATATATATCTGTATACTCAGCCCATAAGAAAAATCTATATAAAATCGCATCATAGATCTATCAAGACCAAATTATAGCATATTATACACCATCACCAGAGCAGTCATCTCACCATCACCAGAGCAGTCATCTCACCATCACCAGAGCAGTCATCTCACCATCACCAGAGCAGTCATCTCACCATCACCAGAGCAGTCATCTCACCATCACCAGAGCAGTCATCTCACCATCACCAGAGCAGTCATCTCACCATCACTAGAGCATCCATCTCACCATCACCAGAGCAGTCATCTCACCATCACCAGAGCAGTCATCTCACCATCATCAGAACAGTCATCTCACCATCATCAGAACAGCCATCTCACCATCACCAGAACAGTCATCTCACGATCACCAGAGCAGTCATCTCACCATCACCAGAGCAGTCATCTCACCATCACCAGAACAGTCATCTCACCATCACCAGAGCAGTCATCTCACCATCACCAGAACAGCCATTTCACCATCACCAGAGCAGTCATCTCACCATCATCAGAACAGCCATCTCACCATCACCAGAACAGTCATCTCACCATCACTAGAGCAGTCATCTCACCATCACCAGAGCAGTCATCTCACCATCACCAGAGCAGTCATCTCACCATCACCAGAGCAGTCATCTCACCATCACCAGAGCAGTCATCTCACCATCACCAGAACAGCCATTTCACCATCACCAGAGCAGTCATCTCACCATCATCAGAACAGCCATCTCACCATCACCAGAATAGTCATCTCACCATCACTAGAGCAGTCATCTCACCATCACCAGAACAGCCATCTCACCATCACCAGAGACGTCATCTCACCATCATCAGAACAGTCATCTCACCATCACCAGAGCAGTCATCTCACCATCATCAGAACAGCCATCTCACCACCACCAGAGCAGTCATCTCACCATCACCAGAGCAGTCATCTCACCATCACCAGAGCAGTCATCTCACCATCACCAGAACAGCCATCTCACCAACACCAGAGCAGTCATCTCACCATCACCAGAGCAGTCATCTCACTGTCACCAGAACAGCCATCTCACCATCACCAGAGATGTCATCTCACCATCACCAGAGCAGTCATCTCACCATCACCAGAACAGTCATCTCACAATCACCAGAACAGCCATCTCACC